>VZTB01003823.1:164543-296624 GCA_013397245.1 Thryothorus ludovicianus
GGCCGCCTCCCTGCCCCGCCTCGGGGGGGGCGAGCCCGGGCTGTTCAAACGCGGCGGGCATGGTTGTGGGAGAGGGAGCTGGGCGTCCGTGGAAGCGACTCAGGAGGGGGAGGCTGCTGGCGAGAGAGCGAAATAAACCCTGCGTGAGGCAGAGAAGTGCCGCGTGTCACTTCGCCTCGTCCCCTCCGGCGATTTTGGGCAGGAGAGTCCTGCGTCTCCCATATGGTGATCCCCCCTCTCATCCGTGTCACGCTTCAGCGGCCAAAAGTTGGATGCTGCAGCAGCCGTGCAGTGCCCCGAGGCGGCACTGAGCCGTCGGGGCGCGGGCGGCAGTGCCCGCGGCTCGCTGGTGCTGCTCACTGGGGGGCTGCCTCCCCCGGGTGGCGCCGGCTCTGCCAGGGCCCCAGCCGAGGCACCGAGCTGCCGGCAGGCTCTGCAAGCCCAGCCCCTGCTGCCTTGCCCTCCCCAAGGAGGTGGCTGATCTCTGAAACCTTCTATCGGTCTGGCTGAGAGCAAAACACGCACCTGCCAGGTGAAGCCTCTGTAGCGCAGCTTCCGAGCGCGCAGGATTCAAGCGGGGGTGCTGAAGGTGACCTTTGGGTTCCCTGCTCAGAGTCACAGCTCGGCAGGAGGGGGCTGTGCAGGGGCGGGCACATAAAGCAGAGGAGCGCTGGACCCGCTGCTGTCTTGGTCACTGCCAGCCCCTGTGGCATCAAGCTGGCGAAGTATTTGAGGCCAGGTTTGCCTGAATTGTGGTGGTTTGACCCCCGTTCCTCTAAGGCACTTCGGATTCAAGACAGGGGAATTCATTGATTGGCAAATGTGCTCTCGGTACTTTTAAGATGTGAAGTCTTATGAAAGCACAAAGATTTATGAATTTCTTTTTGAATGATTTGGCTGGCCAAAAAACAGTGTAGGTGGTTGGGATTTTTTTCCCCCTCACATTTCAGTAACCTTAAACAGGTTGCAGCTTGTGAGGAGACATGAACAGTTAGTGTGTGGGTCACAAAAGGTGTGAACAATTTATTAATCTTCATCAATCAACGACCTTTGTGCATTTAAAAAATTATATATGATTTTCTCCTGCAATTATTTTTGCTTTCTATCTTGCCTCTAATGTTTTTGTATATGCAAATATTGTTATGTCCATCTAGAAATTGATATGGACTTCTACCTTATTTGCTGTTGATTCTTTACAATTTTCACCTATATTTCCTCAACAGCCTTTTTAAATTTTCCCTTTTTTATTTTTCCATATGTGTGTGCATGAGATTAAAACCATCAACTTCTAGGAAAGCTCTGTTGTGGTGTGTGATATCTTTTGTAGCACCCTGAACAAGAGCATTAATAAGACCAATCTTTTAAAGTAACTTTCATTGCGAAAAAACATCAAAACAAAACCAAACAAAAAACAAAACCTCCCACAAACAGGAAATGGAAAACAGTACACTGAGAAACATTACTGTGTATGACAAGTAACTCTGTTTAGGTAAAATGACTTGTTAAAACCCCAGATCTATTACTTTGTCTTCTACTGTTGAGAAAGATGTTGAAAACTTTGGAAGGACTGCACAAATCCTAACGGTGTTTTCACTGACACTTCCCTTAGGCTCTTTTATCAACATTTACATTTCTTTCTCTGATCTATTCTGTCCCTGAAATGACATATATCAAGAAGCCTCAAGGCAAGTGAAAATCTGAAATTGCTAGCAATTACTGTAAATTTATTAGTATGTTGTTTCACTGGAGTAACTTGGGGATTAAGATGTGCTGATAGTAGAAGTGGGTCCCAATAAAAAACAGTTGTGCAGCAAGTATGTTAAGGCATTTAAGAACTCATTGTCTGGAAAAGTAGAAAAATAAGTGTAAGAAAGTATATAAAGGTCTAAAGGATGCTTTTTCTTATGCAGTGGTAAGAATCTAAGTGGATCCAGTGCTCTTCACTGTGGCCCAGCAAGGAGCCTGGGAAAGCTGAGAGATTGGATGTACACACCAGAGCCTTATATACAGGAAAGTTATGGAATACTGTACATCTTCCCAATTGTTGTCATTGATTCATTGAGAAATGCTGTGTGAGGCAAATTTCTCTGGCCTCACACACCTTTCATTCACCCTCACAGCCTGCAACTATTGAGAAGATCAAAAGAAGCTACACTATTGCTTAATATAGGTGCAGTTGTGTTCCTCAGAGGCACTCAAACTTCAGTGAATTTTTGTTCTCTTTTCAGAAGTAATGTATGTGTTCTCTTTTCTCCATGTTACACTGTAAAAGATTTTATAAATGGTCTTGTTAGTTAGGGCATGGGGAAAGTGACCAATACCCCCCTGTTCTGAGTATACTTGGCAAAAGTGTGACAGAATCAGGACAATTTATCCCTGTTCTGTATCAAACAGCAGAAGCTACATGTGAAACTCTCTGTAGGACTAGAAAGGATATAGGTATGAACACTCTTGGCCTTTTTTTTTTTCCTAAAAAAGACCTACTACACTTCCTGTTAGATAGCAGTAGTAAAGTTTCCAGGTGGACTAAGTACTTGGAGGTAAGTATTAAAGTTAACATAACAGTTACAAAAGCTGCCAGTTTAGAGCAGCAGATTTATTCCTGCATACTTTCAGTAAACTTTCTAGGGAGATGAGCTGCTCCCTGCTGAGGGAGTTGTGCTGCTGAGGATGTGTAATCTAAACTATTTCTCCTGCCAATTTACCCACATCAGGGTGAGACAGGCTTAGGGACTTGCCCAGTGCCACTTACGGAAACTGAAGCAGATTTCCCTGGTAAGCTGATTGTAACAGGCTGAGGTAGCAATTGCTTTCCCACAAGTTCTTGCAGAGTGCATTGGCATTACCCATTAAGATGAGAATATAGCAGTCACAAAGGCCTGCAGAGAATACAGATGTTCTTGTGACATAAAAACTCTCAATCACCAGCCGCAATACTTAGTGCTTGTATATTGTTTCACATGGCCAAGATATTTTAAAAAGTGACTTATTTTACTTATAGTCACCACAGAGGTCTCTAGCCAATCTCACCTGTGCATTCAAAAGCACTTTATGAAGTACCTAGTAATCAGAGGACTAATTGTACTTAATTATAACTAATTTTGAAGCCATATGATACATAAGAAATAGTCTGATAATAGAATAGTGCTGTGGCTGCTAAAAACAGAGGAGATACTGGATTTATCTAGTGGTAAAAGTAGCTTAATGCTCCCCCTTTAAGTGTTCCTAGATATGTCAGAAAACATCTTTCAAAATGTGGTGAAAAGAAAAAGAGTTTTCCCTTCAGTGCTTTTTATGTGTATTTGGATTCTTCAAAAGTAATTGGTCAGACCAGTGTTTGTGTACTAGTCTTCTCCCTCAGCTTTCCTTCTAGCTGCTCATGGAGTATTGGAGGACTTTCATTAAAATCAGAAGGCCCAGAAATGTATTGTTTTAGATTTGACAGAAGCTTATAGCAGTTTCTTGAGAAAACATCCTTTTCTTGCAACAGATTTTCAAACCCTATATATGGCTAGATAAACATCTAAATACTGTTATATTCTAAAGCAAAACAAAAATAACTTCAAGAAGTTGCAGGTAAGACCACTAAGTGACATGTTCCACAACGAGGCTGTTTATCTAGAATCACAGAATCAGAGAGCTCTGAGATTGTCAAGTCCAGCCTGTGACGGGACACCACCATTGTCAACCAGAGCATGGCACTGAGTGCCACTTCCAGCCTTTCCTTAAACACCCCTAGGGATGGTGGCTCTACCACTTCCTGGGTGGTCCATCCCAATATTTAATCACCCTCTCCATGCAGAATTTCTTCCTAATGTCCATCCTCCCCTGGCACAGCTTAAGACTGTGTCTTCTTTTCGCCAGTTGCCTGGGAGAAGAGGCTGAGGTCTGCCTGGCTACAACCTCCCTTGTAGCAGAGAACCATAAGGTCTTCTCTGAGCCTCCTTTTCTCCAGGCTAAACAGCTCCAGCTCCCTCAGCCACTCCTTACAGGACTTGTGCTCCAGACCCTTACCAACTCCATAGCTCTTCCATGGATCTGCTCCAGCCCCTCAATGTCTTTCCTGATTTAAGGAGAGCAGAATTGAATACAGCACTCCAGGTGTGGCCTCACCAGTGCCCAGTACAGGGGGACAATCCCTTGTCCTGCTGGCCACACTGTTCTGGTACAGGCCAGGATGGCACTGGCTTTTCTGACCACCTGGGCACCCTCTGGCTCATGTTCAGTTGCTGTTGACCAGAACCCCCAGATCCTTTTCCTCTTGGCCACTTTTCAGCCACTCTGTTCCCAGTCTGTAGCACTGCAGGGGTTGTTGTGACCCAAGTCCATGACTTGGCCTTGTTGAACCTCATGCTGTGTGGCTGGGCCCATCAATCCAGCCTGTCCAGGTCCCTCTGCAGAGCCTTTCCACCCTCCAACAGATGGATATGCCCACCCAACTTGGTGTCATCCACAAATTTGGTAATGGCAGACTAGGTGTTCCCTAATCCAACTCTCCTTGATCTTGTGAAAGTCTTCCAACATTCAATTTACCTGGTCACATGGATATGAGAGCAATGATAAACTTGGGTTTTGTTAGAATAATTTGTTAACTTCTGAAACAAGTTAACAAAAGTAGTACATTATAGTTGATGCTTTTCCACTTCTTTTTTTTTTCTTTTTTTTTTTTATGGTGAATGTAATATGTGTTTGGCACACCAAGACAATGATCTGTATTACCATGCTGCAAATAAACAGTTGACTGTCATTTACCAGCAAATCTGAGGGTATCAGATTTAAATTTTTACTGTGTCCTTCAACCACAGCAAATATGTGAGACTTCTTACAGCATTAGATGTCTTTATAAATAACCTCAGCACAGTTCTTCGGTTTTTCTTTGAAAGTCAAGGGTTTGAGCCTCTTTGGTCAAAATCCACTCCATTGCCTGTTAAAGCCAGGCAAGAACTCTTTGGAAAATTAATTTAGTAAAGCCTAGGAGACTCATATTTTGCAGTTTATGGGCATGGAGAGAACTACACTGAAGGGCACTTTTCTGCTTCTCTAGACCTGCTGCAGGTAATAGGCAGGTGGGAAGAGGACTGGTGAGGTCTCACAGCTTCATCAAGCAAGATTTTCTCCTCACAGTGGTCCATGGAAATGCCACAATGCCACATCATCAGGAAGACTTGTTGTTCTCTATTAGTTTAATTCTCTGAAAAGCTTAGTTTAGCTAAAATCTTTTTAATGCCACAGCAGGAAAAATTGTTCAGTGAACACTGGAAGATCTTCGTTTGCACGGCTTGTAAAATGGCTATTTATATAGTTTGTTCCTCATTCTTACCCAGTTTCTTTTCTACCTATATCCCTCTGCTTTGTCATCATATATTCAATCATTTAGTTGTTTGAAGCACTGCAACATGTTATGTTTATATGTGCTTAAACATTTTATCTTTTTTGGAGCAGTTAGCCAATTGTGCATTTTTATGCAAGCTCACTTTCCTGACTGTTATTGAAAGTTTAGCTCAAAATGTTTGTCTGGTTGCAAAGCTTTTTAAACTATTCATTAAAATGAAATATTTTACCAGATAATTCACTGAGACAAATGTGAAATGTGCAGTTGGGAAGGTAAAATTATAACCAGTCACATAAACCTGTCCTCATTAGCTCCTTTCAAGCATCTCCAAATGTTACCAATAGAGAAAGACATCCTTGGAGAGTAGCTTGAAATGTGAATTCTTTAGTTTTCAATTGGAATCTGCTTTATGTTTGAGAGGAAGGCTTTAATTTCCTGCATCTGAGATTCATTTTCAAATGCAAGCTAACAAGAAGATTAGCCTTTAAGGACTATTAGTGACTGGCCAGAATGGTGTTGGTGACTAGAACATAAAAGGGAAAAAAAGAAAAATATGGACTTAAGAGTGAATAAGGGGATGCATCAAAATATACTCTCAGCTGGTGTCAATTGAGATGGCTTCCTTCCACTGGGACTGTGCCAGATGAGACCACTAACAGATCTGTCCTTTGTGATTCCAGCTTTAGTCCTGGGCCACAACTTAAAAGTAGTTTTCTGGATTGTTTAGTTGGCTCTTATTTTATATGCAGCGTATAGAGCCTTTACTGATAACCTGTGGGACATTCTTCAAAGCTTTGCTGCAAAAACTGTTAACAGCAAAGGAAACACTTAACACTTGTTGCAGTAATGAAAATATCTTCAGACACATTAAAGGCCTTTATGGAGTTTTGATGGTTTTATTATTATTACCATCCCTACCTTAGTAAATCAGCAGGTCAAAGTTTTGTTTATTTATGTCAGAAGTTATTGATGTATCTCTGACTGTAAGCAGAAATGTATGAAGGGCTATGCCACGATCTTTGGATGTCTTGCCATTTCCTCCTTTTCTGCATGTCTATCATAATCTCCCAAGAGAGAGCTGGCCATGTCCTTTATTTCACTTTAGCTAATTTCCATGGACTTCTGTGAAACATTCCTGCTGGTTCCTTGAGAAATCATGGATACCCCAGCCTTCATAAAGGTGTTTGCTTCCTGGTAAAACAAATGATTGTTAGAGATGAGAAACCAGACTCAACAGAGCCATGTTTGCATTTGTTTCAGCAACCTCTGTGGTCTATTCATGTGTCTGATGTATGTTTTTCCAGACAAATGCAAGAGGGTTTTGTATGAACCACAGGTCGTAAGTCAGAAAATTGCTTTGAAGTGAGCCATGATCAATAGGAGACTGAAAGAATTGTCTAGTTCTGATCATTGTACATAACTGCTGTAAAATTATGTGACTGTATGTGACGCACTAAGGTGAAGTTGAAAAGAAGACATATACAAGACAGAAGACAGGGCAGCACATTAACCTTGTGGCTACCCCAAAGAGGGTATGACTGAGAGAAACAAAGGTTACATGGAGTTTTGGTTGAATGATATTATAAAGCATCATTTAAAAAATTCTTCAAAACTGCTCACTTGTTTCGCCTTCACTTTTAACAGAATTAGTTCTTTTATAATATACTTTTAATTTAGGTAATTTGAAATGTCAGTGAGAAAGAAGCAGTTAAAGTCAGCATGTCCTAGCACCCTTTAATTAAAAGAGTTTAAAAGCATTGCTGCTTGACTTACAGCTGAGAAAACTGAAAAACATATATTTAGTGCTGTTTCCACTGTTATACTTGTTGGATGTTAATTTCTTTTTTAAATTTTTTTTTTTATTATTGTATAGGAGAGACTTCCTTGTTTTACTGTTAACTGAAACATCAAAAACTGTAATACTGCTTTGGCAGGGCAAAGCTATGATCATGTGATCAGACATCACATGTTAAATGTTTTTTCATCTGTAATCTAATATTTATGAGCTATTACAGTATTGAGGCTTTCTGGTAATGAAAGTATTTGTTTCCCAGTAGCATAATTTCACTGCTAAAAACAATTTCTATTTAACAGAACTGAAATGTTCTTGATATCTGCAGATGTAATTCTGTCTAATAATATCAAAGTTTAGAATAGATGGGCCACATTAGCAGTGGAATACAGAAAAGTACATTATTTCTAAAGAGATGAAATTTATATTAAAGGACGAAAATGATTGTGAAAATTTATGATGTTTTGTTTCTCTTCTGAAATTACCTTTCTTCTAACAACAGTTTTCATTGCATCACTTCCAGAGTGCTAAATACATTACATTTTGGCAAAATCATTGTCTCAAACACACTAGCATTGTGCTGGCATTCCTGCTCCTTTGACTTGTATTCCAGGTGCAGGCAGCTAGGTCAGCATTAGTCAGTGCAGAAAATCACATTTGTGTGCCAGTGTTTCAGACTGCTGGTAAAGACTTGTTCTTGGCAGGCCAGCAGGACAGATACAAGGCTGGAAGATATCATCCTTGCAGCGTGTCATGGTGTTGAGGAATCACTTTTTGACTCCTCTGGAAAAAATACTGCTGAAATATTTCATTTCTAAGCAATTAAAAATTAAGACCACACTTCAGTAGTTTAATATGCTTATAAGAAGAATCAGCAAAGTGGATATAGGTAAACATTAGTGTGAGAAGAGTGCTGGATTTATGCAGAATCATGTCTGTGTATGTGTTGATGTACATGTGTGTGTGTGTGTGTGTACACGGGTGCACAGGTGTGGTTTTATATTCAAACTTACTCTGTAGTAAATTTTAAAACTGTTTATCTTTTTCAGAAATTAAAAAAACAAAAGTTGAATTCTTGTCTATATTTTTTTTTCTTTTTTTAAGGGATGATGTCAGTATTATATTAGTTCTCTGCTTCTACAGAGGATTTAGGATATGTCTTCGTGGGGCAGCAGAGCATGAAGACCATCCCCAGTTCACCTAGATTGAACTAAGGTGATAAATCTGTGAATTTTGTGGTTGATAGCTCGAGTACCAAAGGTATATAAACTGTATTTGCTTGACCCACTGCTCAGGATAGTAAGTTTTCCCCCTTCACAAGGCTAATAACCTGGGCTCAGCATAAACCTCTGTAGTATATCATTCTGACACTTAACCAATGCCAGCCAGGAAACTGTGTCATATTTGAGCGTGCTGTGTGGATGCACCATGTGTAAACAGGGAGATTATTTGTCTTAAGCTGTTAAAAGAAATATTTAATATCATTCACTGTCTATTTTATTTTTCCTGTTAATATTTATACTCGTTTTCAGGCCACGACTTTGTTGAACAGTGTGCAGTAGAGTTGGTTGTACTCATGATAGAAGATCATAATGCTAAGATAGGATGAAATGCAGGATGAAAGAGTGTGTCCTGAGGTTCTCATTCTAGTTTTAGTTTAACCTTTGGAGCTGTAGCAGATCATACTCAAGCTCATATCAACTTTCATGTTATCTTTCATTTTTTCTCACTTGTAAAAGGGGATGGTGGTGGTTGGTACCTCTATGAAGTGCCTTGAGAACTTCAGGAAATTGCATGTTGGTAACTAAGCCAGTGAAAAATTACTAGATTTTTGTTTTGTAGTATGTTTCTACTAACACGATGGGGGAACAGTACTCTGCAGTGAAGGTGGAATTGCTCTCTGATGTAGAAAGTAAAGATAAATGTTGGAATGAGACAGAGGAATTAATTTCACCTTAAGGGATGGCTGCAGTGCAAAGATGTACATCTATGGAAGTCATTATAGGCACTTTTATGGTCAATGGAGAACACTTGCCACAATCCATTTGACTTTCTTTAGATGTCTGCTTGAGGGTGAGATGAATAATGGCTTATGAATAATGTTCATTATCTAATTTAACCTTATGTCCTACTATAGATGTATCTCCTTCTGATCTGTATTGGTTGTGATTGCTTTTTTTTTGGCTAAAGCATCACTTTCATTAGCTTTCCTTAAGATTAATTTGTACAAGTAACCTAATATTTGTAGTGATGACACTACTTTTTTCCCTTTCCTTCCCACACATATCTTGTGTTAACCTTCAAAAGTAGTTAATCAAGCATATAAACAGCAATTGAAACTGCTTCTCATAGAGTATCATCAAGTTTGACAGTAAGAGCTGAGCATTGGTCAACAACTGCTGTAAAAAATGAAAGGTACATTTGGCATGCACAGTGAAATGCTGAAGTGGTGATCAGTATTATGACAAATAGCGTAGTCTGGCTTGGCCATCCATCAGGATGGTTGCATACACATTTTGCTGTATTATTTTGATTGCATTACTTTTGCTTTTGAACTGAGGTCAGGATAGTTACAGAGAGAAATGTGTCACTGCTTAATAAGGCTATAAAAATGTCTACTCAGGTTCTGCAGCACCTTCTGAGGTGCAATGACATTTCTACTTGGTCTATGAATTGTGTCATTCCAGATATTTGCTTGATGGTTATAATATGAATACAAGGCTTCTCAATATATTTACAAAAATACATGTTTCATCCTCTTTGGAACTGGGATATTATTATATAGAGAGAGTAACTACATATTTAGGCTGTGTTATTTGTGCAAGCTTGTTCTCATGAAATTAACATAAAGAGAGTTCTCATAAGCACGTAAGTGCTGGAATTTTTTCCTGGAGCTGGCTTAGGAATCTGAGTTAAAAGTAAAGGTGAATAATGAAACGTGATGTATGTGTACATTCCATGTCCCATTATGCTGATAGCCCTGTATCTGTCATTTTGGAGATGACATGAAAAGATAATGAGTAAGCCTTTGTGCATATCCTGTGGCTCAGAGAAGGAAAAGAGCTCTCTGAGGCTTGCATGTCGTTAGTGGTTAGTATTGGAAAACCCCCTTCTGCTTGTCTTGCCTTGAGAGATGTGAGACTTGAAAGAACTTTCGCTTCTTTTACTGGTTTGAAAACATATTTAACCTCTGAGAAAGGAAGCCAGGGAAAGCGTTGAATAACTTGATTTACCATCTCTTGAAATACCTCCTTTACTAGTTCTGTGCCAGAATCTGAAGTGCTGTAGTGACAGCAGCCAAAAGGGAATGAGGATTTGGATAGAGATAAAGGGAAAGATTAAAAAAAGAAGTCTAAACCTATATTTAATCCAATGGTCTCGTTATCTGAAGCTGGCCACTTCCAGGAGCTCTGCAAACCTTTCGTTTAGTGAATGAATTGAGCCTTGTGCAATAATGACAAATACTTCTGGGAAATACTTGTGGTATGTTAATGCTACAGTGAAAAAGTACAACTGAATTAGGTAGAAAAGGTATGACTTTTTACATGTGTGGTGCATGTGGTTTATGGAGGCAAAGATGACCCAAGGGAGTGTCTGAGTTGTTAAAAAGCAGGTTTTGGAATGACATCCCAGGAACAGCTGTTGCTGAGAGCAGGGGCAGGGGGACAGTGCAAAGTGCTTATCAGTGAAATGTCCAATCAAAATTCTTGGACTAAATTTCTCTAGTCCGAAAAAAGAATGTGATTTATTAATGTTTATGATGGATTTATTATAAAACATTGCTGCTTGAATATGATTCTAAAATTTTAATTCACATATCTGTATTTAACTTTTAGTTGGTTGATTTTGGTAAACTTTTACTGACTTAAACCACCTAAGAACCTTTTTCAAAATCATCACAATATTATTTACCTGAACTATCTCTGTACTATAAGCTCTCTGGGACAGACAGCTCCAAAGGTCTAAGAAAAATGGTTTCAGGTTCCCTTGGAAGTAGTTGTTTGCCCCTAAGTAGAAGTGTTCAGCAGCATACATCCTAATTTGAGGATGTCTAGTTGTTAGGCATTGCAGAACTGAATCTAGCACTACCTAGGTCACCCTTGTGATTACATGTTGCCTTTGGAGATTTTGGCATTGGGTGAGCTGTATGCTCCCTGTAATTCTACTTGAATTTCATATCCTCCTTTTCTTCCTTCATAATAGAAATGTCTGCTTGGTGATTAAAGGCTCATAAGGAAAACATGTAAAGCTATATTATAATTTCACTTTTTCCAGACAGGACCTTTTTATTTCAGCCAGTAGAGCCTCGTGCAGGATAAAAAGGGAGTACATCCTCACATCTATCTGTTTTCTGGAGTCACTTAAAAGCTGTAGCTGAACCAAGAGAACAAAGATGGACAGAGAATCCTAAACAGTGTCAGCAAGTTTTGAACAGTCGATAGGAATGTGCATAATGACAATTTTGGAGAAAGGTGCCACACATAACATCATGGCGATCACAACAAGAGGCCACAAATATGGTTTTTTTTAATCAAAGTGGGAAGTGAGGCATGGCAAAACTGAAGACTTTGGAATGTTCTAAGGTCTTGAGAATCTTAGGAAGGCTGAAGGCAGAGAGGCTTGGAGTAAGAGGCTTTTCAGCAGCTAACTTGCTTTAATTAGGAGCAATGGATTTAAAGTTCAGCATGCCAATGGAAAATAATTCTCTTTCAAAGCCATTAGTGAGAATCTGAGTCCTTTACTTTTGTTGTTGTTTAATTCCACTGGTGTATGAAGTTGTCATCAGAAGAATGTTTGTTGCTTGTTTATTCAGGTCAGGAAAGTTGTTAATGAAATATGTAGTCACATAGTAATTATGTCATCAGATACACTGCAACAAAACTCTCCTTAGTGAAGAGGAATTTCCTTTGCACCTGATGGTAATATTTTTCAACATAAAATATGTCAAAGCTTAGAAGATTATCTTGGCAGAGCATAATACCATTAAAACAAGATTGAATATATCCTGTCCAAATCTCTTGCTTCTTGTAATGGTGCCTAAGGCTGCAGTCCTCCAGATGTTGATACTACCAGCATTTACATTTTGAATGAAAACCCCCTCTTGTTACCACAGACACTTCATAGTAGAAATTCTACACTTTTTTTTCAGAGGAGATTGTGTGATGTCATGCAAAATATTGGGATGGAAAAAAAAACCAGATTTTCCCCTCCTTGAAAAGAATTTGCCTTTAGCAATTATAATGAGAAAGGATGGAACAGCAACTATTTCATTCTCCTTGCTTCCCAGTCTAGGTTAAGGTTGCACTGTTTGCCCATAAATAGCTAAAAATTGCCTAGTCTCAGGTAGGAAACAGAATGTGCTGCAGTAGAAATAGAAGTGGAAGGGCAAGTAAAACCTTTCTTGCTCTAACACTGTCCAGGCATCATCAGCATTAAATTTAATGAGCCTTACACTGAGTCAGCTCACGCTGCTCTGGCCTTAAAGGGACCCTGAAACAAGTAAGAACAGGAATAATTTCCTTCAAGTTTTGGTAACTGATGCAACTGCTCCCACAAGGGTTCCAGAGATGGTGGTAAGACAGTTCCATTTTCTTAGTTTTGTTGCAGCCTTCTTGCTGTGGTGCTACAGATTCACACAAGTTCGTGAATGAAAGGCGGGACCAAGTGATCGAGGGATGACAAAGGGATGAGCTGACAGGACACTGAAAAGAGAAATGCATCTTTCTTGGGGTATATTATTAGTAATAACATACTATATTAGTAATAATAAGGTTGAGCAAGATTGGGCAGGCTTCCATTGGAATTATATGATTTTTTCAAGAAAAACTGTATCACCACATGCATATCCAAAGGTTTTATGTGCTCAGTGTTTTTCTGGGTTAGCAACTGAGGCTTGAATCTGGTAAAAAGGTTCATGGTGCAATTGCATACACTACTTTTACAGACTGTTGCTACTATTTCTGTGCTGTACACTCTAAATTGGGGCTTACAACTCAGCCTGAAGAAGAAAGGCATGGCTTGGAGGATTGCTGATACTTTCAGGATCAGATGTTCAGCCCATCACCCTCCCACAAACAGATCTTGGTCAGATTAGTAACAGTTCCAAGAAAAGTCATGAGTACACTACCAAGCAGAATGTGTACACATTACCTTTGTCATGTGTATGTGGTTTTGTGGTAGTGTGGTATATATGAGAAGAAGCAACAGTGAGAAGTAACACATGAGTCTTCCATACAAGTGACTTATAAAGGAAAATTATTTTCCCAACTGCTGTTTTCCCCTACACAGCAACTTTGCATGGGAACACCTTCTTAGAAAAAAGTACTGGGATTGTGATGTGTGTGGGATTCATTTACAGGTTATACTCATTCAAATGAGAGGGATCAATCTTCGAAAACTCACTTTACATCATGCCTTTCTACAGTGGTAGAAATACCCCTGCATATAGTATATTCAGCAAATGCACACAAATACATGTGCTTCAGAATGTCATGTGCTCTTTGTTTTGTGCTTGCACTTCAAATAATTTCTGTTCAACCATGATATCCTTTGGCATGGATGGATGCTTGTTTGTAGAACAAGTAAAATAGTTCCTGAGTTAGAAAGGTCATAGATCGGGCAATGGGACTGGGGACCCAAAGCTGGAAAATGTATTAACATAGTTTAATCAGTCATACTAAATTCCACTGTGGCATATTTCCTCAACAAATTAGTTAAAAGGATTCTGGGTTCTGTCACTGGAAAAGAAAACACTTATCTTTATTCTAGAAAGATTTTTTTTGTCTTTAATTATTGTGTCTGAAAGTTTTTGGGTTTTCTGTTTGCTGGAGTTTTTTTTTTTATTTTATTTTTTATGAGTCAGTTAAAGTTCATGCTCTAATGTTTAAACCTTATATTATGATATTTGGCCTTTGCTGTAAATTTTGCCAGAGCTTTGTTGTGTAGCCTTGATCAAATTACTCATTCCTTCTGTGTCTCACTTTTGCTCTATTCAGTTGACTCTTCAGCACTGTCCTAAACTGAAATGTGTCTATAAAATGCATAGTGCTCTGTGACGTTAATATCAGATGGAATTTCTAAAAATTACTGCCATTCAAAGAAGTAGTAATTATTTGGAGGTTGGCTTTGTATGAGTATGCTATGGAGCATGTTTTCTGGTGAAGAGTCATTACTTCAACTACTGAAAGAATGTGCATGCAAACCACTGGCGAGGCAGTGTGGGTTTTGGCAGAACAATATGCTCCGGTGAGCAATCCCAAACAAAGGGTGCAAATGTGAAAGGATATCAGTGAGATTCATCTGAAGAATGACTGTGGTTGTTTCATTTCTAGAACGACCGTGTGAGTTATGCAACATTAGCTACCCCTTGAATAGCTCGAAGATGAATTTGGAGACCAATTTACTGTTGCCATTCTTATGCATCCTATACAACTGGTACCTCGCCTCCTTGGTCCCTTGAGAGGAAGAGTAGGAAAGGCACTTCAGGAGGGAATACAGTTCCTTTACCCTGGGGTGGCTCTGCAATCATTAACAACAACACTCTTGTTGAGTTGCACTCTCAGTACATTCAGATTGAAATTCCTCCTCTAATAGAGTGCTACTTCTTTTTCACAAGTGCCTTGTAGAGCTTTATAGCTTAAAAGCTTCATAATGGTAGCATCCCACCCTGAAATACAGCTGTAGTATGATACACTGTGCTGAAGAACTCATCTATGGTTACTTTTTTCTTAAATGTATATGCTTAATGGAGTCTTAAAAAGTACAGAAGTAATTCACAAAATTCAGTAATTAGCGATATGGTAAAAATAGAATTCCTCTGAATCACCTTAAAAGTTGGGCTGTTTCCATCTACACCATTTAAATAGATATTAATTTAAAGCCAGCTGCTTCTTGCCTTTTGCATTTCAGTGTTGCTCTGTTAGCTTTTAGTTCTTCCTCCTGAGGATTAAATCTGTGTCCTGCAGGCTTATCAGCCCTGACTTTTTGAATGTGACAACACTCACTGTGATCTCCTCATCAATCAAGTGGGACCATTGCCTTCAAAAGGGTTTTACAGAGCCTCTTTCTTGAATAGCTCACAGTATTTCCATACTAAGGGCATACTATGCCATAAAATAATGTTTATGTTGCTTTAGGCTTAATACCATACCATTTATGAACACAAGTGCTGAAGCAATTTGGAAAGAGATGTTAACTTTATATCCTACTAGGGAAGTAGTTTTATTACTATGTATGCAAAGCAACAGGAAAGCAGAGCTTTGCTTTCATATTTTATTAGCTATCATTATCATATTTCAGGTCCTTTTCTTGTATCAGTATTTGCAGACATATAGAAGTCTTTCTTTATGAGCATATTAAGCAGTTAGGAAATTAATAATATAGCTTCTGAATCTTTAGAAAAAGCACTTGCTTTAGAAAACAAAGAATTGCTTCAGCAATGAGGCTTAAGAATACCAGATGTAGAAAAGTAACATTGTACTTTGGCATTGGAAAGTGGGATGGAGATGAAAACAGCTAACCTAACTGCTATGCAAAGGAGTATCACTGTTGGTAGTGCCATCCATTTAAATATGAATCAAGTTCCAACATAGTCCTGAGATATCCTAAAATCATTAAAATACACTTCAGGCTACTTTTTTAAGTTTGCCCACTGATTTCATTATTTGGGTTTGCTTTCTGATTTTTTTTTCATAATTGGGAGATTGAGAAACCAATGTTAAGATTTTTCAAGTAGGGACAAGTTATCAGAAGTATAAATTTTAATCAGATTATGAAGTACTATGAAATTCCATAAACCTGTGAAAGTTTGTAATACTGTGATAAGCAAAGTTCTGAGATAGAACTTTTTCAGTCTCTGAGATGGCTTTTTACTGGGTTTGGAAAATAAAATTCTATGCTGAGAAAATTCACGTAAAATTACATGTCTTGTTTTGGTGAGATTTAAGGCTATATTTATTTTTTCCTACATATTGTGGTTTATTTTTATACTATAGAAGACATCTCAAAAAACACTAATTAGAATACTGAGAAGTTACTTGCTAAAGGAGCTCTATCATGTTCAGTCCATTTTCCATGGAAGTCCTAACGCAATGGAATTTCCTATGAAAATAAGTGTTGTCCTTTTTATGAGAATTTACTGTCTAAGTGTATATTTGCTACCCCCATTCAAAATCCAAAATATTAATTACACCCAGGAAATGGAATCCTAGAATATAGATTGCCTTGTATTAAAAAAAAGGAATCTGTGACTTTATAAGGTATTCTGTAGGAAAGAGAAGATTATTATGTAGGGGCTAGTCTGGAGAGCCGTGCAAATCCCTTGCTCATTGCAAATGAATTTTGAAATGGAGTCTAAATTAAAGCACCTAATGATGACATAGATGTGGCACAAGCATTGCCACATCACAATTGCTGCTTCTAAACTTTTAAATGCCCATGATCATGAAAAAAAGAAAAAACAACTCATAAAAAACACCCAAACCAACCAACCAACCAACCAAAACTACAATAAACCTACTAATGACCAGTTTTATGGCAAGAAATGAAATTACTGAGATAGCTCATAATAATCTGAAAAAATATTATCTTGTCCAATCTAAGATGTTAGCAAGCATTACTCATGCAGCAGGCTTAATGGTTAATTGAATGTGTAAAGTATCATTAAAGCCCCTCTATCTTAGCTAAAAACTTTTGAAATGCTTTTCACTGAAATTAAATTCTTTTTGTCATTATATCTCTTGTCTTCCTGAGGTTCAATCTTCTCTTCTTTACCTAGCAACAGATTTTAAGTGCTCATAATAATGAGGAAGTCAAGCTTTAATAGAGGAAAGGTTACAGCTGTTCTTTATCCACTTGTTGCTGACACAGAATTTGTTCAATTGATATTGAATGAAAAATTCTGGGACAAGCAGAAGAAGATGTGATTCCATCAATTAGAGATTTCCGTACCATTATGGTTGGGTATGTCATTCCAGAGGAGATCAGAAGCCTCTTACACACAGAGCATACAATTTCTTCTCAAAAAGATTTTATGGCTGGCCAAGTCAAGCTGTTAAGAGATACAAAATGAGAACTATCTGCTTCCTGTGCATTTGTAGTAGGTCATTAAGGTATGGATCTGGATCTCGGTATGAATCCAGCAAATGCCAGGTGTGCTTTCCTAGCCTCACGTAGAGGAACATTCATGGGGTTTGGCAAACTTCTGAATGAGCTGGTTCAGCAAGGAGGGATTTGCTATGCTTTTTGGTTGCTTTGAAATCATGAAGTGTTGCAAACAGTCAACCTCTTTCACTGCTAGTCAAACTAGGCTTAGATTGAAAGACAAAGCAAGTTTCTTTCTTTGAAATCCATATTTGTAATTTCTGTAGAAAAGGCCTTCTGTTCAGTATTCTTTCACGAATCAGTAATAACACGACTAAATACAGATGTTTTGGGTTGATGTCTAAGTTTAATTTGCAAAAGCAAGTAACCTCACCATGAAGTGTGAACTGAAGTGGGGGCGTGTGGAATTACTTTTGCAGTTCCCCTGTTGGTTCAGAATGTATTATTCTGCTGGCATGCACAGCTTTTATTCATAATTATTTCAGTTCCTCCAAGTGATAAACTATGTTAGTGTCAGTGTTGAATGATAATTGAGAATTTGTTCTCTTGTTATGCCCAAAAATCCATTTTAAAGAAACATCAAATTTACAAGGAAACTTCACATTTCAAAATAACTGTGTATTTTGAGTTCAGCTGTTTCCTGTTTATGTCATAGTCTATCTTGACGGCGACATATCCAGTTTTTACTCTAGAGTTCCATGTTTATCCAGAGCAAAGGATATCCTCCTCCAAAATCATTCTGAATAACATCTTATACTTTATAAAATAATTAGACAGTCAAAAGAGGCAGAATATTACTGGAAGAAAAAGAAAGATCTCAGGATTAAGTAAATAAGAAAATTCCCTGTAAAAAACTAATTTTATACCAGTCTTCTTCCTGCTTTTAAAAGTCACTTTTAAACAGATTTTCAAATTTAGGGAGGAATTTCATGTTCTTTGTTTTCAAGTAGCCACCATTGTTTTGGGCCTAGACTTAAAAAAATTCTAAGCACTAGAGATCTAACTTGGGAGTATACTTTTATTAGGTAAATTATAAAAAGGAGGTTGCATTGGTAACAAATTGGACTATGAACAGACTTATGATCTCAAATAAATATTGCATCACTGGATCATTGGATTGGAGGTAAATGTCTAAACTGTTTCCTATTTCTAGTTAGCTTGTAAGCATTTTGTAGTGCTTGTTGATCACCATGTTGCCAGGAGATGAGCAGAGAGAAGCCACTGGTTAACAGCTGGTTGCATCTGGTCACAGCCAGGAAAGCACAGCAATAGAATAAACAATTCAGTTTTCAACAGCTGCATTTGCAGTTACAGTCTACTGAATAAAATAAGCGCAGTTTTCCAAGTATCATTTCTGAGCTAGAAACATAAATTATCTTTAGAAATATTTAGTAATAACGAAAAAAAACCCCTATACTTATTTTATCACTTTTTTTCCTCTTTTACTATTGTTAATTCCTGCCTTAGTTTTAAACATTGAGAACATCTACTAATAAACAACAGGCTTAAGCATTTTAATTCTCTTCTGTGTTTTGCACCCTGATGTACATTTCTGTGTTTCAATCTCCAGAGATTCTGTGCTCTCCTCTTTCACTTCTGGGAACACTTGAGTACTGTTAGAAATTCCCTGATAAACACTATGGTCCATTGTAACAGTTTTTATTGTCCCTTTGAAGTCACCAGATACAATACTGATGGGTAAGTGTAGAACATGTTATTGAAGAAAGAATTGGATTTGGAATGTTGTCAAGTAATGGAGAGTCTGAATATGCTACTGAAAGCCACCCAGAGAATGGGAGATGGTCATATTGTTTGAAGTCATCTTGCCTGGGGCCAAAAATATTTGTATCCTTTCTCCATCAAGATGTCAGCATTCTCAGATGCCATGTCAGTCTGTATTATCTACCTGTCTTGGAAAACTGTAGCCTGTAAACAAGAAAAGGAACTTTAAGATCACAGGTAGAGATTATTAAATCAGGGCACATCAAGTTTAGGTGAGATTTTGGCAGATCAGAAAACCTTTCAGGTTACATTTTGATCCACATACCACTGCAGCTGCAGTTGCTGTTATGTAGTGCCTATCCCTACATAAAAAGCTATTTCCAAAGTAACAGGCAGTAGACAAAAAAGTTTCTCTAAACTACCAAAGAGCCTTAACAGTTTCTTTAACCTGTTCTTATCTCCTGAGTAAATAAAAACTGCCTAATTATATATTTGCCAGGGAGACTGAAAGGCTTTCTTTAGTCACTAGTACTACTTGCATAGCTAGTCCATATTTTATGGGCTCCAGACTTTTTATTCACTTTTTCTCACTAAATGAGCCAATGTTTGGGGTCTGACTTCATAATATTTTATTTAAGCTATTTTGATTACAGTCTGAATAAGGACAAGAGGAGTGAGCACAGGCTGTATTGTAAAACATGCATGATGCTACAATCTTTTTTTAACAACAATCTTTTCTGTTTCAAATTGATATGAACCAATACAGCAATTAAAAAATCATTGCACTAGCAGAGAAATAATCATACTAATATGAGTGTTAGCGTATTCGTCATATTAGTGCATCTTATTCAATAGAGCATGAATATTTTTAAGATGTTTTGGTTACTTTTTCATCTGAACTTTGGTATGCAAAAAGTGACATGTCAGAAAATCCAGTAGAGACAATGATTTCCTAACTATAATTGTCACATACATAGACACACACCCATGTGTATTTTTAAAAGGAGCCATGTTACAGATGATAATAGAGCCATTTAACTTTATGTAACTGTATGTATGTCTTTGAATCATAAAGGTCATCAATCAGATACCTGAAAACATCCCTTGGTGAATCTAAGTGTCAAAATAGTGTATTTTTCATCCGTCACATCTTCACTCAGCCTAAAGAAATGCTACAGTTTATGTTAATGACCTTATAAACACAAATCTATCATGGATGGTTTCTTACTTTACACATAATCACAATATGAGCAAATGGAACACCCTGTGGACACAGACTGGCTTGTACTAATGGAACAAATATCTTATGCTAGAACCATGACTGTAGGTAGATTGAGTTGGTCTGCACTTATGTAAAATTCTTGTTTCATTTGGAATGCAGTCTTAGAATTTGGCTTTAGGTTAATTGTCTGAAGAAGCTTGAAATCTCAAAAGAGTCCATACAGAGTTTAGCTTGCTTCAGAGCAGAAAAATGAGGGGACACAAGAAACAAAAAACAGAAGGAAAAAAAATAGCAGATAAAATAAATATTTCTTTTGCCCTCAGTTGAGTAATAAGCAGCCAGTATAGGAAACATGCACAATATTAGGGGTCCTTCAGTCTAGTACCTCTGCAGAGGACAAGAGAAAGTGTCTGGTCAGATCTCTGTGGCTCCTCAATATACCTGACAACTGCTAGAGAAAGGAATGGACCCCACATCTTTGATACCAGCCCATCATTGCTGTCCAAAGGGATGGCAGAAGTAGTTGCTTACTTTGCAATAAATGTATTTCTCCTGAATTATCACAGATTCAAAGGGACAAACCGAGGTGTGAGTGGAGCATTTTCATCCCTACACCAGTAGTCCCCCTGTGAGTGTGGACTTCAACTCAGCTAAAGAGGAAAATGGGGACAGTGGTCATCTCTTGAAGCAGCATTTAAATGTTTAATTTTAGCCAAGTTGAATGTGTGTGTCCCCACGCTCTTTTCACTGATTGCAATGTCACTGATAAATCATACACACGTTTTTACTACATACAAGTGCTGTTTCTTGGTGTCAGTAACCAGGTGCACAGGTATGATGAATGAATAGCAGAGTTTTGCCCTGTGAGTAAAAGTAGCTACAATGATTGGGTTAGTCACATATGTGACATACCCTCATACATTTTTTTTTTTTATCTTCCAAGAAAGCAAGACCAATATAAGGGACATTTCCCAGACCCATGCCACTTTAGTGATAACAAAACCTCAGCTTACTCTCATCGCATATCAACTTCTGGTCAAACACTGTGACTACTTAAGAATAATCAGAAAAAACTGAGAAGTGGTATTATTAGAAAGCATTGTTTCTGTTTCTCTGATCCTGTTGACCATTGTATTCTTTCCACTCAATGTGTAACTCATGGTGTCAGCACTGAACCTGGTCCTGATCCAAACACAGAAGTGAGAGCATTTTTAAATGCCAGCCATCTGTTTGCTCCTTAAAGGAATGCTGGTCAGCTACTAAAGCCACTGTTAGCAACAGGTAGAGGAATGTGAAGAATGCTTAGAAAAAATGCATAAAATGTATGTCTTGTTTTCTTATCTCTTCTCTCCAACAACAGGAATACACTTACCATCAGTCCTGTAATTGTCTCTTGGCAAATTGTTTCATTACTATTTCCTGCCACAGACAGAACAAATTGTCATTATTCTTCTAATCTAAATTTCTACTTGTCTGTATAAATAAATGTGGTGTGGCCAAGAAAGGTACCTTTACGAACTACCATCTGCTCTACTGTTATGTCATTATGCTTCTGAGTCTTTCACACGGGTTTTTGATAATATCAAGAAAATTATTTTGAAAATTATTTTTCAATGCTATAGTTGCTTATAAAATTATTTTGTTTGCTTTTTTTTTTCCATTGCTGTGGAATTTTTGGGAGCAGCAATGGAGAAAACAGCAGAAAAATGAAGGTGTAAAATGCATCTGAGCAGAATACTGGAAGGCAATAGAAATCACATAAAACTCTTGTATTCTTACTCCAGGAGAAATCCAAATCATAGATTTGCATATGATTTTACTTTATTATTTGTGCCACTTTCTCTGGCTCATTTAGTCTGTGATGGCCTTGAGCAGTAATATCCATTTTAACTACAATGCTTCACCTTTTTCAAACATAAAATTAGAAGGAATCTGAGGCCGCTCTTAGAAAAGGTTTCGTTGCCTAGTCTGTGGTTGGGTTTGAGATTACAAGCACTGGTTCCTGAATGGTTGCTCCCTCAGGGAGCAGTGAAGCACTGCAGTGCTGTGAGAGCCACCATCACAGTGTGGAGAAGCCGGGTGATCCCGCTGGGAATGCTGAGCATTGCTCTGGAGCACGGACGGCCGCCCTGCTTAGGGAACAGGAGCGCGTCTGTCGAGCTGATGGACACTGCATATGCTTTTGGGAAGGCAGCAGACATGAAAAAGAGAGCTAGCACTGCAAAAAGTGGCTATGTGGGCTTTCAGCTAATGTATCTCGGCACGGTGCCACGGAGCTGTGAGGGTTTATTAAATGTAAGAGCTGTTGCTTATGTGTAAATTAGGACTGCCACCTGGCTGGTGTCCAGCTGTCTTGCCTGGTTTTATTCTGAACTGGCTGGCTGCTGTTGGAGCTACTGTACAGTTTGGTCTGGACATTCTCAGCAGACATTTCTTTGGTAGGTGGATGGATGGCCTTTTCTGTGTTGAAGATTTTACCTGTGTTTTAGCAATAAAGAGCCACTGAAGTCATGGAGGTGATTATTCTGAAATGTTAATAGTGGTGACCAACCTGACAAGTTAGAAAAAAAGGATCACTTAAAATGTAGTAAAAACTTCATCCAAATAAAATGATGGTGCAAAGGCATGCAGTCTTTTTGACTGTTTCTTTTTATAGCCTTTTCAAATCATAAGTTATATGGCTGAATGTAGATAATAATTTACAATAAAAACATATTTTGACACTGCATTCTAGGCCAACAGAAGCTAGTAAATAGAAGTTTTACTTCCTAAGAATTTTAAAAATATATTATTTCTTTCTCGGCTTTTGTTTTATGTCTGACTCTAGGGATATTTAAATTGATAAACTTTTGGTGCTTAATCCAGTTACTAATAAGGACCATTTTCTCAGTTTCTTAAGAGAAAGTGCTTAGTGTTTTTCTTGATCACTCAACAACTTTTCTTTCACAGTGGCCAGTACAAGCCACATCAGAAAAGATTGAGAGTGCAGGTGCTAGAAGTTTTAATTTTGTGTTCAAAGTGTCTGAAGAATTATTTTATGATCTCACTCAACTGCCATTTTTAAAACTAACTCAGGTGTGTTTGGTCAGTGCACCTTCTTGGGTGCCTTTTCTTGCATTTGTGAAATTGTATTACCTTTCTTATGCCTTTGAAACAGACTTAGCAACCTGTACCAGGCTACAGAAGATTTGCATTCTCTTGTATAGATGAGAAGAAAGGATGAACATTAATTCCAAATAAACCATCAACCCTTTCTTCCCTCACATATAATAGTATCCGGATGTTTTACTTCTCAGAAACAACTCACTAGCACCTAATACTTACAATATGTGTATAAACAGAGAAGTCTTGTTTACATGCCAAATGCTTGCACTCACCCTGCTGTCCAGTGCTGGAAATAGAACTGTGTGGCTGTGAGTGATTCTGGTCCTTTGCAGAAATTTTTGTGCTGCAAAATGACTCTTCAGATCATCGTGGGTAAGACGTGGGGGTGGGAAAATGGAGGTGGGCAGCAGTGCCCTTTTCCAAATCTGATTCATTCTTGCCCCTTAGCACTGTACAAGTGTTGAAAAGTCCCCAAAATAGGAAAAATACCCCTGTTTTCTGCTTCTGTTAGCAGTAGGTAATCTGCTGTGATCAGGTGCTCAACACATCATAATATACTGCTCTCATTTCAAGAACTTTGGAACAAAAAGAAAAGGAATTTGCATGAGATATCCACCTAGCTTTTGGGATCAAGATATTGTGTTCAGATTAGATTTTAAATTAGTAAGTGCTTATTATCATCTTATATCCTAACAATTCCTACAAAAATATAGCAATGTAAAGATGAGACAGCTGCATCTTGTACAGATTTGTACACTCTTAAAACAATTTTCTAGCAATTCAGACAACATCACATCTGTCACCTTTACGATATCTTGCTTTGATGTCCCTGGCATTTGGGGTTGGGGGTGGGATTGAAGTCCTAAAGATGTTAAAGTTTATGAAACAACTTTGCCTTCAGGGACACTTGACAGTACACAATGAGCATCAGCACCCTCCCCCCCAGCAATTACAACTTTTTTAAATTTTGTAACATTAAAACAGCTTGAAAGCTTGATTCTCTTAAAAGCATGTGCTTACAGTTTATGCCTGTTAAAGTTATCTGGATTTTAGCTAATGGATTTTATCTAGTGGACTTTAAATGTTCTATAACTTTTGAACACAGTATTAATATATATGTTGAGTTTTACTCTTCCTTCACTGAAAGTCATGCAATCTTGCTGACCTTCATCAATTATAAACACTTAATGGCCAGCAAAGCCAATTTTGCTAGCACTTCATATCACATTCCTGAAAACATTTTCAGGACATTTTCAGATACTGGGGATGTCACATAAGCTTAGCATGTTCAGCAACCATCTCCCTCCATTTCTTCTGTAGTAGAAATGTTTCTTTACAATTTTCTCACAGCTGCAAGAAGCTGAATGAGCTTGATCATGGCAATAACTCTTTGAACCCCAGAGGAGAGCTGTGTATCAGGATATAACCCTACTCCATTTCCCATTTAGGACAATGTCAAAATTTCTACTAACCAAAATAAAGGCAGAAAAGGAGGCAGTGTCTTCTACTTACCTGGCTTAAGCATGAAAAAGCAATGTAGTTCTGGTGTGTCCCAATTAGAGTGCACATATTTCTGTTCAGATGCTCTGCATGCAATCTGTGCAATGAATGTAAGTTAGAGCCCCTATTTAAATATTTACATTTAAAGCTCAGCTAGTCCTGCCTTTTGTTTCAAGCCATTATTTACTTACCTTTCTAATAATTCTACACTTTTCATGTGGTTTTGACAGTGGATTATGTCAAGGTTTTTAATCTATAGAACGTACAATGGATGACTGCTGGGACTTTGGGAAGTGGGCAAGGACAGGGAGAAGGCAGAAAACTTTGCACAGCAGAAGTTTTGTTTTAGCAGAGCATTGGGCTATTTTCCAACGAGAAAGAGAGAGAGAGAGAGCTGTAAAAATAGGATGCCATGTGCCACAACTTGGGAATCAAATCTCACTAGGATGCAAATATGGTGTACAATCAAACTGAATTAGACTAATTTGATATTTGATAAGGAGAACAAGGAGTCAAAGATCTGCATACTAATGCTAGGAACTCAGATGAAGACGAGAAAGAATTGGAATTTCTAATGGTGAAGCACTTGGACATGATCCAGGCATTAATTATATGGAAAATACAGAATTGCTGAGTATATATATTGAGGGGGAGGATGGTTCTGCATTTGGAGTGATGATCTATGAGTTTGGAGTGATGATCTATGAGTTTGTATCATAATCCATCCACCAGCCAACTGGATATAAAAAGGATTTAATTAAACATCTTCTAAATATAGTATTTTTGAAATAATTTTCTAACATCAGATTCCTTAAAGATTTGGTTTCTCCTATAACTTGTCTGATATTATTTACTTTTAATTTTCAGAGCAAATGTGACAGCTTCATGAAACTGCTAAATTGTTTGTGTAGTACCACTATACATTGAAGGGAAACAGGAATTCTGGAGTAATCACAGGCTGGATCGTGTGGTACAAATCCTAGGGGAAGGGTGAAAGAGGACTTGATTGATTGAAAAGCAGTGAAGAGTGAGGATCATGACTGATCAAGATCATTTTCTGAAAATTAGATTTTCTCAAAGAATTTGAAGTGATACTTTAACAAAATTATGATTATTTGAGAAAACTGTCATGTAGCTCTATTTGGACTCCTGTAGGGTGAATGACTTCATATTACCTCAAAGTATTATTCAAAATACAGCACAGTACACTAACAATAAAGCATAATAAGAGATTAAGAGCTGGCTGACAGATCAGAAAAATAGTTGTCAATAGAGAATCCTCATGCAGGTGTCTTTCTGCCTTAGATATAATTTTTTTTCAGCATTTTCATCAATGTCTTAAAAATTTATAAACTCACTACCAATGAGGTTTCTGAAAAATATAACAAAAAGTGTCCTGCAACCTGCAGAGGTGAGCAGTACAGTCAGAAACAAAAATTTCTAAGGAAGCTAACCTGTGCTAAATTGTTCCTAGTGCCAAGTACTTAGTTTGAAGATCTCTGAAGATTTTTTCATCTTTCTTCTTCAGTTTCTCTGATCTCTCTGCCTTGCATCTTTGGGTTCTCTCATTGACACTGTGGTTCTGTTGTGTGATAGATGTCTTATGAATTCTCTGTATTCAAAAATATACCAGTCTAGTCCAGACATGAGTACTTGGCTACATCAATACAGAAAAAACCCTAGCTACTCTCTCATTTTGAGGGCAACTATCATGATCTGGCCTTTTCCATAGTGTTAGATTTTCCTTACTTTCACGTCAGGATGTTTTCATCTAATTTGCCTTTTGGGAGTGGTGCCCGACCTTTGCTAGTTCCTATGCTTTTTTTCTGGAGTAGTGATAAGGTCAAAACACTGTCAGGAACTGCTGGATGTTGTGTCAGTGTGGGTGGATGAGCTCCAGGGACAAAACCTGTCCCTGGGTCTGCATGACATTAATGCACATATAACCCCTCCACACCAATCAGTGCTCTGCCTCCTGTTCCTGACATCTTTTAATGTGTACTTATCTGACAATCAAATTCAGTGCACATGAAGTGAAAAATGGATTTCCCTGCCTGTGATCATCACTTCTAACAAATACATCCTCACAGCTACCACTTTCCCTGATCTCTGCTGCATTCACTCTTCATGTAGAACGACAACCTGAACATCACTTTCAACACTAGCCTCTCCTCAAGCCTCATATCCTGCCTTGGTCCATCAATAGTCCTACACAGCTTACACTCATAGTACAAAAATGAAAAAAAAACCCGAAAAATTAATAATAATAAGCATAAAATTATATGGGGCAGGGAATTTGAAGAACACCTTCAAAGTAAGGATTGATATGGAGCACAGGGAGAGTCACGTAACAGAAAGCAGATTATGGATTTATAAACCATAACTAACATACAGTTAAACATGAAATTCCAGAAAGATGTGTGGATAGACAGTCAAAGAATATAGGCAGGGAATTGATTTTTCCTCTGCAAGTGACCCTGCTCACTGGATTTAACTACCCAACCATTTCTTTCCTGCTCCAGAAAAAAAAAAAAAATAGACATATTTTTGATGTTCACATTTTCAAAAGAGACAGTGAACAATTGGAATCAGTACAGAAAAGACTCATAATAATATTCAAGGACTGAAGAAAATACCATGAAACAGTCTGTTTATCAAAGCTGACTGATAAAAACGTGTAAATACCTTCTTGCTACCTGATACTGAATGGAAAGTGCTCTCACCCTTGACAGCAGCTGAGATGTGAATAGGAAGAACCTGTTCCAACTTGAAAAAAATGTTAGAATGGAAAGGAATGTTATGCTATTTGCTTCTTTTCTACATAAGTGTTACTGCTTTTATATACTAGAATATATTTTCATGTAAAGTACTTAGTGTCACATAGGTGGCTTGTGTAGGCAACCAGAAAAACAATGGTACTTTTATCATTGAAAAAGTAATGAAAAATTAGTTCACAAATACAGAACAGCCTTTGTTTCTGACTATTGATGAGTTTTTGGAAGTAGTGCCTAAATAACTAATATAACTTTAATGTGGTACATTGTCTGTACCTGCAACTTGTTTGTACTATTTATTTATCCTTCTAGGTGTCCAAAAATGGGTGTAAAACATATGGAAACACATGCTATGTGGAAAGATTGTTGAAGACCTAAAATATAAAGTTCCTAAGCTGATTCCTGTGTTCTGTGACTCCATTTAATGCAGCTGAAGTGAACAAAATTTTACCAGTGATGAATCTGGCTCAAGCTGTTAATTTATTAAACAATATAAAAAAGGGAACAAAATAGTGTTTTTTTTTCTAAAGATATTTCCTGAAGCTATATATTAAATATCAGTGCACACCGTATAGAAGACTGCCTCATTGATTCATTAAGAGTTTATAGAACAGTGCACTGTGAGCAGAGACAGCAAAATGAAGGATTTTTAGATATATCATTTAGCTATTTCTGTATGGGATTTTTTTCTTTAAGAAAGGCCCTGCATCATGCTGATGAGTACAATATTAATGACTACTTTATATTACCACAGTCACCACACCATCAAGTGTATTGCATTCCTCAATAAATTTCATTACTAGGCTGCTTTCCCCTCTTAGGGAAAAAAATAAAAATCTGTCCTTTTTTTCACCCTTTAGTTCTGCCCTTTATGCCATGTGCCTGGGTCTTTGAGGGACAAATGTCTCTTGCTTTTACTGAGAATGGGTGAAGGGTAGGCAGGGTGTTAACAACATCCCAGTTAACTGCCCAGCAGTATGGGGGATGAAATTTGGCTTTCATTTGCTGTTCAGTAAGTGTGTATAATGCACATTAAGACTGGTGGAATTAAAGGAAATGTGAACTTAGATTCACTTTACTGAAGTCAATAAATTCAGTGGGTCTGGTATCTAACCCTTTTTAAAGTGTGGCTCCATTGATTCCAAACATAAGAAGGATATCTCCCTGCATATTGTCCTGGGGATTAAATAGTCTTCAGCTCTAGAAGAACTGAATATTACAACTCTAATTTACAATCAGCACTGTAAAAAGCTTTGTCCTATTCAGATTGTCTGGCAACAGCAGCAAGCACAAATGTGTTTATTGAAACCCATTCCAGGGCATTGTAATTGTCCTTATTTAGGCAGTCTTAAAAAGAGAGAAATATATAATTCATGGCAATCTTTAAAAACTCGCTGACCAAGGCTCATGACAAATGCTTACAAATGGGGATTAAAACCTGAGCTGTCAGTGAGATAATTAGTTTATTCCAGCACACTGAAAGGCTGTGGTTGTGATGATGGGTGCCATCTGATGAGTAAGGAGTCATGTTACAACACAAGCACATGCTCCCCCTTCCCCTCCCCTCTCCTCCAGAACAGACCTTATTTAGCCAGCAGTGATACTGCTTTTCACAAGAGAAAAAATGAATTCTTTTAACTCCTCTGTTTTCTGGTTCTTTTCAAATAGTGATTGACAATCCCCATTTGGCTAGAGTAGGATCTGAGACCAGAGAGATCAAAGAGAAATTTTGCAACTGTCCTCACTCTTAAAGTAATTATTTTTAGTTTCCATCAAGCAGGCAACCATACCCAGATATTCAAGGACAGGTTCCTAATGCAAAAACTGTCAGTAAATTGGCCATATTACAAACCAAATTGTTCCCTCTGCCAAGGGTCCATGTTCCGGATTTTCTTTCTATCAGCATTGCTGGTCATAACATATGAAGACTGCAAGTGGGTCATCATTTTTATATGGATAGGACAGCTGTGGAGGGAAAGAAGGAGGGGAAATGAGGTATCTCTTCTGATTTAGCATAACTGCAGAGCACAGAATAATGTACAGCTAGTCAGGAATTAATTCAGACAGACTGCAATCTTCACACTAAATAAAATATAGGGTGGTCTATGGTCATTATTATATTCAAGTACCTGTCTCCAAATTCTTTTTCTTCAATCTGTGAGAATGAAATTCTGAAGATCAGATATATGATCACCAGCAGAATTCTTACCATGTGTTTTACCCACAAATAGCAGGAGAACAAAAAAAATTATGTTTTTTTTTAAAGTATACTCCTGATCAGAACAGCAACATTGCTTTATAAAATGCCAGCTGACTTCAAATATGTCAAAAAATCTTTTGTCTGCTTTTCTCTTTTATTACCTTCAATTTATTTATGTTCCTAAATTTACTTTTAGTGTTTATTACAATGCTTTCCAAGTACTTTGTAATCAAACAGTGACACAAAAAAATATTAATGACTTTCTTATGTCAGACCTGGAGGTGCATAGTCCATTCTAGGAAGACTGAAAGTAGAAAGATGAACAAAATGTAGGAAAAAATTCTTAAGCTGTTAGTCTGGAAATGACAACTCCTTTTAGGAAAAGGAATAATAAAGCTAGATCTTGAGAACTAAAGCACTGGCAGTTCTATAGTTAAAGACTGAACTCTTCAAACTAAATGAAGCCCAAGAAACCTGATTGTGACAGTTAGACCTATCTCTGCAAAGGACAGGTCTAGAGAAAACAGTTTTCTCCAATGAAGTTGTTAAGAAGCAGCAGAGGAACTGAAATGCATCTATTCCAAAATATATGCCAAGCCATAGAGAAAGAATCCAAGTGTGAATAATGCAGATGGGATTTCTTTGCATTGCCCAAGTAAACATAATGTAATACCAAAGTGTCCACTGGAAATACTGAGGTGTTACTCTAAAGCTTGCCACTTCAAAATAGGTAAAAATGCACAGGGACAGGAGGCATTTTATTGCTTTTCTTACTCACCCAAGATTCACTTAAAAGAAGTAGTATGAATTTTTGCCAATTTGAAACTTGTGTCATGGTTGAGTTGTATTCATGGGATTCCTGCTGATGTCACTGGGACATTAAGAGGCAAAGCATCTCCACATCATACAAATGCTGTGACAATTTTTACCACAGATAAGAGATCTGCATTGCAGCCCAGTGAAGGAAACTTTGTTCTTGGTCTTTAATAAACTTCCTGTCACATCTATCACTCCTGGGCTCAATAATTTCAAGCTTAGTGAACTTTCTTCTTTCATGATTAGTGAAGTGCCTGTAGCTGGCTAACAGAGGTTAGTTATTTTCTAAATGTCTGTTTTAGCAAAGTATAAATGACTGGAGAAGATAAAGAGTGTAATGCATGCATGTAATACTTTGATGTGTGGAGATTAAATATTTTATGAGGCGAATCATTTCCTGGTGCCCCGAATGTGCATTGTGTGGTTTGTTATTTTTTTCTTTTTTCTGAATTAAAAAAGTGGATAGTTGTTAAAAACATTAGTGATTACGAAAACAAAGGCATTTCTCTTGTGAACTGAGTCATATCTCTGTAACTCCTTTCATTTATGTCAATGGTTGAGCACATGACCTGTGTTTATGTAGCATGATGTACTTTTGATATGGTAAAAGCAACATGCACCTTGGTTTGGGGAGACAGGATCAATGTCCTTTCAGTGTCAGCAGGTTTCATGAAATGAGTCCACCAAGAGGTTTTCCTTGCAGCTTAATTTGTAAAAACTATTGTCTCTTTTTAGGTTTTGTTTTTAAGATTTTGCTATCATTTTTTTTAGGTTTTGTTTCAGGAAAAACGTTGCTTTTGTAGTTACCACCACCACAAACTGCTTTCAGATGCAGGCTAATATAACACTGTGTTGTGTGAATCACTCTCTAGAAGAGTCTGACGTCATTTTATATAAAGAGTGCAGTGCATGTATGTAATACTTTGATCTGTGGAGATTAAATATTTTATAGTGACCCCTGTTCCAGTGTTAAACTCTGTGGATGGTGTTCTGAAAATGTGTGAGTGAGCTGGGGTCACACCGGGCCAGGATTAAAGCAAGAGGCTTCTAAGCAAAAAAATTGTATTGATGGATTCAAAAATTTGATTGATTCAATTATTTCATGATTTCTTCTATGAAAAACAATGCATCTTTAATTCAGAAGCTAATTAGGTTCAGGTGAAGCCTGTGTCTTTAGTTGCTGAAATTTAAATCTGGAAATTCTGCAGTTCAGCAAATTCCATGACAGTGTTTGAGGAATTGCAGATAAAGACAGCTTGGTTACAAATGGCTGTCAGACATGGCTTGCACTATCAGGAGTTAAGTAGAGGTGGATGATTGGCATGAGCTGCATATTTTTAGTAAAGAAATGAAAAGTCCTTATAATTACTATTTTTACCTTTTTACTTGTAAAATAGATTGAAACAAGAAACAACCAGATTTAAAAATTGTTTTTTTCCTTTTTCTTGCATTTTTCATTGCATTAATCAATATATTACTTTTAAAATTGATTATTCATGAGAAAATTGATCTGCTTTCTTGACATTTTCCCTTTCCTTCTTCAGATTTGCCTCCAGGGCAAACATTTCTTCAGCTACACACCTGGCCTAGAAGAAACCTCACATTTCAAACCCTACTTGTTATGACAGTGCCTGGTATGATGATCCCACTGCAGACCTGGAGGTGTGACAGGGTGAGGTGCAGTCGATGGAGCAGCTCACCCTCCCGAGTCACATTGCAGTTTTGTGTCACATCTGGGGGAAAGGGTTTGGGTATATGGGCCAGGAAAATCAGTCCAGTGTAATTCCTTGGCTAGGACTAAATGGTTTTGTTATCATCTACAGTAAGGTGTGCTAGGAGTGCTGTTTTGGGCAAGGTTGTGTTTTTTTACTGCTGCACTAAAGGAGTACTGATGGTAAGAGGGAATATTGAAACTGGCTTTGTGGATGGGGAAGGGGCATTCCACGGAAGTACCTGAGTGCAGGAGAGTGTTCATGAGGGGTTAACATAGCCCTCTGTTGTTGGCTTTCTCTATTGTCACTGGTTCTTCTCCTGGACAGAATAAAGGAATAAATTGTTACACTCTGGTCTAATCTAATGCTGATAAAGAACAACGTTGCCTGTCCCTACAATTACTTTCACATTTATGTATGTGTACAGGATGAGGCAGTCTCATTGTCCTTATGTCACTCTTTGACCTTAGAGTATGTTAGAATATTTTATAAATAAAATGGATCCTGTTTATTCCAGTTTTTATGTTCACCACAGTTTGAACAGTGGCTCCATTGCAGAAAAGAGATGTAAGAACATTTGCTATGGACCCTCCATTTCACATTGCACCACTCAAGTGTCTTTTTTGTGTTTCTGAACAGCAGCAGGAACTCTACCTTGCTCATCCTACTCCTCGGGTCAGGCAGGTTGCAGCAATGGGAAGTTGCTATCTACAAACATATTGTTTCAACATATTGTTTCACTAGTTTCTTACCAAAAAAAGAAAAATGAAAAAACAGCCCAAAGGACATAAAATGCAACAGAAAACCAAGCTCCATTTGTGTTTGGCAGAGGGTGGTGGGGGTGGTTAATGTTTATTTTTAGACTCTGGCATGAAAACAAATTAAACCAACTACTCTTGATGGAGCAAGAAATTTCTTTGTGGTATATGTATTATCTTAAGCTTTTTTTTTTTTTTTCCTTTTAAGGCTCAGCTTAACTAATATTCAAAGATAGTATGGCCTGCCCAAATTCATGTAGGTGACAGCAATATAAATATGAATCTAGGAGGTCCTAAAGTAGTAAAAAAAAAAAAAAAAGACAAAAAACCCCAAACCAAACAAACAAAAAAACAAAACCAACAAAACAAACCAAAACCAAACAATCAAATAAAAAAAAACACACCAAAAAAACCCCAAAACCAAACAAAAAGCCAAAAAGCCCCAAATAAAACAAAGCAAATAAACAAAAAAAACCCAGTAAACCCAGGACTGAAGCCCATATTCTTAACTGGAAATCAACCCTCATTCTCTAATGTTAATTATTTTAAGTCAGTCAATCTTGCATTTCATTTCCATAAAAAAACCAAGAAAGATTACAAATCCATCCCATCTACTGTGAATGAATTCTTTTTTTTTTGAAGCTCTGAAGCCTACAGTATTTAAATTATGCCATCACTGAATATTTTCCCCCAACTAAGGAACTAAGGAACTAAGCCTAATGAGCCAAGAAGAGAATACTTATGCACAAAGATACCTATGGAGCTCAGAAAATATACAATCATCACTTAAAAGTCTTCAGATCTGGCTCAAAGCAACAATTTGTACTGAGGATGCACATAGTGGGATATGCTTTGAAAGGAGCTTCTGTAAGACAAATACCACTCTTCTATTCTTCTGTTTTCTTCCCATTCATTTCTATTACATCCTGAACTTTTCATTACTGAACAAGAAGCAAGTCTAGAATCAATGTTCTGAGCTAGACAGCAGTTTCTATGGGATTTTTTTTTTTAATATTACTTATATACAAAGTTATATATACTAGATTTTGGGTTCACTTGAGTTCTTCATAAACTCTGCACATTTAGGGTGATTTACCATGGTTTTGCATACACATAGTTTGGCAGGCTATTTGCCAAACATCAAGAGAGTTAAGTAAAGCATCTTAATGTTGAAAATTAGAGCAAGTTTTAGCTGCTTTAGCTGTTAGATAAATTGATGCTCTGCATAGTAATATTCTATTATTATACATTATTTTCACTTCTTACAGAGAAGCTGAATGAGTATATTTTGTAATAATTGGTAAATGAAAGAACAGGTTGCTGAAACATGTGTAAAGTCATGAAATACCTTCATCCAAATATGCAGTTATAGTTAGAGGCAGTCTTAGAATAGGGAAAAGATTGTTTTGAAGCCCAGTTTTGTGCCATCTGAATGCCAAAATGTCTCCAAAATGGTTTGGGCACTGTATGTAGTGCTCTTGTAGGCTTGCTGATATCCTTAGAGGGCATTAAAAGCATCTAGAGGTTTCCAGGATGCAGGAAGGTTGATTTTCCTGGAGGGAAGGTGGTGACTCTCTCTCCTAACAGTGCCACCTACACTTTCTCTCTGCTGGGCTCCTACATGCAGGGATTACACTTGGCCATGGAAGTGGTGTTCCCTCACCTTGCACTGGAGATGGCACACAAACCAGTTCCATTATGGGAATCCAACTGTTGATATATACTGGGAGAAGGTCACAAGCCTTTGCTTTTCTCTGAGAAACTGATGTGCAAACACATTACAGGATTTTATATGAGATTTTCTCAGTCTGAAAGTTTTAATAGGCTGCCAGTTCTGAATACTAGTTTAGGGGTATTTTTATCCACAAGATATATTTTTATTCCTGTGAAAGAAGTGAAAGGAAAATAATAATAGAAGATTTTAATCTGACAAAGCCATGAGCACAAGTTAAACAAATTAATATTTTTCTTTTGATTAGCTCTCATTTGCTAATGAACTGTGAATTTGCTTCTTCATGAGACATGAGGTGAACAAAGGGAAATCTAATTAAAGGTTGTTGCCTCTCCACACTTTTGGTGCCTAAAATCCACCTTATCTCTCTTCCCTGATAGATAGTCTGTTATAAAGAAATGATCACTGGTTTTGTTTCAAGGCCCAAAATATGGCATGCCAGGTCATAATTTTATCATAGATATTAAAAAAAAATCTGCTTTATCCTCATTTTAATCATAACACAGGACTGAAACCAGAATTCAGGGTTATTGAAATTAATGAAAGCTTCCTATCAATGAAAGCAAAAGAAGATCTCTGAATGAGAATTCACCTGACAATGCATTGAAAACCAGCTGAAAACCAGCTTAGTCACCCAGGCTTGGGGCAAATGTAGCTGTTTGTTAAATCCCAGCTAAGGAAATAGTCTTGAATTATCAAAAAAATGCTTCCTTTCCTCTGCACAGGACAAGGAATCCACTTGAGGACATATTTCTTCTACAGATATAAAGGCTAAACAGTCTGCACATGAGCAGGATAGCCCTGTCAAAGACCTTTTGTAGAAGTATGGTAGACATTACATTAACCAGCCATTGAATTAACCATTGAATTAACCATTAACTTGCCGTTGAATTAACACACACTGAGTTATCCAGCCAGCTCCAAGCCCAAATATGAAAGCCAGGTTCATCTCTGACTCCAAGCCATATTCACAGACACATTTATTTGGACATACATATATAAAGATTATGAAGTATAAGATACGTATGAATACCTATCTTTACAGATAGGCACTGTCTGTGTTTGAATTTCCAATCTTTGTAACATGCTGATAAACTGTGATCTGGAATACATTTTAATTTACGTTTCCAAATCACTTCTAGGCTTGAGTGAGGAGGAATAAAAATGTTTAACGTTTGGAATATCTTCAGTGGTCCACTTTTCTTACAAAAGTTGTATCACCTAAGAGAGGTGTCAAAGAAAAGCCAGAGATAAGCTGCTGGCAATTAAGTAGATTTGCAGAAGGTAGAAAACTCAGTAGCTCTTGCCAGCAGGTCTGTCAGGGAGACCTATGGTTAACTGCTCCATAGTTACTGACAGCACCCTGCCACTTGTAGAAAAAAAAGGGAAAAATATGTGGTAGCTTACGAAGTTATCAAAGAGAAAGAAATGAGGAATTAATTCTACTAGGATACAAAAGAGCTCTCCATTGCTTTATGGATCTTTTTTCACCACTTCACAAATATGTACCTCAATATTCATGGGCATGTAATATACACAGTTTTATTCCAGAACAGCACAAAGTAGGAACAGTTTGCTGGTGAATCTGGTAAAAAAATCTGATTTCATGTTTATATTTTCATCGGGATAAGGTTCTTTCCCCAGAGGGTAGTTGGGTGCTGGAACAGTCTCCCCAGGTAAGCAGTCACAGAACCAATCCCAACAGAGTTCAAGAAGCATTTGGACAATGCTCATGGTGTGATAAATGGGGTGTCCTGTGTAGGACCAGGAGTTGGACTTGATGATCCTTTTGAGTCCCTTCCAACTCAGGATATTCTGTGATTCTATGATTTCCACTTGAGTGAAGTAAGTGCAGTGTGGACAGACATCAGAGCTGATCTGTTTCACTCAGTTATCCAAAATTGCCAACATCCCAGAAGCAGTTCTTTGCAGTGTGAATTACAGCACTGGCTACTTCAAAAGCATCAGGTCTGTTTTATTTGATGCTGGGCTTTACTCGATGCACTTGAGCATAACAAATCCAAGAAGTCAGAAGCATCCCCTCTGCACGGAGCTCAGATCAGGTGCAGTACTTGTATGCAGTGGCTTTTTGTGCATGAGTTCTACTTGGCCATCATCCAAAGGGCTGTAGCTATAAATTACTGCTACAAATCAGAATCTTCTGCCATAACTAATGGAGTTGTCTGCTCAGATGATGTTCCTTCAAAGAACATGTAAAGGATTGTTATAGCAGCCTATGGTACAGTTAAAGATATTTTAGATATGTCTGCATTTTATGCTGTGAAGAGCATTCATCCATTGTGTCTACTCTGAGTGGAATAACAAAAAGATATATCTGCTTCCACATTTACAAAAAATTAAGGACTGAACCTCAACAAGCTTTCTTGGGCTAAACATCACATAATAAGATCAGATAGTTTCTTCTCAGTCTGAAAGTGGACAAAGGCAAGCTTATACTTGCCCAAAGAACATGGTATAAACTTACACAGTTTCACTCAAAAGAGCTTCAGATATGGTCTGGTCTATATGCAAAAGATTTTGAGGGTAGGATACAAATAAACCTCAAACTGATCAGTCTTAATCCAATATCAGAGTGGACTTTTTGATTTGTTTATACCTCTTAAGAAGAGGTTTAACTTAAATTGAAAAGCTACGCTTAAAGCAGAGCAAAGCTGTTTACACTGGGGATTATGCCAGCGTGGCTTTTCCTGGACAGCTATATCAGCATGAAGAATAAAATGTAGAAAAGTCTGCAGATATACTGTGATAAAAATGTAATAAGATATAGGATGGAGAGGAAAAAGGACAAGAATAACAACAATAATTTGTTGTTTGCATTTCATAGGCTTTGAAAAACTTTTAAAGAAGAAATATTCTCTTTCCGGTTTCTGTGTGAAAGACTCAAACAGACAATAGGGTAAAATATTTCTGCCAGGACTTAGGAAACTACTCTGCTGACTATAGAGAAAATGCTGCCAAATTCAGGAAGTAAACAGGCTGAAACAAACAGAAAAACAACATTTACTTTTCTCAAATCTCTTAAAGTAAATCTTCTTTCCTAGCAACCATATGGAAAAACAGTTCAGACACAAACATTACTGGTAACTCCAAGTGGCTTCAATGAAAGTATATTGTGCATGGCCTCTTGCATCCATGGCACACTTCCCTGGAAAGAGTTTGCCCCTTCCCTCACCAGCACAGTTAAGCATGCTGCATGTTGTTACACATGCTGTCACAGTCTGGGCAAGGGTAGAGGATTTGCAAGCCTCCAGACAGAGGCTTAAAAGTTTGAGACAGTAACATTTTTAGGTTTTGGCAAAGATGGTGCCAGCTGTCTGGCTCTCAGGATTTCTCCTGTCAAGTGGTCAATGAAGCAGCATTGGCATCAGCTGAACAGGAAATAAAGTATACCTGGATGCTCAAAGAGAGTTCAAGTGCCTCACTGAAAGCCTCCAGCAGGCAACAAAGAAAAAGTGGTAAGGCAAAAAGAAACAATGAGCAATTGAGTTCAGAAAAAAACTGAGGGAAAAGAGATGTGTACTGGGTTCAACACAGCATGTCCATCACCTCCACACCCATGGGCTGGCCCTGTGAAAATGGAAACAGCACTGCTAGAACTGGAAATCCTCATGTTTCACTTTAGTCTTTGAGTTCAATTAGTATGTCTGAGAAGTAGAGTGTTATTGTTTATTGTCTATGTTGTACTGTCTACTGCTGAAATGAATTGCTTCCTAAATTTATTCTAATATATTCAAACCACATATAATGGAGGGACATGGCTTACAGACTCCTAGGACAATGATTTCCCACCGGTGACATTCATTGCAATAACACAGAGTCAGTAATTCCCAGCTGAGGCCTTTTCCAGAACGCTCCCGGCTGGAGCAGCGCTCGCTCATGCGGAAAGGAGCAAAACCAACAGCTTTGGTGTGAGGAAGAAAGGCTGCAAATTCCTAGCACTTGATCAGTTGAGATGCTGAATGACCTTGACTCCCCCTGAACTCAACAGGGCCCTTGGCAGCTCTTTGGATCTGTCCCCTGCCAAAGGGAGCACCTGTCCTTGGCCGTGGCGGTCTCTGCTCCCGCTGCCGAGTGTAGCTGTGGGTGAGAGGGTTACAGTGGAGTGAGGTGTAGCCTGTGCTTTGGCATTTTCACAGACCAGCTCAAGAATTCTAAGGTTTGACAAATAGCGCAGAAACTCTATTTTTTCAGTGAGCACTGCTTCTGGCAGTGAGTCTGATAGATGTTCTGAAGCAGAATAAGCAGCATTCAGCCTGTCCCCACCATCTGCCCAAGTCCTGTTTTCTTTTCCTTTTTCAGCTCCATTAAAAAATATCAACAGAAAGTGGAGTTTTCTCTACCAAGAAAAATCATATGTTGGTTTGTCACTCATTAATCCTTTGTATTCTAGGAGAATACAGCTGCAGTGCAATTCATTGGAACCATTTGAACTTTCTGAGATAATCTGCTCCAAAACTTGATAAGAGGTCTTCACCTGTGTTCATGCTACACACAGGACTAATCTGGCAGCTGGATAAATCTAATTTTCTGCCCAATTGCAAAATAAAGGTGACAAAGGAAATATATTCAAGATATAAACCAGTGTTTTGGGAACAGATAGAAATCTGAGCAAGTGCTGAGTTACAAAGTTCCTTTTGTTCCCCTATGTGTCTTGCATGATCACAGAAAATCCTTCTGATGAAAAATCCAAGTTAAGGAGTGACTGCATTGATAGTTGGGCAAAACAGAAGGAGAAAAAGACACAGGTTATTATTTATTGGTTACCATCTATGGTGGTACTTGGAGGAGAAACCGACCACAGAGACACTATTGCACTGTTCACTGGACAAATGCAAAGACAGATTCCTTACTGTAAACAAGTAATGCTTGAAAGAATGAAGCAGATGAAGTATAGAAGGATATAAATGCAAACTTTTTATGTAGAATGCTGAAGAACAGTCAAGATTCAAACTCATTGTTTCTCAATCTTTTATATAAGTTTATCTTTCATTGTGTGGAGCTATAACTGTACAGTTTCAACCTTATTTCAAAGCAAGACATGGGGGAAATCACTCTAGCATTGATGACTTTACCTTCCTTAATAGCCTGCTCTGTTTCAGTTATTCATGTCCTTTCTGAAAGTCTTTTTCATTATTTTTGTATGAAAGGTATGGTATATGACCGAAATATATTTCACCTGAAAATTTGATCTCATGTCTCTTTATGACCACAAGAAATGTCTGTAAATCCTCCCTGGAGTAATTCTACATCTCTCAAATGTCTGCTTTCTCTGGGAGGAATCACCCTCTGGAGGAGGCTGTCATGGTCCATAAGTAAAGCAAAAGCCTATATCATTAGCCTAGGCTGTAACATTTTTTTCTAGAGGCCTGAAATAAGCCAAATTAACTGAATTAATTTTCATAAAAGCAATACTGACTTTCCTAGTACGCCTTTCAGCTCCTAAATATCATTAAATAAATGCCTAATTAAACTCATTTAAAAGAAATAAATGCCTGATGAAAACACAATGCCAAACAATTTGATCCTAGGGACCATGAAATCTGGTGGAGATTCTTATCATTTCTACTGAGCTATTAAGAAATATTCTGATTCTAGTGATTATAGTGACAGGTGACAGCATAAAACATGGTGACACCTTTTGATACAGGGGACAGACAGTCTGTATTACATCTGACCACATTTAAGTGACTACTGCATCAACAAAAATATATGAGCAAAACAAATGATATCACATTTATTCTGTTGCAGTGAGGCCAGAGTGGGTTATTTTGGCTGCCTGCAGTTTCTCTCGCCCTCCAAAACAGAGAGGTCATACAGAAAAGTTATGTTGGGAATGGTTCCTCATGTGTGTTGACTTCTGAACTGTGCCCAGCAGTTATTTGGGAAAGCTTTAGCAATTTTTTAATAGAGATGCTTGAATTCCCGTCCCCATCACAGCTTCCTGGCCGTGTTTAATTTCTTAGTGTACAGATGGCCCTAAGGTGAAATTCACCTCCTCCCAAAACAGATATCAAGCATTTGGTGATCTGTAAGAAATCACAAGGTGATTTGATAATTGTTTTGAAAAAAACTTCAGTTTTAAATATAAATTTAAATTGTTTCAATATAAACAAAATTTAAATATAAATGCACACATATGTATTTTTTCAGGCATGCAAGCAGGAAAACAAAATGGAGGAAAATAAATTTCATTGTAGATTATTTCCAGGGCAGCTGAATTTTATTTGGATATAAATGAAAATTGTCATGGCAACACTGTACTAGATGATCCTTGGTATAATTTCAAAAAGGTTATCTGGAAGTTTTAAAAGAGTTGAGGAACAGCAGGTGAGATGACTCCTGGGTGTCCATACAGCCCTATGACTCTGTTCTGTTTGAAAGGATTTGCAGATGCATCACTTTGGGTGGAAGGTGGTTTTCATGAAATCCAGGTATTTGTTCCCTGTTTTTGGTGTAAAATGAGGCAGAAGCAGGTGGTACATGGAAATGAGTCTCATTAGGAGCTTGAACTGGCAATGAACAATGCACTGAAACCATGATAATTTGACTGTTCTAAGTGTGTATTCCATCACCCCTACCATGTTTTATTAGTTTCTGTTTCAGTTGTGCTACTCTTGGTGCTAATCATGCTCCTCCTGCGCTACCAGAGCACCCCGAGTTTGTGATGTACATCTCTGTCCCCCTCCCACACTGGGACACTGTTACCTCTGTGGGGTCTCTGCTGCTCTTCTCCTCCCCAGTCAAGTTCTGCTGGGGAGCAGAGTCTGCACTGGAGATCTTCATCCCAAAGGCAGGAGTGAGAAAGGAAGATAGTTCTCATATAGCACTGAAAATGAAGAGCAGAAAATCCTGGGACAGCAGCTGGTGGTCAAAGACCTTTTCAGGGGGCAGAGGGGTCATATCTGGAAGCTTGGAGCCTTTCTGCACTGCTGTTTCCATCACAGAGCACCGCATACAAGTTCTCCAGCATCATCCACCTGGTAGAGGGATGGGAACTAGTGAGGGGAAAAAGACTCCTGTTGTCCTCCTACATCCCTGTCTAAGCAAATGTCTTGATTTGATAGTGCCTCACTATTCGTAAGTTCACTACTGAGAAATATGTGAATGAGGTCACCTCAGGTTAGATTTGGATTCTGCAGACGTATTTCATGTGAGATGTCCCTGGTATACTCATGCACCACATTTCTCCAGTCTGAATCGCTAAGTTGGAGAGTCACACTTAAACATTTAACTTCATATGAATTCATCCTTTTGTGGTCTGTTCCAATGTCAACTGAAATTTCTATTAACTAATTTGGCCATCACCCAGTTTGACTATGCCACATAATAGGGTTTTGTACAAAATGGTTTTTTCAGTGTGTTAGCAATGTCAAGTTTTAATCAATGTCTCTCTGAATGTTAAGTCTAATGAGGGCTGTAAGTGAGAGACTATAAATGCACAGAGAGAGTTACCATGGAAACCTGAGCAGTATCTGCTGGGTACCCCACACTGGCAGCACGATGCAACACTGGCTCAGTGCAAGGCAGAGGCTTTCCAAAACGTTTTCAGTAGTCACATCAAAGATTTTCCAGGCTTGGAGCAGAGAGCTGGGTGCTGTTTTGGTGGCAGCTTGTAGACTGGCCAGTGTCATGATGGTAGAGTGGCAGCTGCTACAGTCACCTGCTGAGCTGGCACACACTGTGTGATTTGGTATCTACTTCTGTACAGCTTCTTTAGCAGAACTTGTGAACCATTAGCAGCCAAATTTCCTGAAACCTTTGGCCACAAGCTGTGAATTTTCACTCAGATATGATGCACTTTTACATAGTCAACTACACAAGGGAGCCCCAGATCTCATTCAAGCTAGAAGATAAGGAAGATACATTCATTCATTAACATTAGCTACACTCTCAAAGACAGGAAAGGAAACCACTTCCTAGAGATGACAAAGGTACCCAGTGAGGCATGGGAAGACTCCAGACCCAAATATTACCAAAGGGCCAATCTGTCACATGAAAAGTGGGGAATTTTGGGTGCAAGGGAATAGTTGTCTAGCGATTTCTATGTTCAAGATCCCGCTTTCGAGGCACTCAGCTTGAGCTGTAACACTAAGGATATAAGAGCTGATACAGAGGAATCTACCATTTGGCTTGTCAATTCAATTGACATGTAGAATTGAACCTGGCCATGGTGGTTGGCTTGCATAATTTCCATAACACACAAGAGAGTCCTTACCACTGAAAGGCAGATGTAACTGCCCTTTTCACCACAGGCTGGGCAGTCCCGACTGCAGTTAGAAGAGATGAGGCTCCAGAAAATAAAAATTCAGAGGTTCTACGCAGTAGTTCTGGACTTGTAATCCTCTGGAGCTGCAATTTATGAGTTTTCTGGCTTGACACTGCTCTAAGATGGAGGGCTTAGAACCTGCAGGGTAGACAAGACAAGCCTTGTTATCCAGAAGATCCTCATGATGTGAGAAAAGCCCATCTGCCAACCTGGAGGGTACTTCTGCTGAGGACCCAGGTGCTCTTTGCCATCACTGTGCATTTCAGTACTCACTCAGTGATAAGAACTGCAGAATATTTTCTCCTCAGAACCCTGCCTCATCCTGGTCCCACCCATCCATGGAGCTTCCACAGAAAATGTGTACAATTACTCATAGGAACTATGGAGCAAAGCCAAATTGCTACCAAGAAAACATAATATTTCATTTTTTCTCCTTATTCTGTTTGACAAAGTGCTGGGACACCTTTCTAGGTTATTAAAACTAAAGAAGTTTTCAAAGTGCTATTTATTTATTATCCTTTCTGTTTCATTTCCTTATTACGGCTTCTCACAGCTCAGAAAATAAAACTACACTGAAAGCCCTTTGGAGCAGGGATCATTATTATAGCTATTTTCAGTGCTGCATGATCTCAGTTCCTGCATAAATCTTGTAGTCACTGTTGTGCTATATGTGCAGTAATAATAGCCAGGACTGACTACTAAGTGTTGCTTATTACATGTGTTCATTCCCCTTTTGATGCTCCTGGGCTTGCACTAAGCTCTTTTATTCAGTCTTTGGTAATAAATCCAATCTCAATTTAAAAAAGAAAATAATATTTATGCTTTTATTGTAACTTCCACAAATACTGGACACATTACTTTCTTTAAGATGTGGAGCATTTAATACATTTCAGCTCACAGGGAAATGAGCCTTCCACTTCCAAGTGTGTAAAGCTGCAGAGTGAAAGTGGGCATATTTCAAACAGACGTGAACGCTCTCTCAAGCTCACTCTCCCTTGGCTCTCAGCCACAATTTTAGAGTAATTTGCCCTAATCTGCCATATGGTTTTCTTTCTTTGCATTTTATAAAACTGCAGAGCTAAGTGAATATGCCTCTTCGATAGTACTGACACAAGCCTGATTTAATTTAAACTTCCATATTAACATACCAACTAAATCAGTGCTGCAGCCTGTGATGGAAACCTCAGTGCACAAGTAGAGCTGTCATTAGTTTCCAAGTGGTTCTAGCTTACCGCCCTTGAACTGGTTCTCCCTTAAGATTGTTGTTTCTAGAGGTCACTCCAAAAGAACATCAGGCCTACTCCAGCAGCATGACCCCCTTTCCCTTCCCTGGATCAAACCAAGCCTCCAGTAAGACATTACTGAAGCCTGAAATCACTTCTGAGCAGCAGGCGTTCTGAGTAAATCTGATTCATCAGATGGGAGATCTATATGCCTGCTGTATGAGAAGCATCTCTGACTGAGATTTCCAGCAAGCCCTGCCAGTGAATCCTTTTATTCAAGGAGTCCATGCAGTATGCTTTTATATCACAGATGGCTCCAGGACTCAGAGACAATTTCCTTAAATAGGCTCTCACACCAGGCTTGTCTACACATTTTACTTTGGAATTTTTAGCCCGTAACAAGAATGTGACATGGTTCACTAAACACACGCTCCATGTTTTAAGCACACAAGTTTCCCCATAAGCTGCAGCAGAGCTGCTGCCCTGCCTGGTGCCCACGTACACTCATCTGCACTCCTATTTATCCTCTTTGCTGGATCAGCTGGGATGTGGATGGCAGGGTCCCATGCTAGTGTGGGCTCCTGGCTCCACAGAGGCATGTCTGGCCTTTGTCATGGTCAACACTCAGGTCAGCTGCTCCAGTGAAGTTGAACACAAACCACTGTCCAAGAGGGAGGCTTTTACATGAAGAAATAATATCATTTTGCAAGAAAGCAGTTATCATTCTGAAGTTAGCTGTAGTTAAAGTTTAGTACTCATGCATAAAGAAAGAAATAGTCACAGAACCAGGGAGCAGAAGTACCAAGCTCCTGCCAAACTGGTGTAATATGTTAACCATTAATGAGAACAAATCTACAACTTAATCAATATGATAATTAACAAAACATGGAACCTTGGAATCCTATACTGAAGAAGATATTAATTTCCTGTAACACATTATATCTTACTTAGCTGTAATAATATTGATGTTCTTGACTGGGTATGAACAAGTAAGCAAAGAAAATTCTGCCCTGTCCAATAGCAATGCTAAACGATTTCAGATTAAACAGGTTTTTTTGTTGTTTTTTTTTTTTTTGTCTGATTAAGGAAATCTAAAGCCCAAAGAAACAACAATGTAATGCTCCAAAGCAGTCCAAACAGGCCATCATTTTTCAGTCTGAGGCCAAATTAGGTCATTTTAAATCCATATATTGTATGAATTTCATGTCCAAGACTTTATAGGTAATTTTCAAGTCTGATCCTTTGGTAGATATGGGCTGCTGACTAATCAGTAAAATCACTTATCATATAGGAGTTAAGTCATAATTATTCCTATATGCTGCAGAAAATGTTCTCCAATTAAGTTAATGAACAATAAACAATCTTGAAATAACCTAATATACAGCAGAATTATTGAACTGGAATTTTTCAATTAATTTTTCCAGAAAAGCAAGCAAATGCCAGAGATTAAAGATTCAGAATTGTCACAGGAGGAGTTTTTATGGAATGGTTTTGGGGTGGATAAAGAGGATGCAATCCTTTCCTCTCTGAGAAACCTTGACCTCACTTTTCTCCCTTCAATATGGAGCATTCTACCACATGGCTGCGCTTAACTTTGTTCTGGGTCTTCCTCAATCCTACCTGTTGGATCAGATTCATTTTCTATTAAGTATTTAAATATGCTCAGAGTCAACACAACTCTCAAGAGTGGGTCTGTGAAGCACCTGAGACGCTGCCCCAGAGTGCAAGATGATACTTAAAGCCTTCTGCTGAGATTTACATGCAGCATCCTTCAAAAAGAGGGAATTCAGAGAAATAAAGTTGAGAGATCTTCAAAACTTATAGATGAAAGGTGGCTGACTCCTTATCCAACAGTTTTGCTAATGTAACATCTCAAAGTTGTTGTTTTTCCAGCCAAAACCATTTCATGAATTTGACCTAAATTTGTTAATCATTTTGGGACAACCAGAATTGCATTTTTCCTCAAATAAACTATTCATCAGAAAGAAAATTACTGCTCTTGTCACAGAACACCAGCTGTCTACCCATTCAAATAATAATAAAAAAAGCTTTAAAATCAAAAGAAGTAAAATTAAAAATCTTAGAATATCTCTTAACAGTCACAGAAGGCATGTAAAAAGAAAAAAGTGGAAAAAAGAAAATAAGGAGGAAAGCTAAAGAACATGGAACAGTATGGGATAATTGTAAAACTCGAGAGGTTATTCAATCAAACAGATATCTTTTAGAAAATGGAAATCAAGCCCAAATGAAGCCACCAAAAAAAGCCTGTAAAAATAGCTTGTAGAGTGGTGGTTGGGATTATGAAATACATGTGCTTATGTTGGTCCTATTATTTTGCACATATCCTACACACTGGAATTGTAAAGGGCAAGAAGGGAATGTGAACAGCAAGCAGAAAACTGAAGAACAAAAGATGAATTATGCAAATGGATCAGATTTGGGAAGCTGAATTTGTTGCCTCCCCAACAACTTGAATAACAGTGTTTAAATACAACTTTCTTTTTGTAGAAAGCATCACTTTCTAAGCAGCCCTTCCAAATGCTTTCCCATCTGTTTCAACAAATGTGATAATGAGGAGGTTATGCTGTAAGCTCTAAAAAAATCAAGTTATTTGTCCATACTAGGAAACACAAGACAGGTAAAAGGTTGTGCCAGTCATTGTGCTCCAAGTGGTCATAATCCCAAATACCCTTTATTTTCTTAACTTGGCTTTGCTTCCTAAGAGATGAGCACCATCGATTTAGGTTCGATCAGTTTAGGTTTGAATGAAGAGTAAAATAGTTCCTTTACAACTCTGTCCTTCATAAATGTCTTAAGCAGCTAGAAAAATGAACTATACCTGGAAAAGTATCCAGCAACTAGAACGTTTCATTCCCCTGAATGTGAGCTGCTAATACAAAATGTGCCTGAAAATCTCAGTATTTTATTTAGCTGCGAATTCAGAATCAAGGAAGGCTTTTTAGTCTCTGCAAGAGCAAAGGACTCTTTCTGTCCAGGGGTACTCCCCCAGAGCAGTGTAAGGAGCATGCAATTTGTGCTGTAGAAGCCTGACAAAATCAACCCTCAGCAGAGTCACATCCCATGTCCTCTTACTGCAAAGGGGCTCAGCTGCTGGAGTGGGAGCTGAGCTTTAAACTTCTGGCCTTTGTATCCTGAGTCTTTTCCAGTATAATTTTGAAGTAATTCCACTAGAAGTGAGCAGATTTATCAGTGCATGAATCTGAACTTGTAGTTAGAATCAGGCCAGGACAGATTCTCTGTTTCTGCATTTGCTATTCTCAATGGAACTGAGATTAAAAAAAGGAGAATGATCAGAACAGAAGCTGAGAGCTTATAGGTTACAAGGAAAGAGCTTAAGGTTATAAGGAAATCTTATAAACTTATTGGCACCAAAATACTAAGGTTTATGAAAGAAGTCACATAAATACAGTGTCACAGTTTTAGAGCTAAGCTGTATAAATTACAGACTTGTGAAACAACATCCAACCCCAGAGGCACAATGTGGCCTTTTTGAAACTGGGTGAGGTAGGAAGTCTAAGATATCCAAATTTCTTTCAGCCTTTTCAGCATCGCTGTCATTTCCACAGGTAGATGATCATGGGTTTTATGAATCACTGATGTCTATTCCCTAGACAAACTGAAAGAAGTCAGGAGGAAAGAAATAAGATTTTATGGGTAAAGAGATACCATGCAAATATATATTAAATACATTCTCCACAGAGGTTTTCTGGTTTTGGCATTTAACTTTGCCTATCCATCCCAAATTTCCAGATGTGCAGTGGTTTCCCTGGAGCAGAAGATCTAACCAGGTTTCTTTCTGAGGAGCCTCCAAATTCCTGGGAAACTGACTCTGGGCAGACCAGCTATACATGTGTACCTGGGACACGATGCACATACCATGTGTGCACTGAGCAGACAGCCTTCTCCTCACAGCAAATCTGGACTCCTCCTGGGGCATCAGATCTACTACCCATGTGCAGAGAAGCTCTGCAGAGTACAGCTTCTGGGGTCAGTGCTTCTGGGGTGATCACTGCTTGTGCCACCACCTCGGCAATCCCTGCCAAAAATCCAGCTCCTTCTCCTTGCATTCAGGTAATGGAGGGTAGACAGCAATTTGTTAAATATTTTTCCTGTGGAGGCAGATGATGAAACAGAGGAGGAGGTGGTAACACTGCTTGCATTGCTCCTGGCTCCACCCTGGCCCTGCAGATGGGAGCAGGCTGGGTTCTCATCCAGCCCCACTGCCCTCCAACCATCTCTTCCCCACAGCTTCCCTGTCCTCTGGCACCCTGTGTGGGGAGAGGCTGTGCCAGGGAGTCCCTTGAAGGCACATGGCTCCAGATCTTCTGCACAGGTTCCTCCTGATAGCTGGCTCTGCCCCACCATCAACAGCCTGAGGAGCGCATTGTTGTCACAACCATTCAAAGCCCAACTCCTGCTCTCAGCATGGAAAAGAGAGAGATGCAGCAAAATCACAGAATCATAAAATTGTTTGTGTTGGAAGGGTGCTTTAAAGATCATCTAGTTCCAACTCCTGCTTCCATGGGAGTGTGCAGCTTAAAGGCTCTGGGCACAGTCTGTCTAGCTAAACAAGCTGCCAGAGATGCCTTTGTGACTCATTTCTGATGGAGGGAAAATGTGTGTTTCCCAGGAAGAGGAAGACTTAGATGGAACAGGAGACACAGTAGCCCTGTTTCTGTTTGAAGGAATATTAATTTCATTTCTTTCTGGGATATTATGATTATATTAATTGAGAATTGAAATACTATTTTAGCTGGAGTAGGCCTCTGTTTTAATTCAACTCTGCAGAATATAGACTAAATTCACTCTGATATTTCTTTCCTGCCATGGTGACAAGAGAACTTCTAGGACAGTTCGTTTACTGTTTGTTTCAGCTATTGCAGAATTTTATGAGTCAATGCATCTGATTTTCAGACATGCACACTTCAGTAGAAAGAATTCCACTTAAGAGCAGAAAGGCATGTATCATGTCAATAAAGACAATATTATCACATTAGATATTGTGATGAAACATATGCATACTAAATGATTTCTTGCTGGCTTCTGGACCAAATTGTTATCAGGCATTCATGTCTCTCCTCATGTTCACTGTCTCTTTGCTTCTGCTGCTATCAAGCAACACCATGCTTAATAGAAATCTTCTGCCTCCCTGTTAGCAAGTAATGGCTCTGTGCAATCTGGCTTGCATTGGGTATAGAGAATTTGGGGGAGCTCTTTTTCATTGTTTAGGTAAATGTTTCCTCTTTGATCCAACATCTGCCCTTCTGCTGCTCACACTGCAAATCAGTGCAGATCTAGCAGAGAGATGGGAGGCATTTATAGAGCTTCCTGTTATGGAGCAATTTGGAGAGCATCATTTTCCCCTGCTCACTTTTTGCCCTCAGCAATAACAATCCAATTCTTTGTGTTTTTGATGGGAAGACAATTCTTTGTCTCACCCTTTCCTTCTAGTTCTCCCCGAAGGCTTTAGAAAGAAAGAACAGGAATAACCAAGCAATGAAATCATAAAATAGTCCCGTTTACTGTTATCTTTCCAAGAACAGTGAAGGCATTAAAGTTCTAAAACCTTTTTTCTTGAAGCAAAGATTGCAGCTAGAACAGGAAATGACACAACATAAATTCAATTCCTGACAATTATTATAACATGAAAGGGAAATAATATAAATCACTGTTGTTAAATTCTCTGTTTATTGGCTAGATCTGGCCCATTTGAGCTATTTATCTAGTTCCTGTGACAGATTCAGATTTTGCACCAGACATGCTTTCATTTTTTAAAATACATGCTTCAAGTTTTTATGCTTCTGAAAAAGAGCTTCTGCATATGCACTGAGTAGAAGCTGGTGAAAGTTCATGCATAGTTGTCTTAAACTACACAGCACAAAGTATGTTATATTTTAAAAGACAAAATCTAGCCCTTTTCATTTCAGTTGTTGTTAACACATGAACTTAATGATAGTTTATGTGGTTGACATTGAAATGTTTCTCAGAAATCAACATTAAGGAAAGATAAAGATGCAAACTGGAGGGTCTTGGATAAAAAAGTAATTTAAAGTGCATACAGTTCGGGGGAAAATAAATTGGAAATATCATGCATATCTGTAAAGCATACCTAAGTCTGGCAAAAAATTTGTTAAACTCCTATGCAGTGAAGGTGTGAAGTTTAAACAACTGAATAAAAATAGACCCATCTGGGAAAGTGTTAAGAAAAGAGCTGTGTTGAATTTCCCATCCCAGCTGCATACAAGGCTGACCCAGAGTCTACTGGGGGTCTCCCACTTTTCGCCACTTCAAAGGCATAGTGTAGTATTTTAGAACACCAAAGAGCTTCATAAAATTAATTTTTTGCTTTTAATATTAATGCAAACATTGATTTGTATTATTATAAATAAAAATAGTACCAGTTAGATATTCTTCATATATGAGATTCACTTCACAGCAATAACCATTTGGTCAAATATTTTATTGGCTTCTCACTTAAATTGCAATGCTGCCGAAGGCAGTTGCTGTTGGAAACAGAATACTGCCCTGACTGACTTTTGAATCAAAAACTGTGGCCATGCTTTTTTTACACTCCAATGCATTAAAATTTACTGCTTGCTTTCCATGCTCTAAGTAAAGTTACTTCATTAGGAATGGGACATATATTTTTATGATATACTCAGAAATGCAGTATTTTGAAACAAATAATTCTTTCAACAGAGTAATTCAAGAAGTGTGAAGCTGTAAAATCTAAGAAAAAGATGGATTTTAAGAAGAAAAAACTATTCTGGGGAATGGGATATTCTATTATAGAAAAAAAATGAAGAATTTAAGAGTCATGTCCTCACATACTATTTCTAATTTAGCTTTGAAGTACTTTCCTTTAATTCTTAATCCTTTCTTGAAAAAGCCAGTGATAGATTGTGAATATTGCTATTTTTACACTATAACTTACTGCATATTATATGTAATATGGGCACCATAGAAAATATTCAAGATCTCAGAAGTTTTATGTTGATCTGGAATTCCAGAGCAAGACCTTCAACATAAAAGAAATTTTTGTCAGCATTTTTTTTATAATTATCATTGGTTTTCTTTCTGATTTTCTTTATGCATAATAAATTACACAAAAAATGTGACATTTATTTACTTCTCTCTTGAATGTACCACTCATAAGAAGATTATAATTTTTTTTTTCACACAGAAATTTAAAAACTAAGACTCTACATTTTGTTTATTGTTCAATAGAAGTATGTATGGTTACAGGTTACATACAAATACAAATCAGTAATTCTTACTTGTTCATATAGGTAACCCAATATTCTGGTAGTTAACAGTGACTAAAGGGGTATTACAAGCATTAGTATCATTCATTATGCTTTCTCCAGAATTATAATACTGATATTTTCTTACATTCAGCTCCCACCGTTATGGCAGAGGGATGGTTAAAGCATCTCATTATAGATCCAGAAAATTCCCAGATAGATTGGTTCAGCAGAAAATAGGTCATTTAATAGGGAAATGAAATGTGTATGAGATTAACCATCTCTTTCTTTTAACCATTCCTCCTTAAGGATTTATATTTTCTTCATGTATGATAATTTTGATGGATCATTTTTGCTCTAGCTTTATTCAGGAAGATAGCCAAGACAAGACTTAAACCATTCACTTATAATGAGGGAATAGCTTCAAGACCCATGTCCAACTGCATTTAAAACTACACCTAAGATTCCCTCCTTTCCATATTCACAGTGTATTTAAGATGGAGACTCCCATGAAGGAATTATATCACCACAAGAGAAGTCATTTATCTTTGGAAATGTTGGGTTCAGCCCCTTGAAACCTGTTGAAATACGCTATTGCAATTTAAAGCCACACACCTGTCCCTGAAGTGACTCACCCCGTGACAATCTGGGGCATTAAATCAGTGGATCTCTGCAATTGTGTAAATGTTCACTGCCCTGACTGCCAGGGATGCTTTCTCAGAATAGCACTAAGTTGCTGAGAAGAAAGTCTGAAATGAATCCCTCTGTGGTGAAATTCAGGCCTGGCTGATGTCAAGGAAAAGTCTGGCATGAGCTGTAAAAGGCCAGGACTTCACCCTTTATCACACCACCCCCATCCCTGAGGACAAGGGGTCATTATTTATTTATGTGGTGCCATTAGTGTGTGAGGCACATCGGATGTGCTCCTTGGCTGGTGCAAAACCACACTGCTCCATTAATTCCTGTCCTGCCCTCCTTCTCCAGGGTGCAGTTCTCACTGCCTGGAACAGCTGGAGCAGCCATGGGAATGACCACAGAGTTAAGACTGTAGTGTTAAATTTTCACACCGGCTTATGATTCCCCTTTCTAAGCCAAAGCTTTTAAGGAACACAAAACAGTTCTCAAGAGACATCTTATTTATTTATTTGCATTTTTATAAAAAAAAATATTGTTGGGATGCTGTGCCAGCATTTATAACCATCCACTGAATAGAGTTTACAGTAAAACATTCTGCTCATTAGCAAATCTTGATAAAATTCCTGTTACAAGCATGCAATTGAAAAGCAGATCAATATCCTAGTCTGTCTGAGGCCTAATTACACTACTTCCATTTTCTCTCCTTTTTTATCAGCAGTAATTTTGTCCACTCAGAAGCAGATGAATGAATTTCAGAGGGGATGTCCATGGGATTCCTCTGAGAGTCTTTCATGGGCACAGAGTTGGGCTAGAAGAAGGTGGTGACTTCTATCTCTCAGTCTTGGATAATAACCTATTATGAACAAATTACATTATTTTTTTGTGTCTCCACCTGCTTGGACTTTAGTTTGGCTATTTGGGTGTAAGGTAGTATCAGGGTAGAATTTCTTACTGAGATTTTGTACTGGACTTTGCACTGCTGAACTGTTATTTCAGGCTCTTTATTATTAATACAAACAAACAAACAAACAAAAAACCCAAGCAAAAAAAAACAACCTGCGGCATTTGCAGAAGAAGCTGATTTTTCAGAGTGAAAACAAATCCCCAGTCATAAAACGTCTAATAAAATCAATATGCAAGCTTTTAGTTAGAAATACAGCAAGTGTTGCAGAGATTTTAGTCATCACATTGGCACCAAGTGGCCCAAAGCTAATTTTTTCTGCTGTTTAAAACATGAAATGTGGTTTCAACATCAAATTCCTTTTATTCTGATGCTATGGAACATCATCTATCTCCATCTTGATACAAGGATGAAAGCTCACTCTCACATCTACTTGGCTTTACTTGAGCTGCTGAATAGATACAGTAAATGACCAGGGAAGTATCTTCAGGAGTTTTGGTGGGTTGTTTTGATCTTTCTGGTGGGTTTTTTTTCTTTGTTTGTTTGTTTGTATTTGGTTTGGTTTTTTTTTTTCCCTTTAGGGTAGTAAATGGGTTTTCCAGAAAAAATGTGGAAACAACAGTCTTGAATATACTCGAAAATTGACTGAACAAGATCCTGAGCAAATCTGCTCTGCTTGTTGTTGCTTTGATTGGAGCATTGGACTCAATGAACTTCAGGAGACCATTCTAACAAATTATCCTGTAATCCTATAACCTTAACATTAAATGACAAAATCAGATGAGCAATCATAGCTTCCTCAAGCAAAGAAGGCCAGACCAATTTCCTCGCTGAGATATGTTTCACTCAATTTGCTCAGGGAAAAACAGAGTCTTTATAGCTCACAAAAAATAGGGGTCTACTCCTCAGCTGGAATCCCAATGTACTGAAATACATAAATTATATCTAAATACAGGGTAGAATATTTAGTAACATGTAGCACTAGTTACACACTGGATCAAGCAATCAGTGACTGAAAATGAAAAGTCCAAATCTGAGACATAGAGAAGGGATTAATTTTCTCTGAAAGCAGGACACATCCAACAGTTTGACAGAATCATAAAACAGGTTGTGTTATGGCTTAGGATTCTCCAAATTAGTGTTCCCATGCTGCTGCTTCCCCTCCCCCTCTGAGTGTAGGCACAAAAGGCCCATGTGAAAAGAGAATTTGAACTTTGTGTCTACTGAGCTCTGTGTCTTACTGGGGAGCTTTTCAGGGATGACTTCTATCTTTCTAAGGACTCAGATCAAATTTACTCAGGTCATTTTCCATAGCCATTGAATCCCCACCAGATCTACAGAAAATTGTATTTTCTACTTCATAAGCAGGACTTTAGATAACTCAAAACAAAAAGCGTGATTTGGCTATTCTCTTCTCTAGTTCCCACTCTAACTAATAATTATTTACTCAAATTTACTCAATTATTTACTCAAATTATTGTTGAGTATAACTGTTAGATTAAGTGGTGCTACCAAGGATACCACTTCACTGAGCATTCAAACGAGGCCATGCACATCACCTGGTGTAATTCTCCCCACAATGGAAGGCACAGGACCTCTTATCTAATTTCTAGCTCAAACCAAATAGAACACTGTCTTTTGTATTATCCTCATTTTCAAATTTCTAGTGGTTTAGAACCTATTATTTCTCTGTAATTCTTTTTCTGTACCTTCAATATGAGAAGTGGACATTTAATTTTAGTCAATTTTATTTCAAGCTTTGGCTTTCAGCCTTTAGATCTGTTAGGCTGGAGAACTCTATGAACAAATTTTTATCCTTGGAGCAGGTACTTGAAGTCTCCTCCATCTTCTACAACACATGAAAGCAGGTTAAGCTCCTTATTATGTGCCATTTTTTCTAATCCTTTCATTATTCTTCGAATGCTCCCTTAAGATATTCAGCAGGGAAAATCCTGAATCTCTGTATTATTCATGAACTAGAACTGTATACAGTATTTCAGCAGCCTTCATATCAGTGCCAGATACAAATTTTTACCTACATACTCTGTGTAGTCCTTTTTAAAGATCAAAGCAATCGCATTTCTTTAATGGAAGAATGAAAAATTATTCTTAACACAGTGAGTTGAGATAAGCTAAGGAATGACATTCTGTTCTTAATGCTTCATATAAAATAGCAGGGAGGAATCAGCCAAAGTGCTGATCTTTCTCTCAGAATATCCTAGAGCCCAGGAGAAAGGTATCTACATAGATACCATAGTGGCTTTAAGTTCCATAGGTTTACTAGCAGTTCCTTCACAGATGAACTCAGATGCAGAAGCTGGCAGACATCTGGACTTCTCATGAGGACTGTTTTCTTCCTCCATCTGTCCCCCACTGAACGAAGTGCTGAATTCTCTCATGCTGAGACTCAGACTCTCTTTATGTTTATGGTGTTTCCCCTGCTCAGCATGCTGCCTTCTGAGGAGTAAATATACATTGTGCCTCAAGTGTCCCTCTGACTGCCCTCTGAAGATTCACTTCACTTCAAGTTATTTGAAGACATGGGTTTAAGAGAAGCTCCAGATAACAAGAAGGTAAAACCCTTACACTGGAACGAAGCCTGCCCCTGATTTTTTTCAGACAGACAGGGATGTCCCAGCACATACACCACACAGACACATCCTCCATCACAGGAATCCTGATTTAATGTGCAGCAAGACACTGCAGGCTGTGTAGACAGATGAGTTAAAGGCAACCTTTTGCCAGAGTCATTTTATATTGGAAAGCTGAAAAGTTGCTTTAAAGCTGACTTTGACCTTCTGTTCTCTGGACTGCAGAGCCTGTGAGCTCCATCCTTCAGATACCTGAATCATCACCTTCCACAGTAGGTTGAGTAGCCCCATACATTCAAAGATATAAATTCCAGCAGACAGCAGGCATTGCAAACTGGACCCTGCAGGCCTGAGATCTATTCATAGATCACCATAAAACATGGTCCCTAGTGCTCAGCCACCCTAAACAGAGGTTTTGAGGAACACCCTCTAACAATGCTTTGCAGAGCACGGGAAGGGCAGGAATGCAATTGTGGCTCCCAGACTCTCTTGACCTAGTTGTAAATTGCATGTGGGTAATAAGGACTACAGCTTACATGAAAGTGACTTCCTCTGTCTGACTTTAATTATTTTATGGAGACAAATTGCCTAGGAACCTTGCTGCTTCTTCAGTAATAACCATTGGATTTATGATAGATCCTTAGATTTTCTACTTTAAAGAAAGTTTGAGTGTCTGAGCAGATCTTGGGTCCTCTGCCAGGACAGCCATGCAGACACAGGTTTTAAGCCACCCAGCTCACCATCAACGACCAACAGAAGACACTCAGGATGTTGTCTGGGTGCATGGCACTGATATTTCCTCAATTACTTTTGCAGCCCCTCTAAATTGGGAGGTACTGCATCTACCCTGCCTGCTGCACCCACAGATGATGCAGTTCAGGTATTACTCCCTGTGCCACAAGCACAGTAATGTCTTCAGTATAGAATCCTCTCAACGCTGGTGAGGGGTTTTTGGTTTGGTTGGTTAGTTTCTTGTAAAGCAAAAGAAAAGATTGATGACCTAATAGGTTTGTTGTGATCATTTACAACAAATCATCAACTGAGGTAAATAAATATTGCTCTATTTAATTCCAGGGAGCAAATCTTCAGCAGGAGGATTTGAGAGGTAATGAGGGATTACTTTTGAGGATAATGATACAAGCCAAGGATAAAGCACATGAAAGATCCTTTTGTAAAACTGCTAATCTTTCCTCTTCCACTGAATTGTTGTTCTACTGTAAACATGTGATTGTGCCCACCTCTCTTTAGTTAAAAGAAAAATCATAGGTTTAATTGAATAAAAAATGAAAAACATCCTTGCATCCCTTAATCTGTTGAGAAGTAGTAGAAAGAACATCTCTCATCTTTGCTGATTGGAGAGAAAAATCTGTAACATCATGGAAGTGTTAACATTAGGAGGGTCAGGAGCAGGACAAGAGCTTTGAAATTCCTTTACAAATAATATGAGTCACTTACTTAAAGGGCAATGCTCATGGTGGCTGTGCTACATCCAGTAAGTGTCACTGTAGGTTGTTTTAGCTGTGAAATGAATCAGAGGTGTTTCATAACTGCACAGTTGGCTTCCTCTCTGCTGGTGAGTATGAGCTTCCTCCATGACAGAAGCAATCCACTGCAAAATACAAGGCGAAAACTCCTAGATTATAACAATAAAAGAACTTCAGTGACAAAGTAGTCTTGTATGATTTTTTTTTTTTTTAATAGTCTTTCAGTGGTAGAGTGAGAATTACAAGATTTGAGGTGTGTTCTGCTCTGGCACCAGCTGCTTTTCTGGCTTTGGGTAAGTAGTTTCAGATGCATTTTGCACCAGATGTCAAATCAAAATTGGAGCTATGGGCTTTATCCTGTTTCCCATGAAAATTATGAAAACCCTTAAACTCCAATTTGAGCAATTGTGTGAACTGAGCTGTGAAAATTTCTAATACCACTTGGGAGAGCCTAGATAGGAGTTGTACCTGAAGACTACAGGCATCCTCCATATCTCATAGGGGATGATACTGCTCCACAAGTGTGCATTCCTGGTCTATACACTGTTGTGTATTTCAACATCAGTTAGCACAATTAGCTCAGAATCCAGCTTGGAGTCTTTGGAATACTTTGGCACTAACACTGAGAGTATTCTTAGTTTTAAATTTCCTTTGCAAAATGAATTATCTGATTGCCAAGAGGAGATGTAAGGTGCATCTTTTATGACAAGAGGAGAACTATTTTGGCATTACTAATTTTAGTCTTAGTTTTATGTTATTTACTTTTGCTGTTTTTAAGGATTTTTCTTTCTTTTAGATTGCTCTTTTTTTCCCTTTGTAGTTGTGACTGCCTGTGTTTAATTTCTGATGTAACTGAATTTTGTATTGCAGAAGGATCAACGCTGTATATCTTAGGTTATAATATGTAACAATAAAAAACCAAAGATACTGTCTAGAAATACTAGTTACATACACCTGCCTAAAACATGGAGATAAGTTTCCTAACTGAATAAACTAAAAAAGAAAAACAATAATAAAAGTTTTTGAATCTTTCCTCCACTTGCTAAGCAATTAACTTGTCTCCCATATTCAAGGACATGCACTCCTCATTTCCCCTCCATAGGAAGGGAATGACCAAGCTGGAGCATGGAAGTGTGAAAGAGATTTCAGGACATGAGAATGAGCTATGAAATTGTCTATGTTAGCTTAACTACTCCTGTTTAAATTAGTTATGTCTTCATCTTTCCTTAATATACATGTAGAATTCAATAAGGCACCTCCCTATGATTTTGATAGGCATTTTATTTCTGTGAAGTAAATAGAAATTAGAGAGAAAGATACTGCATATGATGGGGCAGTAATACAAAAGAAAGAAAGAAAAAAATTAAAGAAATGACAGAAGAAATTAAGAACTTTACAGATGACCTTCCTCAGTTTTGGTGGGGCTTGTGTTTCACTCTATCAGCTCTAAGCTTTTTACTCCAACAGAAAAGGCCTAAATCAGACTGCAGAATAAAGACACTCATGGAATCTGGAGATATTAAATTATGTTCTTTAGTACACATGGTGGGATACAGAAAGCTGCCAGCTCTAAAGAGCACTATGATCATAATGAAATTTTCTGAAAGAGAGAAAAGATCAGCAAATCTCAAAGGGAGAATTTCTGTAGGGCTGAATGCATTCAATACTCCTACTGAATTAAAAAGTTCAAATTAGAGAGAGTTTGGGGGTTACTTGGAGCAACTATATGGGGGGGGGGGGNCCTAAGATTGTGGCAAATTCTTAGTCTTGCAATATTTCAGGCAATCCAAAAAGCTAATGTGAATCAGGCTGAAATTGTGGTGCTAACAGAGGTGTAATTGGTTGAGGATGCCTGCAATAAGTCATGCAGGAAGCCAGAGCAGGCCTTTCAAATCATCCTTTGGAATCATGTGCTCAGCATCTTATGGGGAAGGAACAAAATGTGCAACTGATCTCATCTAAACTTAGTTGCATGCAATTTGGTTATCAAGATTCAATTAGTTATCCTCATTCCTAAAGAGTCAATGGATGCAGATAGTACAATGAGGTGCCTTCAGGAGGTGTCTGTTTCTCTCCACTCCACAGGAAGATCAGGATGGCTGAATTACATTGATTAACTTGTAACTGGCAAAATTAATTCAATCGTCTCTGCTATGTCAAAGGAACCCTTTGGTCCTTTTCAGTTACTGAATGATGATTTATCTTCTTGGTTCCTTTTGCCTGGCCCTGTTGGGACTCTCTGGGCTTACTCATGATTTATATTGCATTAAAAAAAACCAGAAGCTCTCCTTCTGCATTCACTAAAAAGGCAAATGAATTTAATCCATTTGTGCAACAGGCAGTGACTTTGTGCAAACTGAACAAGGGAAAAACTACTGAGATGTTTGGGTGATTTAAATAGAATTTTTTTATTGTTTGCAATGTTATATTATTTATAACATAAAATAGGAAGGTTGGACCTCAGGAGTATACATTGACTCCAACAGAGGATCTGGTTTGTGTTAATTTGGTACTTGCCAGAAAAAGGAAAATAACTATTTTTGTTAGGATGGACACATCGTTTAAGAAAGCCCTATTTTTCTCTTGTACAAACATTTTACTGTAGACCTAATTTACATCTCTTTCATGAAAGGATTATTCATTTTGCAACACCTATCCTGTATTAGCAAATAATTTTAGCAAATTCAGAAATATATGAGAAAGCGTAAAACATGTATTACATGTTCTGCTACAGGACACAGATGAACTATTGGTTTTCATCCTTAGATGTTTCATTTGTAGAAGAACATACAATGTTGTGAAGCATCTTTAGAGCTTAAACTTACTGTATTTTAGTGATCTTACTTTGTTCTTAATTGGAATACTTTCGTACACAATGTTACCCACATGAGCAAGTTTTGACCATAAAATCTTTCTTTGAACACTGGAGAGCACAACCTTGTGCATAGCCAATTCCAGTTGTCCACAGATAATTCACCAGAATAAGTAATATATTGTCCTGCTATTGTAAAACAGCTGAAAAAAATAAAGTTAAATCTTGAAATAAAGGAAGACAAATTTCACTCTTCTAGCTTTCAACCTTCAGGACAAACTAATCTCTGAAAAAATCCACACACAAATTTAAGTGGTGAATTTCTGCTCTTCATAAGTGTTTTTTCTGGAGGTAGGTTCCTCTGCTGGTGGATTCACCTTCACACACAGCATTTCTCCATGGGGAATAGCCCATAAGCACTGAAATCAGTAATGCAAATTGCAAACCACCCAAGGTGCTGATCTAATTTAGCTGGGGTTTGTTTTCAATTAAGAACAGGCAGGGTTTTGTTACTTTATTTTGCCAGTCATCTAGACACCTTCCTCTTTTCTCCTAAGGATATTTTCATTTATTTTTAGACAATTTAAGTGAAAAACAAAAGAATGTTCCTTCAGTGGCATTAATTCTGCACAAGGGGTAAAGCTCCTTCTAAGAATACAAAGAAAATCAAGTTCAGATACTACTTTTTATTAATTGTGCAAAATAAATGAGGAAAGTGCTAGGTAAAGGTCCATCCAATATAAGGATGAATGAGGTGGATCTTTTCTACATAACTTTTTTAGTTCTATATTTATGGTTGAAACAAAAAGTGCCCAGTTGCCAGGGGATACATTCTACTACCTCAGCCTGAGGTCTGTGCAAAACTCAATGCTTCCTGCCTTCTCAGAATGACTTTATTTGATTTTACAAAGCTTTCTCTAGGGAAGGAAGATGTGTATTGATATAATATGATGTAGCTTATATCAAACTCTTTTTTGTTCTGATCATTTTAAGAAAATTTGCTGTGATGTGAATGCTGATAAGTTCAATCTATCCATATATATTCTAAATATGGAAGCTTGTACAATGGGGGAGGTGGACCAATTTAGTGAAAACATGGCCTGAAGGCTAATTTAGCTGAATAATTTTCTTCTACCAAATGCCTTGGTTCAGAATACATAAATTTAAAACAAGTTTGAGGAGTTTACACTGTTTTAGAAAATATTTAATTGTAATAGAACTGCTGGAATTTGTAAAGGTTATCTAACAGGTCAAAAGCCTGATATCTGTGTGCAAGATATCTGGATTTATCTGGATTCAGTAGAGCCAATGAAAATTCTAGACCACAGAGTTAGGAGGAGCAAGAGTTTGTTCTGTTCATCCATATTGCATAAAATGATGCAATATGTTTTACAACACCTTGAACAAATTAGTCATTAAAGAGAATATACTATACCAGCACTGGGCCAGTAAATACAAGTGTCATGAAGAGCTCTTGAATTATCCACAACTGAATCTGTTGTAAAGCACCGAGTGTGAAAATTGCATTCGAAACCAAAACTTGCTTCTTGAGGTTTAGACTAAGCAGCAAGTTATGCTATCACTCTTTAATACTATTCTTTCAACACAATTATAAGCTTGTAAAGTAGACCAGGTGTCTGGCAAGTATGTAGTCAGCCCAGAGTTATTCAGCAACCCTCAATATGCTCAAAAACATATTTTTATTTACATTCTCAATTTTAGTTAGCTATTTTTTCTTAATGAAAGGGAAACTAAATAAGTTTAAACACTAAATCTTTATTTTTGAGCACTCCTAGGAAGATACTATAAAATTAATAATATAGCAAAACAAAATAATTTGGACCAAATAGGATACTTCAAATTGACTGTAATAACAAGTTATTTTTCATTTTTCCACGGGAAAAACAGTGTCCTGTTTTAGTCCGAATTATCTCTTCCTCTTTTTTATTTCAGAAAATGAACCACACCAAACCTTAATTTGCACAGCTCCACCTTTATGTCAGAACTTTTTTTTGTGATCACCATGAACCAAGACAAACTTGCACTGGTAGCAAAACAAGTAGAAGATCAAATAGGATGTGAGTGTTGTTTCTCAGGGGGTAGTGATAAAGGTATGGCATCAAAGAACTTTTAAAAAAAATAATGACATAGATTTACATCTCCTTAGTTTATTTCTTCATCTGTGTTTTCCAAATACCCTTTTACATGGGAAGAATTTACTCATGTGTTGCATGAACCTGCTGCCTGGACCCGTGCCACTTTGCTGTAGGATAAAAACTGGATAAGAGTCTCTAGAACAGCACAAAATTTCTGCAACAAAACTACAGAAAAAGTCTCAAATGCCTAAAAAGAAAAATTCTCAGATGCCTATGGAGACCAGCTTTCCAGCCTGAGGAAGAGAAGTGTGAGCAATGTCTGACCAGCTCGTTCACACTTGGAAGCCTCTCCCCAGTTAATCAGGGGTTTTCACAGTGGCCTGTTTTGGCTCAGTTCTGCTTTCACTGGCTGTATTATATTAGTAAATTAAACAGAGCAGCACTGGCACATTATTATCCATGCTGTTAAATAGTTGGCACATTCCCTGAAGCAATTTTGCCATGGTGTTTTTCCAGAAATTACCCAGACCTGGCACAGAACACAAGACGTTCACAGGTAGTACGTGTTCAACCAGCCTCTTTGAGGGCATTAAGCCATGCAGATGTGCATGTGTTATAATCTATTGTCTCTATCAGAAATTAGTGCTTGGTACTTTCATTTATGATATAGTCCCTGAGAACAACAGTAATGAACTTAGGGTATTTTTCCAAGCATAAGATAGTTTCAAGGCATCTAAACAGTTGTAATTGTCAAAAGGCATTTACTTTTACTAGAAATAATTTCTAAAATGTATTCTAAATTATTATAAATATCCTAATTCTGAAATGTAATACTAATGATTGAATTGTCAAAACAGAATCAGATTTAGGACTTTCCTTTTCTCTATTCCTCCTGCTGTAAAATTAACAGTACCAAGGATCAGTTGAGCATTTTTCTGGTGCTTGGAGGATGTCATCTCATTCACCTTTTCTGTGATGGAGAAAAGTACAAGACCACCTGTATGAAGCTATTAAGGAAACCTGCATCAGACTCATCAGACAAACTCACTCCACTGATGAATTACATTTGTCTGAAGAGCACAGGGACGTGGCTATAAGATAGAAAGAGAGGTGGAAAATAACTGCACAAATAGGTGTTGAAATGGAAGTTACTACATAATATCACTACATAATATCACTGTGCCAGGGCTCAGCTGCTTAAGTGCCCTGTAAACCTGTGCTAAGTGATGACCTGACTGTACTGGGATATGATTTTTAAGGCAAAAAAACATGAAGTTGGGGCAGGGCAAGAATCTGCCAGGATTGTGAAGCGTTGGGCCAGTGCTGTAAAGGCAGGAGGGTAAAACAGAAATAGGTCCCAAAACCATGGCAAACCAAGCCTGGATTTTCTGAGGGGACCTGCAGCAGCAGCAGCAGGCAGCTGTGTCTGGTGTCTTGGTGCTGCTGCATGCTCTGAGCCATACCTGGCAGCAGCAGCAGCCCAGCTGTGCAGCCCTGCAGCTCCTTTGCCAGGCTGTAGCTGCTCTGGTCCACAGCAAAACACATTTTCGAAAGGAACAAGGGACACAAGCAGTGACTCAAGGAAAAATGTAAGGGAAACAAGCATAAGTTTTTTGTTGTTGGATGGTTTTGGGGTTTTTTTAATACTATTCTTTAGTAAAATTTGTGTGATAGACTGAAACTAAATGTGAACAGAAACTCTTACAAGTAGAAACAAGACTTTCAGACTGTAGGTCTACCAGTAAATAATCAGTACCAGGACCTGAACCACTGCCCCTGAGGCCAGTTGGCATGGTCTGCCCAGACTTACCCTGTTAAACTACCCTAGTTTTCAAAGCATCCTGGTTTTGCCCAGACTGGCTGCTGGGCAGGTCGACAGCCTCAGCTTTCTCCTAAAGTGCTTGGAGAGAGCACTGGGCAGCTACTAGCAATACTGAATCAGGTCTGGTCCTATTTAGTTCAGGGGAGTAGATGTAACCTTAAAATACACATCAAGTCATCTGTTGCCTTAATTACACAGATTTCAAAGGATTTAGGCCAGAAGGAAACTTGCCCTAAGCTGTGCATTCTGGCAGCATGCTCATTTTCACATTTGCCTTTGACTTGCACAGCTGTAAATCCATGGAAACCAGAGTAATTCAGGGATGAATCAGGTCCATTATCTCCTCGTGTTTGTACAGCACTTAGCACAATGGTTCCCTGATCCTGATGGGAATTCATGTTATTTTAGGACAATCAGAGCTTTCATTCGTTAAAATAAAGTATATTTTTAGCCAGAGCCAGTTTCAGTGGCAATGTATAGGGAGTGGGGGTGGAGTGTGTGAATGAAGGGGAAGGCACAAGTGATTTCCCACCACATGACTTTGAGCACACCTATCATATGCTTGAGAGATTATCTTCCCTCCTGTCCGGGATGGCTGTGACCAACGAGGGACTCAGAAACTGGGATAGAAGACAAAGAACAAATCCTGTGAATATCGTTGCTTCTTTTTTAAATAAGTTGCATCATTTTTAAGGCTCAGTGTGAAGCTCAGTGTCTGATTTTGGAATATTTGGGGTTAATACTGGTATGTTTAATGCTTTTGCTGAAAAGTAATAAATCAGGTGCAGTGCCATTGCTTTCCATGGAAAGTTACATCTCAAAGATGTAATTTACTCAACACTATTTTTTCCCCTCTATGCAAATAAAAGGAACCAGGAATGCTCAAAAAAGCAAGAACTGTGCTGTGCTCCATGTTCAGAGGTGCTTGTTTCAGCTCTTTTATGAAATCTTGTTAAGACTAGTAGGTCTTATAAATTCTAATGAGATACATATGTGGAACATATATAAAGACATTACACATGTCTTACAAAATATTTGCTACATAAAGAACCCAACTGAGTGTAGTTATTTTTCAACTATGTGTAGTTATTTTTCAAAGTAGAGATAAGTCCTAGGAGAAGACAGAAAAAAAACATCAATTTGAAAAAAAAAACACCAATATGAAAATCATAATTCTATCAGAGCTTGTTCCTAGTTCCTCTTAGTTTAAAACTGAAGTGTGTGCTTCACCTTCAAGTTATTTTCGCAGACATAGATGGGGAAGACTTGAATATCAGCTGTCATTAATATATTGTCCTGACATGACAGAATCACCATTACTCCCAGTAAATGTAAGCTGATACTTACAGCTAAGAAACATTAGAAATGCATATTTTTACAACCAAAAATTACCAGCAATTATTGCTAGAGTTGTAACAACAAGTTTTAAAAACTGACATGTGAAACTAGGGAACTGTCTTTCTAGTCCTAACCCACCCACTAGGAGAAACAGAAAAGTAAAGATTAAGCTCTTTCAAAGCTGCTAGCTTGTTTTTCTTCCAGCCACTTTATTTCACTGAAATATAATCTTAAAAATTCTTGCAGTGAAAAGCCATGTCCTGAAAAGACTGTTAATTTAATTTAACATTTGAAAGGCCTCTTCTGATACTGTTCTTAATTACACAGGTAGGGCCATTAATATTTCTTAACTTACTACTTAAAACATTTTATTTGATGTTTGGGATGAACTATTTTGTTGTGACTATTAGGGAAAGGTCTGCTCCTTCCATAACTCTGACACTTCCATAATTCTGTGGCTCTAAGAAACATGAATTTCCTTCCACATCAGAGTTGCCTGTGTCTCTTCAGTGTGAATGCACACCAACAAAGGAGCACTGTGACACAGAGCAACCTGATGTGTGTGTGCCCTCGCTGTGTTGTCATGTATTTGTTCTAGCACATTTGGAGTGCTGAAGGCTGGCAGCCTTCATTGATGTTTCCAAGGCTGAGTCAGAATCCACAAGTTGTAGAAGTCCTTTGCATTCTAAGAATGATTGTTATAGTTTAATGCATGTACAAATATGGGGATAGCACTGCCTTTTCCCAAGAGTGACAAGGCAGCATGTCCCACTAACATCCCCAGGAGTTGAAAGAAACCCTGTTTTAGGTGAATGAAACCCTGTTAGTTCAGACCTTTGACATCCAAGGAGAGAAGATCTGAGTTGTATTATTGAGATGTAAATTAATAGTCATGGTCACATCTTTCTAATTCTATTTGAAAATCCTTTAACTCACAGTAGGTAGGTAGTTCACAGTTAAAAAATAACCATTTTTTTACTGGTAATGTAAATTGCTGCAAGTGAAGCTCACTGAAGTGGTAAGACATCTGTGTTCTATTTGCCTTATAAAACTATGAGATTCATCTGCCCAAATGAAGAAATTAAAAGTAATTTTTCTAAGTTTGTACTCATCACCATAGGCTTTTCTTATGGTCAGTAAAAGAGAGTGAGGTTCATCTCAAAACCTTGTGCAACTATTTAGTCCGTGGAGATGCCATCCTTCAGCCCTCCACCTGATGTGTTCTTTGAGGAGAGAAAACAACTATTCTTGAAAAGTATTTTAACTCCTTTGACATACTATTGATGCCACAAAAAATATAGTGAATCTGTATAATTCATCAAACAGAAAACAAAGAAATCTCACTCAGAAACCTCACATTTACACAGATGGAAGATGTAGTTCCTTCCTTCTGTCCCAGTCGCAATCAAAGACACAGAATCACAGAATGGTTTGGGTTGGAAGGAGCTTTAAAATCATCTGGTTCCAATCCTTCTGCCATGGGCAGGGACACCTTTCAACAGACAGGTTGCTCAAAGCCCTATCCAACCTGGCTTTCAGCACTTCTAGGAGGAGACATTTCTCTGTGTGACCTCTTTCAGTGTCTCACCATCTTCACAGTGAAGAATTTCTTCCTAATACCTGATTTTAACCTGTCCTCTGTCAGCTTAAAGCCATTTCCCCTTGTCCTATCACTGAACTCCCTTGTAAATAGTCCCTCCTCAGCTCTCCTGCAGCAACTTTCAAATGTTGGAAGGTTATTCTAAGATCTTCCTGGAGTCTTCCCTTCTGCAGGCTGAACAGAACTAACTCTCTCAGCCTGCCACAGGCTAGGATATGGATGAGCAATACTCATCAGCACCAGCAATCTGCTTCCTGAGGCTCATGCAAGCAGCTTTGCTGGAGACAACATGGCCCTGCCAGAGCACATCATCACCAGGTGGCTCAGCAAGGAGAGCAAGCTGGGAGAGACATTCTATCTCTGGAAATGCAAAGGATATCATACCAAGACCTGTTCCACCACAACTCAGAAGTTAAGCATGGTAGAGATGGATCACATCAGGGCAGAATCCTCAATGGACTAAAGAGCAGTGAACAAATCTTTTATATGGTCTAGGATACACAAAGAAATAATAGGCTAAAGCATCAGAATTTCTCCAAAACTTGCTCAGTAAGTAAAAAGCTTTGTAAAGCTGAAAATGAAGTTAGTCAACATCAAGTGAAGCTAATCAACAACATTATTTTTTTTAAAAAAGCCCATCACACAAATGCTTCTAATAACTTTTAAAGAAGTCAATGAAATTTAAAGAATAGTAAATATATTTAAGCCTTTTATGATACTAAACATAATTTAGTCTAACAAATTCTGAAGAGCAAATGTTAAAGACTACTGAGGAAAAATCTCTTAATCTATTTATGGCCCCAGCAAAGTGTGTTATTTTGTAGCAATGAATTTTCAAGCAGACAGACAGAAGTCTAGGTTATTATAGGTCTGAATAAACCTACTTGTAGCTAATTCAGCATTCAACCTTGCCTGCTGGGCTGCAGCTCCATGCCCCTGGATTACCACAGAGCTGTCCAGTAACAGTACTGCTCTTAATAACACAGCAAATTATTTCAGTTTGCATCATCTGTGAGGGTGATGGAGCAAGACACAATATATTATGGAACAAGGAGGACTAGAAGTAGACAGAAAGTAGAAAGAGCAGCATGCCTTTCTGTCATAGGCAGACCTGTGTTCGCTACCAGCACTGTATCTCAACAGTGCTGTGCTTTAAATTGCACCATTTATTATCTGTCAGTTTCTTGACTTAATTCAGGACTAAGTAGGTGTGAGGGAAGCAAGTTGAAAACCTGAAAAAGGGGACACACCACAGTCAGTCAGAAACATCATCAAATCAAGATAAAATTTTGCCTCATTCATTAGTCTGGGTTTTAAAATGCAACCCTGAGCTGTTCCCTGTCAAGCTGAGATTTGGAGGGTGAAATAACTGGTCTCTATGCATCTCATCTGGGCAATTATATATGCAGACTACATAGAATTCTGTTCTTCATGGAGAAGCTGATAGTTACAAATGACAGAAAGACTGACATCAGAATGGAAGATTCAGATTCTTCTTCTTCCTCAGTCTGAATGGATTCAAGATCAGCTTCTTCCCTTTATAGAAAAACTCTCCATTTATAGAAGTTACAACCCAGTTCTGCTGGAACAACAACCTCCCTATTTATGAGGTTGGGTAACTTTTCTACAAAAATGAACCTGATATAAGCAAGAGAGCAGTCTCAGTGATGGTCTTAATGTCATCCAAGAAGCAAAGTCTAGCACTGAATACTGTACTGTGCACTGTTTATGTCTTTTAAGTAACATAAAAATAGAAAATAATCCTGAAAATAAAACCTGGCTGGAGGACCAAGTCCAGTTAGAGGTTAGAACTCATTTTTCAAAGCTTATAGGATGAAAGTTCATTTCTGGTGACAGTGTCTTTTCTTTCTTCTCAAACTTCACAAGGAGATCCTTATTTCTTGACTTTCCTAAATCATTCTAGATTTTTTACTGCTTTCTAGTGTTAGCTGCAGCTTTAAGCATTAAAGCTGAGGAATTCTGTATTGGAGCATGTGCCTGTACAGGGCAGATGTGTAAGTTTTCACTTATTTTACCTGCTGATGACTTGTAACGTGCTACATTTCTTTCCTTTTTTTTCCCTTTTTTCCCCCTGTTTGACTCCTATGCAAGGAATATGTCTGCAGAATTGACCTGGGAACTTTGGTCTACTTTGAAAAATATCTCCTTTTAGTGACCTTAATGCACATTTAGTTTTACTATCTGATTTCTATGCTCTACCTCTCTTGTTTCTGTATTGAAAAAAAAGGACTTCTGTTATACAAACAATCAAGTGTGTTCTGGATAGGTCTAGATAAACACACAGCTGAAGTGAACAATGGAAGTATCAATGGCTCATGTAAGAACATATGAAGGCAGGTCACTTAATTGAAGATTTCTTTCTGAATGATTATTCCATGTAATGGTGTTATACCAATAAAGCTAAGAGGTTGTCAAGGAAATGTGAAATGCTTGTCCTGAAAAAAGGTAAAGAAGATCTCTTTTAACTTCATAATATTCAAAGTTAAAGGAAGAAAAATAAAATAATCGATTATAATTTTGCATTGGGAAACTAATTTTATCCTTAGTTGCACATAGCTCCCATTGACCTCTGAGTCATTTCCACAGACCTGCTATGAAAAGGTTGCCCTAAATATATAACTGGTAGGAAAAGAATTCTTAATTTTCCCACATGAGGAAACTGCAATTTTACACTGAAGTTAAATCAAAGAGGTTGATGCCCTCTGTAAAGATTGCTTTTTAAGATGAAAATAAAATCCTGCCCAATATTTCCAGGAATAAGCACTAGTAAAATCCATACTGAATTCAGCCCCACGGGAGGCATGTGCAGAGGCATGTGGTTTCTAAGTGTGATCCTGTAACTGTGTGCCATGGACTTTTCTTGGGAACCTGACATTTTTGAGCAACAAGGAACCTGAAAAATAAAGAGACTGCAGCGTCATATAAGAAAAAGCAGGAAATATGAATTTCTATTAGTTACAGTGTGATTACAATGAGAACTTTTCATTCTGATAGGTCAAAAGCCACTATTATTGACGTTAGAGAGAATGTTTATGATCATGCTGGCAGAATCACAACTTATTTCCTTACCCTTGGGCACAGAAGATAAAAAGCCTCTGTTATTTTTCCCCCTCTAAAGAGTCCTCTTTACCAAAGATGCCACTGAAATTTCAGAAACAGTCACACTGGTGTTCACTCTCACTCTGAGTTAGCAAAATGGCCTTGACATTCCCAGAGGTACCAGAACCATGGTTTGCATGAGAAGCCCTTGGTGCAGGTTTTCCTACGCACGTGGCCCTGCGCAGGCAGAGGTCACACGCCTTCCTCCTGCCCAGAGTCAGTAAGTTCTTGTGCCCAGCATTCAATAACTCCATTGCTCCCACACTACTGGCAATAGCAGTATTCAAACAGCTTTGTTTACTTGCATCTTTAATTATGAATGGGCTTTTACTTGTTCTGAGAAGGACATAGCATTAATTCAGTAATTATCCCATGAAATTGATTCATTTAATCTCTGACTGTGACTTCGGTATGATGATTATTTGACATCTCAAGTGGAGGCAGAATAGTCATGATGTCACAGCATGGGTTTTACCACAGCCCACAGCTGATGCAGAAATAGTAGAATGAACACATTTTTTGGAGGGAGCACACAGGCTCACGCACACGTGTATTTATGCACATCACTACCAGGCATGCAAGTGTTTGCATGTGACAGAATTAAACAGGAAACACTTTCTTTTAGAAATTATTTCCATCTACAGTGGTGGCCTTGATCAAAGCCACAGAACAAAATGGCATAAGGCTGTTGCTGCCCACGTATCTCCTAAGTATATTTTTACTTCAATCTGACAAAATGCTTTCTTTGACTTGGCTTTCACAGTTGTAATGCCTAGTTTCTCTCTCTATTTGTTTTAAGATAGAATTGACTGTCCTAAAATTTAGAACTTAGTATTAGAGCAGAAGATTTCTGTTAATACAATCAATTGATTCTCTGACAATTGCTGCCAAAAGTTAGTTGTAAACTAACACACTGTTGTTATCATGGTTTTAAGAACTTGAGTAGCTGCTGCGTTTTCAGCAGACATCTCAGCAGACATCTGCCTTTCAGAGACAGATTAAATGAGGTTTTATTATAGCAAATGTGGTAATTCAGGAATTTGTTTGCACTGACTTCAAAAAAATCCAAGATCTTACACAAATAAAACCTTCAAAATATTTTGTTTTGTGTATTTAGTTTCAATTTTCAGTATTCATTTGGATATTTAGGTGTAATTTTATTTTTATGTGCAATATTTCTGTATCATATGTAAAATGTAATAAAACTCTTCATAAAAAATTGTCCCCAAATGAAAATATTATTTTCAGAAACTAGGAACATAATATTTAACATCAGTACAATTTCTCTTTTGTGAAAAATTATAGAGCAAAATCAGCACCTTCTTTTCCTAAGTAGTTTTGTTGGATTTGTTTATTTTCTATGAAAAGACAATTTGTGATGGAATTGCAATTGTTTATCTAATTCTTGATTCAATTTTCATTAGAATTAAGAGATGAAACTGTGTTGGGTATTCTGTTCCTTACTTGAATTCATATGTCTAAAAGAAAGATAAGACCACAGACAATGTCTTTCTCAGTTAATTAATTAATTAATTAATTTTTCTCTAGATCATCTACTAGTGCTGGGCACTTATTACTGTTGACTTTTCTCTTCTCAAACTGAAAAGAAAAAACAAACAAATAAAAATTTACCTAGAAATCAATAGATTCACCAAGGCACCTTTCTAAACTGCAATAAACCATAGTCTATATTTCAGTATTTTAGGTAAACAAAGTTTTCAAAATTTTATCTTAATTGTCACTAATTCTATTAATCCAGATCCATAGCTAATTTAAAATGATACATCATGATTTGTAAACAGAACTGAGCTACATTTGTATTCAATTCAGGCAATTTTAGGAGTAAAATTTATGTATAAATGGACAGTTGTTTCTAATTCTATTTGACTTGGGTTTTTTAACATTTTCCATTTTAAACTGTCTTCTGTAACTGCAAACTTCAAATGGAGTTGAAATAATATGGAACACAGAAACATCATCTGACACATTTAAACCCAAGTGCATACATTTCAGGGGTCCAACAGGCAGAATAGCACATCCTCTCCCCTTCTTTATTTACATGCAGCCACTGTGTCTGATATGAGCTTGCACTAATTCATATCTGAGAAAATGGTTGTTTAATTCATTTGAGAGGCATCACTTTGGTGATTAGATGTCTAATATGGAATTTACCATTTATGCACAAGTAAAATTGGTGCAGTGAATGACAGAAACAAGCACTTTATCAAGGAATTGTTCACTCCACATTAATGGTACATTTAATTTTGAACCAGTCTGGTTCTTTGAACAATTTGTTCCAGCTAAGAACAGATTGAGCTGTTCTTTGAATCATTTTTTCAGCAGGCAGTACAGTGTGAGTTTATGATAGCTTTTTTTTGTACTGTAGCTGAGTTCATTTGAGGTAAATCTTGCTGAAGTACAGAGGGTTTACAAAGGTGCTGAATGCTGCCTGTGATCCAGTGGGCCTGACACAAAGACAGCTATGTGGACTGTTTGTCTCACATTTAAGCATGGACACATAGTTTTCTGGCAATTTCATAGTTTGTTTGTCAATTGTATATCCCAGCATGTATGTTTGACATTTAATGTTAATCTGGCTTTGTATATAGATTTTTCTGGATGAGCATCATGCAGAAAGCACACAGGACACTGGAGGTGAAGGCAGTCGTAGGTTACCCCTTGCAGGATGGATGACTTGGAACTGGCTTTGCCAGCTTTGGTAGAGAGGAAGTGGCTATAGAAGTGAAACACGACATAGCTGCTTTGGTTACTTTTTATAAGCTGTGTAATCTGGAGGTAGAAACCCTTACACCAAGGGATATGTTTGGGTACCAGGCAGCACAGGAAAGGGCTCTGGATTGCTCATGTAACTTAAAACCTTTTTGTACACACAAACATGGTTATTTCTTTAAATTTTCTGCAGATTCCTGCAGTCTGAGATTCTTGCTGTGGATTCATTATAAGGACAAAATAAAATTTATAGGACCTGATGCAAATTCAGGGCTGTATAACTATGATTTTACCTTTTACCAGTTCAAAGTACCTTTTCTTTTTTTCCTTTTAGCAGTGGGGGGTTGAGTGTGGGCACTACAAAGGTCTCACTGAAGCTACTGAGAGCCAAAAGTAGAAGACATAATTGCAGTTTAATGAAACCAATTTTAAATATTCCTTTCATCTCTGCTGGAATGTTTATTGTCACTGTTCAAATTCTCTCTTTTAGACAAATTCAAGCCATTTGCTAACCTGTTCATGCTAAATGTCACCCTGTAAAATAAGTAGCTTTGACAAATCTGCCTCCAGTCTACTACCCCAGCATGTTAAAATTATCACAGTCACATTCCTGTTTTTTGATATTAAAAAGGTGACTGTCATTTGTCATTTCTGCCAAATTTACCATTATGTTTCTCGTAGGGGCTCTGGAGAAGATCTGGGTTTTAGTTTACACCTTAAACAAAACCAAACCCCATTGTGGAGCTAGTATTCATAGAATATCTGAGAACTGGGTTCAGGTAGCAATCATAGCAGAGTTTCTAAATCTGTTTAAAACTGGTGTAAGATCCCAATAGCAATCACTTTTCTACTGTGCAGCTTTTCCAGAAAAAGGCTGAATGCTGGAACAAACCCCACATACCTGCTGACAGCCTAGGTGGTCCATAAGGATTTGACCATTAAACACTAATGCTACCTTTTATTAAATGCAACAAGGATGGCAATATTTGTTTAATATTTAGGTACCTAGTAGTTACCTAATTTGTAGTACAGAGTTAAGGACACCCAAGACTTCCAGGCAATCCAGTCTGAGATGCAACTATTAAATCCCAAAATCCTGGGGTCACCAAAAAGTAAAGACTACAATGGCCACTTCTGTCCAACAAATTACCACTGGCAGAAAAGAACATACATGTTTTGCTTTTTAGGCTGTTGTTGGATTGTTCAACTGGAAACAGAAGTAGAATCCTCACTTGCCAGCTCCCTTACCTGGGGAGGTCCAAATCTATCTCACAGTCTTCAAGAAGAAAAGTTAGGACAGAAGACATGGCAGGCATAATCTAGAGGAGTTCACCATCCCCTGGATTGTTGAAGAACACCTAGAAGCCAAGAAGTTGAGGTTCAGTTTCAAAGAGAGAGAGTAATCATTTGAGTTTAGAGGGGCTGGAAGCGGCATTTTGTTCTGGACTGATGTAATAGACCTGTTTAACTTGCTCTGGTCTATTCAATGTCTCTGGAGCTGATTTTGTGAGGGAGGAAATTCATATTAGCTAAAATTACTAATTCTTAGAGAAAAAAGTAAACACAGACATAAAGCAAGAGCTGTCCAGAGTGTAACATTGGTTTATGAGTGAATAATACAATGATTATTTCTCCATAATTTGAAACTATAATGAGATAATTACATGGCCTCCAGCACTACAGAATTCAAATATTTAATGATTTTTAATACTTTTAAGTTCACAAAACTCTTAGAAAGCAAGAACATGGATGATTTACAATTCCCAGTTGTAAAATGCTTACCCAGTTATTATGCAGCCTTTAAAATACCCCAAACACATACACATTCACACAGAGCATAAAAATATTAGTCACATGTACAAAAGTGCCGTTGCCTATTTCTAATAGGCCCCTTTTTGGCTTTCTTGATTTCAGCTTCTTGTTCAAGTCTGTGTTTCAGTCCTCAACTTATTTTGTATCTCAGGTCTCTACCCTGAACACTGCATTAGCCATATAATGGGTGCCTGGATTTATTTCCAGGCTTACAGCTGAGCTGGAAGACAACCTGTGTGTGCCCCTGTGCTGCTGTTTGAAATGAGCTGCAGCCTGTGGCTCCTCCAGGTAGATTCTGTCAATTTAAGTGTGAAAAAGTAGAAGCAACGAGCTCTGTCTTCTGATGTACTGATGCAAAAGGTAGCAATATTGCATGACCCTAGGGATGGTTGGATGGCTGCTTTGTACTGCAAAAGACCTGAAAGAAAGAGTTTTGCTTTTGGGAGTTTTATGTCTCAGAGGTAGAATATGAAGTACCTGATGAGGAAGTTATGGTTCAAAGGAAGGTTACAAAAATAACAGCAGCCATCCTAAACTTATCTAAAAGATTTACAAAAAATCTGCTACAATGTGTGGGTTTTGACCTCCAGGAACACTAAATTTTATTCATCTTGTGCTGGAGAAAAAAAATCATTTGGTGCACTAAATCAGCTTCATTTTTGTGTTTGTGCTTATGGGATTTAGAGCAAAGGTTTAGATTATAAGGAAATAGTTGTCAAGTGTAAAGTATAATTAAGACAATTTTGGTGCCAAAACTAAGATTTTATTTTTCCTGTAGAACAAGTTTTTTAGGGTTTTCTCAATTCTTAACATAGGATGAAGAAGAGGATTTTTTTCTCTTTTATCTGAACAGTCAAAAATGCACCAGTATGATATTTGTGTTGCATAAACAGATAGTTTCAAGATGTTCACAGTGTAGGATAAATTAAGGTCCTGTATAGGACTTAATTTTATACTTGAAAATCTCAGAGAGCTATGAAAGTATTGGTTAGTATCACTGCAAATTTAACTAACTTCCCTGTGTTACACTTCAGGCGCTACATGGAGAGCAAAGCTCACTCACTAAATATTTAGGTTTTCTGGCAAAATTTCTAACCACTGCAGCTTTAGAAGGAGTTTTGCAACAGATCTCATCTCTTTCCATCTACCAAATCTATGACTGTGGTGCTCATATAGTTATTTTGCTAGGTTGTATGTGAAAGTATAAACAAGAATGCCTCTGTTCAAGGACTGGGACTTCAGATACTCTCTGATTATTCCATCTATGTTCTAATAGCTGTGGTCTCCATACAAAACCAGTGACAAGCAGATAAAAGTGGAGGGGATGGCAGACTCAGTGATGATGAACCTGTGAATAAGGAGACACATAATACTCTCTTGCAGTTCAGTGACCTATACTGAAATTCATATAGGTAAAGCCCTACAAAAGGAAGAGCTTGTAAAATCATGGCTCAGGTCTGCTGCTCCAGCTAAGCAGGAAAGGGCTGTAGGGAAGCGACTCAGCTGAATGGGAGGTAGCAAAACAAGTTATACTACCATTACATGCTCACATTGTAGCTTATGGTGGTTGGTTGAATTGCATTTGTGGTTCTTAAGTGGAATGTACCTGATAATGGGCCTAACTGCTTTAAAAGGCCAGGTTTTGCAATAAAGCAGCTCTCCTTTGCACCTGCCTGGGTTCCCTGCATCGCTTCACACCCTCTCCTCACAGCAGTCGAGTAGCAGGCCTTGAATTTTAGTCACTGGTGGAAATCAATAGGCAGCAACATTTACATGATTGAGCTCACAGAAATTCCTCAGGTTATTGCATCAGGACTGAGCCCTGAGATAACAGAACAGCAACTTTAGATCTCAGATGTTCTCCTCTCTCAGATGACTTTTGCCTTGGACAGACGAAGCCTCTGAATGAGCCCTGTGTGAGACAAATACCTGAGAGTGTCTGTGGGGCAGCCTGGTGGATGTACAGGAATATGATTTTTTTTTCCAGTTCCTTCTTAGCAATTAGCAGATAAAATTATTCAGCAGCACTTGCAAACCTCCTGAAATCCCTGACAGCTGGATTACTCTCATTTCACACCCTCAGAGGACCTATTGATAGGCCTGCAGCTAAAATGAAGCTTAGACTAGAGCATATAGGGTTTAGACAATTGAAGCTAGCGTGATGTGAATCCAGCCTAGGATTCCAATTGGAATTTATCCAATATCCAAAACATTGGATAATACTTTAAGTCAATCTGGCCTTAATTTACCTTCCAAGAAGGTTCCTTTTTCTTTCACAGTCAGCATAAGATACCAAAGAAAATCTTTAGTTTTTCTCTCTAAAATAAATGGATCCTTTATTTGAAGTTCACCTTGATACAGAGGTGCAAGACAAACACTGGAACTAACAGCATAAAAAACCTCAGCTGAGTTAAAAAATAACTGGAATTTGGTAGCTCAGCTCCAGCCTTTATTTGCTGTCTTCCAGTGTCCTTGACAGTAGGTTGCGTGTGACATAGCTGTGCTGAGGAAGAGAACATTGGTATGATGAAATACTGTGAAAATGGATACTGCTAAACTAGGTGTTGGGAGTCTGCTCTGAATATACTGAACCCAAAAGCTGCAATTCGTATTTATTTATTTATTTATTTTTCTATTTTATTCATGTATGATGTAATGGAGCTTGTATTGTTTGATGGGACAGGAGGACTGTGGGCAACTGTGGGAGGAAATTTATTTCCTGTAGGAACCGCAGTAGATGAGGAAAAAGATATGTAAGGCAACGAGGCACAATGTAAAAAAGGAAATTTATGGTATCACTTCTCTATTTATATCAATGTATATACAGAGAAATATTTAAAATGTGTCTCTAAATCAAAAGAAAAAAAATTAACTTTATCCTATATTACCAGGAAAAAATATGTGTTGCCTTGTACATGCATGTGGGAAATGAGGTAATTATTGTATTATGATTTATTCCTGCTCTGCTAAATCACTTGTTCTGCCATTGTCACTAAGAGAACAATCTTCAAAAATTTGAAGTCAGAAGAGCAGGAACATTTTGATGCCAAAATATTTTGAAACATATTTAGAGGTGTACAAAAAGCAACCACCCTGAGATTCAGATTTAAGGCATCTGTTTTCCCTTGATTTAGCTAAGAATTTGCAAATAATCTTTTAACTTTAGGAAATATATAATCTTTTAACTTTAAGAAATAAGGTGAAAATTAAGCACACAACCTACTAAGACATGTTTCAGTTTTAGAGGGACTAAGTTCTCAGCAAGACTGAAGTGCTGCAGTACCACCTGCACTGGGCTTATTCTCCTGAGCACCTTCCCAGCTCATCCTGGGAGACAATCAGCAAACTGGTGTCTACCCCACAAGTGTCCCAAAGCAGTACAACTGTTATTCTGAGGGCTCACTGGGGCTAACCAGCTTCCTCTAGACAACAGTTCAAGGTCTAAGAGAAAAGGTAAAAATATACCCTCCATGTAGTTACACCTTTATTCACTCAAACATACCTGCACTGAGAGCAGGTATTTACTGCTAGAGTCTTGTCTGGCACATGGAACTTGTGTGAAGTGGTGCAGCCATGTACCAGGCATCTCCATGGACCACATTAAGGTGCAAAGTTGTTACCACCCCTGGCCAAACTGACTAAAAGTCTGGTCTGACTGAAAAAGAGCTTTTGAATTAGGTGCATTAGCTATCTGTGAAAAGGGAAAAACATCTAAAGAGGAAGAGCATCTCACTATACTGAACCCCAATATAAAAAAGAGAAAGACAAGAAGAAAGATGAGTGATGGTTGTGTACCAGTGCTCTGAGTCAAGAGTAATACAAGTAATGAGTTGAATTTTAATAAGCTGTTTCTTCTTTAGAGGTGACATAGCATAATAAGAGAATCTTCTTGCCCAGATTGTCGGTGTTAAAATAGAAAGCCTAGAAACCAAAATTTGAAGCTCTAAAACATTAACTAAAAATGTAAGTTCAGTGAAGTTGCATAGTTTAAAGAAAACATAACTGAGAACATACCCATAAAGACAAAAAGAGAGCTATCACTCTCACACTCATTAGAGACAGAAAACAAATAACAGATCACAGGGTCACATAATAGGTAGGCTGGAAAAGACCTTTGAGAGCATCAAGTTCAACCTAATATACTATCTATCATTTGTATGATAGATCCTGTAACAAGGGAACTAAATAAAGACATTCAGAAACTATTTTGCAATAGGCAGAATTTTTAAGGAACAGCTTGTCCCTGGACTCCACAGTTTCCCCAGGAAAGATCTTTGCACTTAAGAGTGTTTTTCAGGTTTAGGACAGTTATAGTTTACATTGTCCTGGAGTCTCTGCCATCCATATGTTTTTTACTTGTTTTCTTGAAATTTCAGCTGGGTAGCATTTCCTTGACTTCTTTCCTTTTTCTATTGTCTTTCAATTTTCCTTCTAGCACTATTGTAATATCATTGTATTACTGGGATAATTCGGGCCAATCATTTATAGATTGAATTAAGGGTGTCCTATTTTTTTTAGTTATGTATAGATTTACAATTTTTTTTTTTTAAGTTGGAAGTAGTTGATTGGAAGGCTGGAGAGACTACCTCGAGATAAAATTTTTTTGAGATCACATCATTTTTGTTGCAGTGGAGACAGCTTAAAGAATTTAAATCACTAATCTATGAAATGATTCTTTGAATGCTTCCAGGGGTGGGACATCCACAATTTTTCTGAGCAACCTGTTCCATGACTCACTACCCTCACACTAAAGAATTTCTTCCTAATATCTAATATAAACCCTTTCTTGTGTTTTAAGTCATTCCCTCTTGTCCTGTCACTACCTGCCCTTGTAAAAATTCCCTCCCCAACCCTTTTGTAGCCCCTCTAGGTACTGGAAGGTGCTAAGCTGTGTTCAGCCTGAAGTGTTTTCTTCTCCAGGCTGAACAACCCCAGCTCTCAGCCTGCCTTCACAGGAGAGGTGCACTGGGCAACCTGGTCTAGTGGAAAGTGCCTCTGCCCGTGGCAGGATGGTTGGAACAGGATAATCCTTGAGGTCCATTCCAACTTAATGCCATTCTATGATTCTCATAATCCTCTGTTACAGAATGTTTTCTTTTATTTGCCATTATTTGAATTCCAGAATAAACTTCAGGTCACTGTTCTTCTTTGCACCAGCAGAGATCTCTGTCTGTGGAACAGGATATATGCTTTAAAAAGAAAAGAAAAATTCTGCTGAGTAACGTCATCCTGTGAAATGATGCAATTCTAGAACATCTAAGAATTGTGCTAGCTTACTTTATAATGGCAATTTTCTCAGTATCTCATAGGAAAATACTTAACAAAATAGATTCTGCAAAATCTTCAGGTTATGAGACTAAAAAAGTGAAAGACTCATCTTTTAAACAAGTAAGACTGATTGCAATCCATATATACTGTATCTTTGTAACTGAGCAACAAATTTTGTACCAGACTTAAACATTTATCTCCTATTGACATTAAATAAGGTTACTTGATTAGGCATCCAAAAGCCTCATCCTCACTCATTTCATTCTATTTTTTTGTTGTCCATGAATGTTTCCCATCTTTTACTTAAAGCTAATATCCATAATATCCACGTGAGAAATGATGTAATTATATGAATAAAATGTAACTACAGAAATAAATAAAGTGTACCTGTGGTGATATCATCTGAACACTTCATATTTGTCATTGTAGAATTGTCACTCATGCAAGTTGCAAAACAATGGAAAATCTTTGGCAAAGGAAAGACTTCCTTCTAGAATACTTCAGTATAGGGCTGGAAAAACCTGTAGTAATGGACTCTTAGAGTGTGAGGTGATTATATTGTAGAAATCCTATTAAAGATTCATCACCATCTCTAAATAAGTGAATAAAGTAGAAAAAAATACTTAAATGCATGTCTAATTTTAATTACATGAATAGGCCGATTTTTTTTATGGTTATTCGATTTCTTTATTTGATGACTTCAGAAATTGTTGATATTTTATTGCTACTTCAACACAAAACCTTTTGCCAACTTCAAATGAAAATGAAGAAGTAGTTGTTGAACTCTATCCTATTCAGTCTCTCCACAAGACTGGAAGTATCTTGATGAAAAGTGCCGAAGTGCCTGAGACTGCTCTCAAAGGAAAAGCTTTGGTTATTGCCCAGGTAAAATTCACCTCATCTCAGTCTGTAGTGCAAGGAAAATTACTTTGGTTACAGATTTCTTCTAGCTGTAAAATAACTTTCTGAATAGCAAGAGAAGTCTTTTTTACACCTTTTATACATATTTCCTTACATTAGTCCACAAAAGTTCATCAGTCAAGGATGGTGCCATGGATCTTTGAGTATAATCCAGTGTCCTTTACTGCCAGAGCACATTTGAAAAGATCCTGAGCCAAGAGAAGAAAATATGCTCAAAGTGCTAGAACTCTTAAAAGAATCATACCTAGTGAAATTACTGTCTCAGGGAAGTGTCTTTGACTGGTGAGATAAGCATCTTAAAATAAATCAGTGCAATTAATTTATGACTATAGGCAATATCAAACATGTAACACTTCTCAATAAGCAGCATTCACATTTTCACTTTGATACTTGATGCCTTCCTTGTCTTATCCCTATTAAAGTAGTAAACAGTTTATACTGTTGATATTTTCATTTGTACTCCCAAAGAAGCTCAGGGAGAACAGACTTGCATTAAAGAAAACGTATAGAACAAAACCATGATTTCCTTCAGTAACTTCACATCCACAGGGAAGAATAATTTGTGGAAACATGGAGATGGAGGAGTAATGGATTCCTCTGTCAAAATGATGAGTGAAAGAAAGACATAATTACCATTAATGCACTTCAATTATGGCTCAACGGTTTTTTAGCTGTATGTTCCCATTTAATTTTCACTTAAAACAAAACAGTTGCCACAGACCCAGAGCTAAAAACAGAAATCCCTTTCAGCTACTGGCAAATTAGCCACTAATGTTCTTATTATATAAGCACAGGGAAGATTGGCTTCTTCCAGGCAAACACAGGAAGTGCTTGTTTGTTTCAGGCACTACTCCTTGTCCCCCCAAACTCACAGTTGAACTTTATTTCCAATGTTATAACCAGCTAAGCATGATAATACTTTTTTTCTGGTTCCTATTTAGCTTTCAAAGCCCTCACAGGATTTCTGTCATGGATCAGTGGCACCTTCCAGGAGGGAGTGAGGTCAGTGGATATCCTCGGTATACAGGAAGGCATGTTCTATTAGAAAAGGGAAATGTTTTCAAATCCCTCAGATCTTAAGCTACTAAAAATAAACTAATGAGCCTTAAATTAACTTTTTTTTTCCACAGCTTTTCAAAGCCTAAAGAAAAGTATTTATTATCTGGGAGTGACATGCAGGAAATTAGCCTTATAAGTCATGATTAAATGATTATAGTTTCCAAATTTCTTAATTCTAATCTTAATATTAATCTGTAGTAGAATACATGTTTCAGCTTCAGTGTTTTGGCTTTTGGTTGTTGTTTTTTGGGTTTTTTTTTTTAATTGGTTGTCATTTTATCCTGTGAAAATTTTATAGTGAAGGAGCTAGAAAAACATGTGATGTAGGAATCACCTTGGTATCACTATTTGACTGTCTGCCTGGAACAGTTTTGAACTGGTGTCCACATTGAGTATTACCTCTCTGCATTGCTCCAATAACCAAAGTGAACTAGATAAATTTCCTCTGTATTTTAAATTCTCCAGAGTCAGATTTTGCTTACCAGCAAGGAAATTTTTGTGTAAGAGTGTGAATGGATGTGAATTTATTTGGTGAAATTCATCCTTAGTGAGTCTTCACTGAAACTAGTGGGGGCTTTTCTAGGGGAAAAGCAACCTTAAGAGTGGATTAATTCACACCAGTCCCTCAGACCCAGTGAATTCCTTCCTGTGTTTCGGGCTGAAGGGCAGGCTTAGCACAATGCTGGTGCACTCACAAGAGCTGCATTAGCTCTGTGTGCTGCTGTTAGGGCTAAGGGTGCTGTAAACCTGCCCATGTTTGACCAACTCACACCAAACAGAGAACTTCTGGCAGAGTTTGGAGTAAACCAGCAAGGATTCCTTGTTTTGTGGCTTGCCTTCCCCAACAGACACTTTGGGTGTTGCAAAGAGGATGAGAGAATTCATGTTATGCCGTGTCAGTTGGCTAGAGAGTGGGGACCTGGCCGATTTTGTTTAACAATATAAAGAACCTGAGCACAGAAGATATTAAAGACCATCAGACAGTCTTTCAACATGCTCCCCTACGACACGTGCTGTAAAAGCTCATTGGGACCTCCTTGTTGAGTTACCCACAGAGAGTGCCTCTGTAGCCAGGGCTGCTGCTGACCTGAGCACTCAGAGCTGGGGACTTACAAACAGGCCTTGTGTCAGTAAGTTCATCACAAGCCCACATGGAGTGATATTTTGGGTTGGCTGTTACTTGGTTGTGTATCTCAAACCAGCTTGCCAGATAAAAAGGAAGTCAGAGACCTGAGCCACAGGCAGAGGAAGACTATAGAGCAAGATCATCCAGTCCTGGGGAAAAGTTACAAAGTTAAGCAAGTTGCAGACTACTACATCCAAAAGAATTACTACTACTAGCTATAGCTACCAGCTACAAAATTCACTGTGTATTCAGGCAAAATTAAAAAAAATCAGAATTTTTACACTCGCAGAACTTAGGGTTTCTTCCAGAAGTTTTGATAGTTCAGTGTGAATGTGGCAGCCACAAGATGTCAGGGAGCATTTGGAACACCTGGTAAACTGGACCAAATCACGGTGAATAGCAGCAGTTCATGCCTTGGGTTAAGGACCCAGCCCTCTTGAAAAGTCTTTAAAATGCAGTCACTAATGACAGAGCCCCAGTCTCATCACAGGGACATTCAAATGAAATAACTGCAAAACAGTGTCTGCAGAGCTACGTGTGCTGTCCTTCGAAATAATTTTAATTGCAAACACAGAAGAAAGTCTGTAGCTCTGAAATGCCAGAACATAGTGCAATGGCCTGAGCTTGGCAGAGTGGGTGAGGCAATCCCATTGTTTCCCTGTGGAGACTTGTCTTTCCTTTTCCCACTTCCCCACAGATCTCTAAGTTTCTTCCTCCACCTGCAGAGTTCCTGGAGGAAACTGTCTATATTTCATACAAAGTTCAAACATACCATGTTTTCATCCTAAAGTTTATTTACATTTCTTGATTACACTTGTTCTGGCTCATTTCCTTTGTTTCATTCTTGCCAGAAAGCCCTGCTAGAGTGCTTGTCAGTTATTAATAAATTGCGTCAAACAGTAGCAAGTGTGGTTCAACAGTTTGGCAAATATTAATGAGTGACATTTTCATTGTTAGGAGAATTTTTGGCCCATTTTCAGATCAAACACAAATTCCAGCCCTTTAACATCTGTTTTTGCTATATTAAGATTGTTAAGAAAAAAAATAAAAAGGAAATTTAAAGAACATTCTCAGCAAAAGATGCAGGTATTACATCACTGAATGGACTTTTAGAACTTTAAAAAAATTAGATGAATGGGTTTTGTTTGGCTGTTGAATGATTCTTCATAAAGTTATGAATTATGAAATCACAACAAAACAGTAAAAGGCATTCTTATATAGATTCTGTGAGAAACTTCAGAAAAAGTAGATCAATGTTTAGTGAAGAAGTTCTAGCAATGGGCACTCTGCTGCTGCTATCAGTGAATTATTCCATCTAAATAAAGCATTCTTCTTTATTGTTAAAAAATATATATTTTTATTCTGAACAGACTCTGCACCACCTTCAAACCTCTGTGCTGTTTTTAGATTCTGTTTATAGCTCTCATTATCAGCTGGGTGCCTCCCACGATTTGACCATGACCACTTTTCTGAGACATAAGAGATTTTTTTTTTTCTAAAACACTATGGTACTGATTTATCTTTGCATAGGTAGATTTTTCTAAGGATCCATCTCCCATCTCCAAAAAAAGAAGGGAAAGAAGAAGAACATTTTTTATTGGCAATTTGACTGCTTTTAGAAGCTTTTTCTGAAATGCTTATAACCTTTTTAATATATTTAGCTGAGTCAAAGTCTCCCTTTTATTATATCTCCATTGCCTTCCTTTTCTCTGGAAGATGTTATCCATTACTGATACACTGTGAACATGTTGGATCTTAATTTACTCAGTGTATTCTCAGTCTTGTTAAATCCACAGATACTACCCTACTAATAAGGAGGATTCCCTTTAAATATGAAACTCTGCAGTTAGCAAATAAGGTCAAGCTGTCTTCAGCTCTTCCCAAGAGGGTTCTCTGCTGTCTTTAACAGCAAGTTAAACATGTACAGGTGGGTCTGTGGACACTGAAATGTGTTGTAGCCTGTCTAAGAACAATCAGATGTTTTTCCTGGGCAGACTAGGCATGTTCTGAGTGTTAGGATAGGCCCAAAGAATGTATGCAGTACATATATGCAGGTATGACAGATCTCACAACAGTATTTAAAAGGGCAGGAGGTGTTAATCCTCTGAGTATAGGCTATTCTGTGTCCTTTGGCCTCAGGACCAGAGAATGGTACCAGGCACTCAATTTGCTGTAGATGTGCTTTCAGCCCCTCTGAAGGCTGAACCTTTTTATTGTTTTAGCAGATTCTGAAATTCATAGTGCTACTCAAGTGAGTATTCCTGAGCAATCACTAAATGTTCTCAATTGCCAGTGTTGTGTTAGGAATGCATTTGAACACCTGAGACTCTCTGTGCTTTGGCCCACTGACACAGTCTCAGTACACATTTGACTATCCTTTAAAGGAAAAACTTCTCAAATTATATTTCTAACTTTTTCAGTTTCAGCTATAATTGGAGAAAAGACTGCTCAGTGCCTTTTTGAGTAATCTATTAAACCCTCAAGTGCTCTTAAGTAGCATAAGCTGATAGTTCCAAATGCACATTCTAGTTCTGAACTAGATGACTTATTACAGTAGTATTTAGTTACAAAAATACTTTTCTGTGGATTATCAAACCATTTAGTCTGTGTAAGTAAAGTTTCCAAAGCTAACCTCCATAGCTGGTCTTTGACTTCATATGGATGGAATAGGTGGCAATTTAACACTTGATGCTTTGTGGGAGAAAAATAAAGTTTATTAAACATATTAAAGGACAGGTTGTCTATTCAGATGCTTTTTGAAATCAATGAGTTTAATCTAATGAAAGAAGATCTTGTGCGCATAAACCCCAAAATTCCAGATCTCCCTGTTCAAAGGGAGTGAATTTAAGAAAATGGTCTGAGTCTTTTCCAAAGTGAGTGAAAACATTTTCTGTTATTAGTAACATCTACTAGGATCTCCTTGGACCCTCACATTCTCAGTAGCTTGGCTTTTAAAGCTGCTCAGGCAGAATTTCTGGAAGCTGTGACTAATAGGATCATCGTTCCTGTCTACATATCAAGTCTGATGGAATTTAATATAGCCACAGGAGACACCATATTTTTCAGGTAGGAGACGTTATATTTCCATCAAAATCTTTGTGGAAAGGAGAGAAACAATGACATCCTCCCTAGTCCTACATTAAGAAACATTAAAGAGTAAGTTCTCCTTTGTCTTTAGAAGTCCTTATATCCACAGAGAACTTCCACAGAAGTCACAGAGAAAAGGCGGATCGACAAGGCTCTGAAACAGCTACTCCTAATTTACATGTTTGTAGGGCAGAGCCCTACACTTACACAGCTGTGTGTCTTGAGAGGACACTTGTTTGCTAAAATGTAAAACTGCCTGGTGTAGGATATTCATATCTGAAAAGATCATCTGGCCTCCCTTCTTAGTCATTGGTAAGACACAGACAGTGAATAATAGATTCTAAGAAAGACCTCTGATTTCTAAATTAGAAATATGAATCATACCACATGCTTCTTTCTCTTAGTAAGTGTCAAAATGCTGATCTTGCATATATATGGATGTCTATACAGGAGGTGGAGGTGCCTACAAATAGTTGAGGTGAAGTGGAATCCCACCATTTGCACAAATTGCAGAGTCATAATTAGAACAATTTTTAAATTCTTTTTCCCCCCAGAAAAACACTTGAAGCAGTGGTGAGATGCAGTTTTTACACAACTTGGAAAACTGAGAATGAAATTAATCACGTTTTCATCATTGTTTTGATCATAGTTTATTCAGATAAATTTTTCCAAAACAAAACAATTTCCTGAATACCGAAAATAATGAAGTTTGGATTCTAATTATTTTATGTCATATGAGGAAGCGATTTTTGAAAGAACTTCGCTGAAGCTTTTTAGTGATTTTACCCTTGAGCAGAAATTGGAGAAATGAAATTAGCTCAAGGATAGTCAAGAAATGAGGAGTGAAAAAGAAGAATGTTTTTCCTGACAGCAGGAAAAGCATCACCTGGAGTTCACACTTTGTTATGTGCCTGAGGAAAGAAGTCTTGACTCAGGAGTGACAATTGTGATGTGTGATAAGGGACAAACTCAAAATGGAAATTTTCTTAGAGTTAAATCTTTCACCAGTCACCAACTTCTTTCCCTCGAGGTGGAATTAGTTAGATGTCTATCCAGGCACGAATTTTCATTATTTTTATGGGAACTTTAGAATTTTTAGATCTTTTCTAAGTTGATAGGTTTGCTTCAAAACCACCTTCAAGTTTAAATGCTTAGGGGAATAATGGGAGATAAAGAAAACAATAGACAAGCAGGCACACATAGCCCTTAGCATTATCTAAGGCTTGTTCCACAGGTAAACAAGATTCAAATTTCTAAAGAAAAAGGGGAAAAATATGTAGAATTGACTAATGTCTAAGAAATATAAGGAAAATATCTGCTTTATATGTCTCAGAAATCCAAAACAAAATAGAGTTTATACAGGGCTGTGTTTTTAACATTGTAGATTAAATGCTACATAAATCCATGGCTTTTCTAAAGGAGCATCTCCATGGTCTGGGCTTAGCCATTGATTCCCAATGAGACAGATCAATCCAAAATCCAGGATGCAAATATTCAAGATCTTATGAAAAGTTTCTGTCAGCTGCTGTTCTCCCATCAATATTTTACAGCCATGGGTCATCTTGCAAGATTACATTAAAAACAGACTGCTCACTTAGTCCCACGTATGGGGTCCATTGCACAGAAGGCCTTTTCTGTTTAGGAGCAGAACAAGACTGAGGCACTGCAGTCTACTCTAGAACAGGGAGAGATGTTCTCCTTTTCCCCTTCTTTTCTTGACTTAATTCCCTCTACAAAAAATAAGGAAGTGGAGTCAAGCAAAATGTCAAAACTGTGATGAATATTGGTTTCTTCTAGAAACATAGGTCCAGTGAAATTTTGAATCCTTAATTAAATCAAGGAGTTTCCCTTTAATCTTCCTTTACATCACACTCCAGAATCCTGTATCAATTTGCTAGGCTGTAGCCCTTATCACTGAAAGGAAGATTAAAGAGAAAAGTTATTTGCCTATTTTCAAAATAACATATAAAACAAGAAATGCAAAGTTGGTTCAACATATATATATTCACTAAATATTATTTTGCACAGTTGGAGCCCAGTAATTTTTTGCCCATATTTACTTACGGACATGCAAATGTTAATGTCAATTAGAGCCATAGAATTCTGAAACTCCAGTTGCTATAGTGCAAACATAGGAATGGAATACTGAACAAGTATTCTTGGAGAGGAAAAAGCATAACAAATATTTGGATAAAAGTTTATGTCCACTGAGGATATAAAAGGAACAGAATAAACTACTTCCTTTTCCTTTCAGTGGGCCAAGAGAATCTTTTCTGTAAATGTGTCATTTCTCTTATGTGAACCCATATTCCCTTTGTTTATCTTTTCTCACCTGATCATGTCCCATTTAAGTTAATGAAGGGAAATGTTTGTGCTTCTTTAAAATTTACAGCCCTGCCTGTATTTATTACAATGGTATTGTAAGTAAATATAAGTACTTTGCAATGAGATAGTAATTTAAAATAGAAAAATCAAATCAAATCTGATGCTTTATCCCATCAAATTAATTGTCATTGAACTGTTTTGGAGGATAACTCTTTAATCACACTCATAAATGCACTGAGATCATGCTGCACTTCTACACATGCTCTTGAGCACAATGCCATGAGGACGTGTCATGGAATTGCCAAAATTTCACCTGTTTTTGTTCCCCTGTGCATATTCTGTCCAATCCCTGCTGGGCAGCTGTCTCACACAGAGCTGTCAGCACAGCTACCTGTACCTACTGTTGGGCCTCCTCAGATAATTCATCCTAAAGGAGTCAGATGGTAGAATTGCCAGGAATGGGGAATGTATGTTTTGTAAGGTAACACTTTGTTTTGCAAACTTACCCAGATGGTCTCTGTAGATTGCAGTCTGTGAGCTTAGTGCTGAATCAACAGGATGTCCGCTCCCTCACCTTCTCCTCTTGTTCTGTAGGAATAGGTGCTCATCCTACCCTAGCCAAATAAGTATGGACTTACTTCTATAGGAAAAGCAGATAAAGGAAAGAGATATTTCCTCTCCCTGAAAAAATACCAAACCAAATCAAGCCAAAACAACAAAAACAAAAATCTAACCTAAAACTGAAGCAGTCATATAGGTTAGAAAGTATTTGAGTGTATTTAGGCCATGTGTTGCAGCAGAAAAGACTGGAATGAAATTAAGTACTACAACAGTCTCATTTTCTCCTGTTTAAATCTCTGAACGAGTACTTTAAGGTCATTATTCTCACGCTGGTTAAATTAGGCACCTGTAAAGTTTCATTAGCAGAAATATTACCTTTAATTTAGCTTGGAAGAAAGTGATTTGTTATAATGTGTGCAAAGATAATATTTTATTAATTACCAACTCAGTGGCAAGCATAGAAGAATGTAACTCCTGAGCTCTAAGTGTGTGTCTAGTCCCTTTCCTGGGAGACATTAACTCCTTTTTAGGATATTTTAGATTTTGCCATTTATCTGGTAACTGGAGTCAGAGGTAGTGGTAGTCATGCACAAGTCTTCTTCTTGGCTGTCTAAAGACTCAGAGATGTCCTGGGATCTCTTTTCTTGCTACATAGATCTTTCATCCTTCAGGAAGAAAGTGAGGTGTCAAGATAAAAATTTTCTTCCAGCATCTTTTTCTATGGTGAGCTCCGTTGTTGGAATAATTTTCTCTTATCCTCAGTTCTTTTGTTCTATTTTAAAAGAGAGAGTAACTCAGCTTTTCTCCCTTCTTTTGTGACTTGTATTTCTACCATGAATATGTGCCACCATATATTTCTTTGGGTCGCTGCAGTCTCCTTTTTGCTAAAAGGAATCCATCACTATTTCAGCAAAAGGTATTAAAAATGGTTTTTTCTGGTCTCAGTTATTTAGGTATATGATAAGCTTTCATTCTGGTTATCCCTAATGTGCAACATAGGCACAATCTGAGACAGCGTTACAAGATTAGAAATAGCAAAACAGACTTATTTTTAAACACATTACTTCATTAGTGATTCCCAAGGATAAATACTACTCCACCATTCTAAAAGGCTTGGCTCAGATCAAGGCAGATGTAGACATTAAAAAGAAGTTTGTACTGTATACAGTACCAAGATTTAATTTCTGTTGATTTTTTTCTTCCTCTCTGCTTAAGAAATTTGTGTTATTCTTTGCATGTTTTTCCCAAAAAGAAATGATTCAGAGCTTCCTTCTTCTACAAAACAAAAACAGACCGTGTCAACCCACAGCCCAGCATGTGAGCAGCCCAACAATAATAACATAAAATGTGCATGTGATGGAGCAAAACTGCTGATAAGAAAAATATTTTCAGTGTCTAGTTTGAAATTACGGAGTCAATCCTGTTTCCATTAAAGTCGGTATTGACACACCCATTATTAAAAAGACTAAGTTGTAGTTTGATCACAATGGAAAGCCAAAAAAACTAAGCTTGAAAGGCTGTTTGTCCCTAGGGGAGAAACCACAATGGCCTTTCTGGAAGTTAACAGCTGGAAGTTGAATGTTGTTAAATTCAAATGAAGACCATTTTCCTTGCAGTGAGAATAGTTAGAAGCCAGGACGAACTTCAGGGGAAGAATTACATTCTGTAACTTTTGAAGTTTCTAGCCTGAGCTTGGATGGTCTTATTAATGCTGTGATTTAGCCAGGATAGCTAGCTTGTGACCAAATTTGTGGTTTAAGTGGTGTTAAACTTATTACACGATGCTGAGGTATTTTGTGGTTTAGAAGGAAAATGAAACAGAAGGTATGAGGACTCTGGTTCAGATGAGCTGTTCCTGTCTGTGGAAAGAAGGAAAGAGTTCATTCTTGCCTTCTGCTCCTCAGTTCAAGCCTCTGTTTTATGCGGGAGATAAAACCAGGGGAGATAAAGGTTCCTTTTGAAATTCGTGCCTGCGATTCAGCAAAGTGGAGATAAGGACCATCTGTATTAATTACTCCAGTAACACTTGAATAACGCTCCTTTAACCGTACTCCAGGTGTTGATGCGCCTGTCACACCACTGAGTGCAGGGCAGGCATTGTCTCTGCTGGCCCCCAGCTGCAGGCACAGCTGGCAGCCAAGGAGATCTGCTGATGTGGAGCCATTAGGGAGTTTCTATGCGCTGGCAAGTGAGGCATCCGGCGAGCAGGGAGCCTGGCCCGGAGGGCATCGCATCCCTTGCATCTTACATACCAATCTTAGATCGGCAGCATCCCATGCATCTTACATACAGATTTTAGATTGGCAGCATCTCGTGCATCTTACATACCGATCTTAGATCGGCATCATCAGTATCTGAAAGTGGCTGCTCTTCGCCACTGGTTACAGGAGAAGCTCAAACAACCAGCTGTGAAAAGCTGCCTAAGTTTCAAATTTTGAATTTCTAGTGTCAGGTGAGACATATCTTGCTGTGGGAATAATTTCTCTAGGTGCACACAGCTGATTCTGCCAAATGCTGGCAGTACCTCCAAAGTCACGATAAGAGCAAAGGAAATCCTTAGGAAATGGTTTGGGAGCTAAGCCTGTATTTAAACAAATAATATAAATACTCTCACTGAAGTAAAGACAACTATATGTGTGAGGAAGGAAGCCACATTTTTTCTTTGAATTAGTAGTATCCCACCCCAAGTGTCCCAGAGGAATAAAAGAAATATAATTATATTATATACTATCACAGCAAAAAATTCCTTCTTGAGTCTATTAACAATCAATTTATGCCATAAGAACAATATTGTTTTATCTTCATTATTATCTTGTAGTGTATATGAAAATACAAACAATATGATGGATAATTAGATTCTGGAGATATTTCTAAAAAATATAGATATTTCAGCAGTAGTATTTGCTTTGATTCCCTAAGGCTATAAATAAACTACTTGCCTAAATATTTAATTTTAAAAAGTAAAAATTTGAAATAAATTTTGATGTTCTTTGCATTTTGTCAAATTATATTGCTCAGGTTATGTTTTCAAGTTTTACACATTAGAAAATCTATCTGCTATGAGAGTTTTTGACATAAAATAAAATCCTTTTATATAATCCTATTTATTGTAATCTCTTGATTGAATACCATCACATTTCTATTTCCTTCTTGTTCTTCTATTACTTTGTGTAGTACATGATTATTTTCTTTTCTAACACTATATAGTATGAGTTTGCAAGCATGTGAAGTCATTTCAGAATCATGCTAATGCTTTCTTGTGTATTTCTATATTTTAAAACAGATAATTTTGTGATGTTAGCCACATACTTACAAACCTGCAGCCCATCTCAAAAGCCACAAGGCTTTTAAATACTTGCCAGAACAGAGAAAATCTTGTTGTTTTAGTTGTAATAGCTACTTCAACAATAGCAACTGCAACAGGTAAATAATGAGAAACAGCTTGATAATTATTTCTTGGTTGTTACATGAATTAGATTTTTCTGTAAATTGTGCTCTAAGGTATTGTATTTGTTTAAATATTATATATTGATAAATGACTAAATCTGACTTTTTCGAACAACAGAAATATCTCATGTTGGAAAAGCTAGTTTCTGTCAAGTTTAAATTAATCTGGAATTTTAATGGTATGTACCTGGAACCATTTCCAAAATTTGTTTAAATAATTTTTTTTTTTTTATAATCCCCTTTCAAGTTAAGCAGGTAGAGAAAGAGCATTTTCCTGATGAACAGAAGTATGTTCAGCTGTGTCTCTTGGAAAGGACTTGACCCCTCATCTGTCCCACTGAAGATTGAGTTAGCCACATTGGCTGGGGGTTTCTCAGGTGAGCTCTCATTCCTTCTTGGTTAGAATTCTTGTTCATATAGCTGAAGATTTTTTTGACAAGACAGGCTTTTGTCCTTAATAGGAATTTAAACAAGCATCAACCTGTTTTGTGGGAAGCCAGTCAGGCTATGTAATCACTATTATCTCTTTGATGCCTGGCACAATAAAGTTTTGCTGTTCCATGCAAAAAGTAGCATTCCAACAAATGGAATTGAAGCTGTAGGTCTGGTAGTCTGCACGATGGAAGGATGTCACACACCCCAGCAAATGCTCTAACTGCTCACCCATGAGATAAGAGGGATAAGCAGGCTCTCTCAGAAATCCATCCCCTTTCTTTAAATTTTTTCCCACAAATATTTCACTGGATGTGAATGAAGCATTCTATAGGACATGAAAGAATGTGTGTTTGGTGTTTCCTTTTTGTAAGAAGAAATTTTAAAATCTCTTTAGTTTAATCTGAATTGTTTTGTTTTTTTCAGAATAATTAAAAACATAAAAGTTGGAGTGGTTTTTTTACTGTAAAATACACTGCTTAGAGACCTGACCACTTATACTCCCAGATCCTCTTTCATTAGTCTGACATACAAATTAAACAAGGAGCTTAATCTCTGAATTGTCAAACGCTTGAATTTTTTTCTTTGCAACTGAAAACAACTACTCTTTATTTTCTTCAAGCACAATTTTATTGCAAGTTGTGTATGGGAAATGATCCACTGTGGAATCATTCACATGTGCACAGTCTCTTGGAGAATATTTTCAGGGCAGTGAGAAGATGTCCTTACACAAGGAGAGGAATATCTCTTTGATTTTGATGGATTTCATATAATAAAGATAATTCAGTTCACATCATTCCAGATCAAGATTACAAAACCAAAATACGATCAGGATCTGAACAGCTGGGCACAACTAAAAGGCCTACAACTTCAGCCTAAACTCTTATTATTAAGTTTCCTGAGTATTCAGTGTGATCAAGGAGAAAATTACTGCTTTTTAAAACCTCCAAAGAGCCTGTCCACAAGTTTAGCATGACAGTATAAGTTTGTATGTTAGCGTGATGATCATGATATGAAACCAGCAACAGTGCTCTGTATTTGACCACATGAATTTTGTTGCTCCAGAACACAGAGAAATACCCTTTACCTAATTGAGTAAGGCACAGCTTAAGTAGTTTTGGCTCTGTTGTCCTTTGTTATGAATGTTCAGAACAGGGATTCTGTTTGGTTATACACAAAAGGGAAATAATTATTATTACTGTCCTCTAAAAGAAAACAATTTTCCAAATGCCTATTAAAGAAATTATCAAATGAAACACTTGTTTTTCTCAGCTGCTTTAGAAAATTCTATTTTTTAAAAACTATGCTGGAAATATGTTGCAAAAAGACTGTTTCAGTCTGAAGGTTCTATTCCAGATTGCACTCACACAACCTGGTTTGAGCAGCCTCCCTCAATTGCTTTATTATTAATAAATGCAGGTTTTGGACAGTAGCTCTCAAAGCCAAATATACCCAGGAAACAAAAGCATATCAATAAGATTCTTCATGAGCAATTTACATATTGGTTTATAAACTGTTTACAATCCTTACATTTAGATAATGGAAGAATGTCAGGTTTAGCATTGAAGAGAATGGCAAAGCTGCCTTCAATTTCAATTGAGTCGTCTTCTTTCTAGTGACTTAGATGTAAACAAAAAGGAGAGGAGGGAAATGTTGGGCTGATTAAATACAGCTATCTTAATTTGAAAATGCAAAACCTCTTTTCCATCCATCTTGTCTACCTTTCCTTTTTAACTACTGCAGCCATTAATTATTATTTAACATTTTAAGATCAGCAAGTAACAAATACAGTATACCAGATGTCCACAAAAGTCACTGAAAACAATTATACTGACCTCCAAAAACATTGAAATAAACACAGAATACTTAAGGAAACACATTATTAAAGAAGGAGATTCAGTAAATACTTATAGTCATGGTAAAAGAGGGGAAGGAAAGAGGAAAGGAAAAGAAAAAATGTGATTGTTGTACAGAGCCTGATGCTGGTTTTCTTTTACAAATAGTCCCACACAATAGAAATACTTCATGAAGCACTAGGGTACTTCAACATCTGCTGACATTCAAATAGAGTAGAAGAGGAGAAGGCTCCTGCATGCATTATTCGTGCTGACCATTTAAAGCTTCAGACCAGAAGACATAAATATTTCAGTAAATGACAGGATCAGAGTAAAGAAAATCAACAGATCAAAGAGAGACCATATGGTCAAAGACACTCTTTTGTGTAAAGTTGTGTCATGGAGAGATATTTTAATGTGCAAGGAGGTGTTGAATGCTGTGCTTCAGGCAACAATGTGATACAGAAGCTGTTTCTATTTATATGGAACTATTTCAGTGCCTCCAGGACTGGAATAGTCATCCTGGGTTACCAAGGGCTGCTGACCCGGAAATTTATGAAAGACATTTCTGTTTGGAGAGTCCTTTGGAGAGGTTGCTCAAATTAGTTGACATCTTTCTGAAACAAGCAGCAGTTGTGTGTGCAAGTTGGGAGAAAATGCCGCGTTTCAATCAATGCTTACTTTCTCATGGGAAGAAAGTGTGTGAACAGCTCAGAAAGGCAGCAGAGCCTTTGCATCTGTGTCAGGGCAAACGAAAGCTGGCAGTCAGGTGGTTCCCCTTCTCACAAAAGGAACGACTTGAGTAAGGTAATTACTGTTTAATATTTCCACCAGGATGTTTGAAGGGAGTATTTAATTATCCTGCCAACATCTATTCAAATAAACATGAGGGGTTTAGAACTTTTTTTTTTTTTTTTGAGTTGCAGGCTTAAAAGGAATACCAGACATTCTGGGGCACTAAACCTCTTAGATCTCCTCTGCAATGTGGCGTAGTAACATGTTTCTATTGACATTTTGCCTTTTACATGAAATGATGCCTACCCTTGAGAACAAGCAATGGTGTATCCTGCCCTCTCTCACCTTGTTAAATCCTGTCTTGACGCTTTACAAGAGAAGCAATATTTTCAGTAGAGCACACTAGGACAGTAGCTGAGTGTGTATATTTTTCTCAGCAAATGTTCTTTTACAGCAAAGTCACTCTTGAGAAATACTCTGAGCATTCTTCTCATAGGTCAAATCATGCTCCTAAATGCCATAGTGTTGAAATTGCCAACTGAAAGTGCCCACATGATTACCTGTTGGAAAAAAGTTTTCCAAGTTTTGGAAATGCTTGTCTCCTTTGCACATGTAGTCACATACACCAACACACATATGGGTGTAGAGATTGTAATTTTTTTCTAGTTAATAAACCCCAAACACATAATGAATCTGTGACTGACATTGTTCTATCTGCCCATAGGGGATATTTCTTTTTAAAAAAATTTTCATAAAGCCTTTTTTCTGTTCATTTAACTGTCAAATCTTCAAGGTTTAGAGGGTTGCCCAACAAGAAGAGTGTTACAAAATCTGATCAGGTTATCCTTCTTAAATCAGCTAAAGGCTCCTGTAGGAGGTGCCTCATTAAACATCTCAACTCTAAAATGCAGACATCTGTAACAACCCAGTGAACACACATTGGGTGAACAAGCTCTGCAAGAGGAAAATGTTTAGAATAGAGATGAGAGTCTGACAGATAAAAGCAAAAGAAATCAATACAGAAAATGTTGCAAAGTCAGAGTGTGAGTAGGTGATTAGGAAAGCTGGCCGAGAGACACTTGGAAAAGAGTAATAACTCTTTCCAAGGAATGGGAAATAGTTGCTTAGGATATGATCTGCTGGGCACTATTTTACTTTTTACACCTTAAACCAAAAGAATTGTTTGACATATAGCTTTAGTTTCTTTTCATAATTGCAACAACTATTAGACATCTGATTTTTTTCCCTAACTTCTCAGACCAAATAAATTAACAATTTTATTTTTGTTACACTTAAAATAATTTAGGAAGTGCAACAATCTAGGTCTTGATAGTAAAAATCAATAAATCAAAAATTAGTGTGATCCTTTTTTACCCCCAGCCAAAGCATGAACTCACCTAGAGCTAATCTTTTTATTTAGTAATTTATGTTAAAATAATAATAGTTCATAGTGCCAAAATATAAAAAGAAATAAAAATAGAAGGATTAATATGTCATTGATATTTTACATCACTTGGGCTCTGATTGGCCAGATCTTTTTGTGGATGAGAAATAACTTTGCAAGTTAGGCACATTCAACAGGACCTTGCCTAATAGTTAATGGAGATCTAAAATAAAATTTCATCTCCTTCAGAAATTAGGTGAATATAAAATTTGAGAGGATAGTTAATCTCAATGCAAAAGTGAAAAAAGAGAGGTAGCAAGAGCAGAACATTGAAGATCAGGAAAATACTTGGAAATAGAACAATTCCAGTGTCTTCTGCTGTTGTGTTTTCCTCTCAGTATGTAAGCAAACCGAACATGGGTCTATATCTGGTGGTGCCCAAATACACCCTCTCTGATATCAGCTCTCTGGCAGTCAGGTAACCATTCAGGACTTTTTTCTAGTAATTGAGTCGCCTCAAGATGCCTTATGGCTGTTCATTACAACTCCATAGAAAAGAGATGTTAAAAATAAAAGACAACCAAGGAAAAATGCATTAAAGGAACTGCAAGGCAATGGAGACCTCTGTAAAATTGCATGGCTTAGGCCTGCCTCAAATCTGGGCACTCCTTTAAAAGTTCCTCTGAATTTTGAACATTTTTCCCTGGTACATAATTTAAGATGTGGTGTTCTGTCAGTTGTCTGTATATTTCTGTAACAAGAAAGTTTATTCATGCATCATGTTGGTGAGTCTTGCATGTCCCCATAATCTAAGATTTACTCAACTCTCCAAACTTTTGAAATTAATTTTATGCCTGACTACCCACCTATTTACCCATGTAGAATGAATGATACATGATTTTGTTTATTGTGGAAAGTCATTGTAGGATTTATATTAATTTCAAAAGATTACAAGTAGCAGAAACTCATTATTAGTGAAGTGGAAGTCCTTGTAAGGCAAGAATTCACTTGTGCAGTGTCCTTGAAAACTCCCATTTTGTGTGGATTAATAGGAACCATAACCTTGAAATCATATGCATTTCCCCATTTGAAAAGGGTATTTCTAACACCTTTTTACTCTTTTATTACTGAGATAGCATTCAGTGCTGAAACTAATGACACAGTCTGTAATATTTCTTGTTGTTGTTTTGTTCTTTATATGTGGCATGTGGTTTGAGTTTTAAAGCTTATTTCCTTTTGCTCTAATGAGCCTCTGAAATTGATTAAATAGAAGAAAGACGGGTTAAACCAATGACATTTTATCAGAGGAAACACTATCAAATCTAGTGCATGAAAAGCTTTCTGTAGGTTCCCAAGATTTCTTGTAATAAATACTTTCTTAGGACTGGTGTAATAATTAGAAACTTAAGGCATTAAATGTTTGTCAGGCAAAAATGCAAGCAATAATCAGAAAAAAATGTTTGTATGTGCTATACTCAGTTATCTTTTTTACATCTGGCACTCCATTCTAGCTGCCTGCTCTTTTTTTAATGCTGAATTTAATGACCCTTCTTCATGCATGGGGAAATGCTACTTAAAGTAAACTCTCAAGCTATAGTTTTGAGAACCTTTGGAGAGAAATAGATTAAACTTAGTCAGGATACTTTAGCATTAGATTCAGGATTACGTCCACAGATTAAATCTATTTTACAATCAATTCACATGTTATGGAGATAAAAAGATAATATTGGTGAACAGCAAGAGTGAGTAAATCACCTCAGCCTGCTGTCTGTGCCATGTACATCTTGGCAGGTAAACAGTGGTTACTGGAGTTGAATGGGAAATTTCTAAAATGATGGATAATGTACATTTACCACTTTTTGTTTTGTACAGAGACCTTGATCACCACCAGAGGCACTTCACATGGCCCTGTCAGAGAGTGGCTCAATGGAAGAGCTCCAGATAGGCTGCAGAACTGAAGGTCAGTGCAGTGGCATTGACCAGGACAAGCCATCCTCTTAACCATGGTCTACTCCCTAGGTATTTTGAATTTACATTTCTGTCCTAGAGTAATGCTCATTGAGTGATTTTTGTTCATTTTGAAGATTATAGTAAAACCTATTATGCCCTAACACACAGAGATGATAAAATAGTGAGAAATGTAGGCAGTAAGTCAACTAGCTAAACAAGCATCTGATGTATAAAACATTATTCCCAGCCCTCCCTTCATCACCATTAAAGTGAATATCTTGGAATAAAGATGTGAGCTTCCAGGACCTTGTTCACAGCAGCCTCTTTGGTGTCTCTCAGAGGGATGTGTAGCTGAGTATCATCTCTATGAGTTGGAAACTCTGGGGCAAGGTGCACAGCTGTACTGTCCTTGAGCTTGCTGGAGACCATCATGCTCTGGTTTAGAGACTGGCAGTAATGTTCATCTCATTTATCTTTGCCATCTAATAGATAGACATTGGGTTTAAGAGGTCATTTGGGATTTTTCAGTGGAGAAAGACAGATATCTCCTGTGAAAGATTCACCCTATTCCTAGAGAGCTGTCTAAAAGACAAGACCTAAATTGCCCTTTACAGGTCAATTTCTCTCTAATTCATGTACAGAATACATTTCAATAATCTATATTTTGCTTCACATGCCAAAAATTCGGTAAAATTAATCTCACCCTTGCTGACAATTTTATTTTTAGTGTTTCAAATAATATTTCTAAAGTTCTAAACTAGAATAAGCCCTTTTAAATTTTCACTGTTTTATGTCATGTATCACTTATACACAGCAATGTATCTTTTACAATTTTTTCTCTTACATTATCCTATAATGATAAATATTTTTTTGCATAACTACAGCAAGTTGCATAAAATGAAAAGCATGGCAAGAAAATCGCTTATGTGATTTAAAATAAAAAAGAAGCACAGACTCTTGCACAATGCCATGTAGAGTATTTGCCAAGGACATGGATATTGAGGTGTATTGCTTTCATGTGATTTTACCCTCATTATATGTGTTTGGTCATTGAAACTGAATCTGCCATTAGATGTTATTATATAGGAACACAAGAAAAATTATCTGAAATAAAAGAGACACAGGCCACTACAGAGGTGGAATGCCCAGTTCCCCACCTGCAACTCAGATTTTCCTGTTTTTTATCAAAGATATTCATATAATCTCTAAACTTGTATGCTTTCTAAAAATAAACTTGAAACTTTTCTATAAAAATAAATCCCTTAGCATTAAATGTAATAAAATAAATCTTATTTCTTGATTTTTGTTTCTAATTTACTCAAGGAGGAAAGTTTGAGGTATATTGTTGTTTCTTTAAAATCACCTCAACATGAAATAATTAATAAATCTGTCACCATTTCCCTATGTCAAACACAAAATTAACTGTATGACTATAACCAAAAAAATATGCAACACTTAGCTGAATTCTCTCCTTCTCACAAAGGTGTGGTAGTATCCCACTCTAGAGTTTATCTACAACTTGAGACACTTGCTCTTCATTAGCATTTCTCTGTGAACCAAGACATGCATAAAAATATTGGCAATCATATGTCAGTAATGAAACTTGTGTGCTGCTGTTAACAAACCTGTCCTTATGCATTAAATTTTGGCTTTTATTATCCACATTAATTTTCAGAGTATAATTCTTTCCTCTGAATTCTTTTAGCAGGCTATAGAAAGAAAAAAAGAATCACCTTGAGGGGAAAATTACCTCTAAGAAAGAGGAAAATGATAAAGAAAAAAATAAACCTTAAACCAATGGTGACTTGACAAAATTATGTCAAGTGTCAATTTGTTGGAAGTTGGACAAGCCAATGTAATCGTAGATGATATGCATTAGATATGTTCCAAAAACAATCATAAAAACCATTTGCAGATAAATGTCAAAGTAAATAAATCTAAAGTTAATTAGTAGGAGATTTGAAACAAACTGACTGCATTTTATTTTAAACGTTGGTTAGACAACAATTTAAAAAGAGTGAAAGGCTATCATTCATTTATGCAACATGTCAGAAGTCTGGACAGCTTATAGTTGTAAAATATATTTGAAATCCAGGCTGAAGAAAGGGTTAAATTATACAGAAAATTCATTAATAGCTAAGGATTATTAGGATTCTGGCAAGGCTGAAAGCCCTGAAGATTACACAAGAAATTAAAATCCATATTTTAAGTACTCGGGGAAAAAAGAGAAACCTTTGTAGGCACTTTGTTTAATGACTGCTGTTGAAGGAGTTTATTTCCCTTCCTCTGAGGCAACAGTTTATGTCACTGTTATCTGAAGAATGAATCAGGATAACCAAGATGAACCATTGGTCTACCAGAAGTGAATGCTTCTCTGATGATCTTTCTGAGGAGGACTGGGTTTACTACAGCTGGACAAGCTGTAGTGCATTTCTAGCCTGTTGCTCAAGCTGTGCTTTTTGTGAATAGGGAAGAGCAAACCCTTTGTGGTTTTTGATGACACCCATGGACTCAGCAACAACGCAGGGTGAAATGTTGGCCTGGACATGCTCAGGTCAGTCTGTGGGATAGCATTTACTGCCTCTAGTGCAGTTCTGATATCACATGTGGTATTTATGATTGTGTACACTGGCTAGCATAGATGCACATATCCAAAACAGCCTTGCACAATTACTATCTCAACAGTTAAAAAGCTGTAACATTTCATGGCTGTATTGTTTTATCTATCAAAAAAAATTCCCTCCAGATAGCTCATAGGGGTTTGTCCACCCTTCCCTCTCCCTCCTACTTGTAAGAGAAGACAAATTGCCCAAATATCTCCTGATCACATTCCACATACTTCTGTCAGCAGGAAAAGTAGAATTTAACAGAGAGCCTGGATACCCAGGGTGGTCAACCTCACCACTTCCAGGATTCAGGGATGATGGAAAAGAACTCCCTGCTTGTCCTCTGGAGTGACCTTCCATCTGAGCTGTCGGGTTATCACAGATCCATCTGTAAACAAAGGATAGCAGGTTCCCTGGGCAGTGTCAGGATCACACTCAGTGTGACGCTGTGTTTGGATGTTCAAAGAATCCCCCTCTCCTTGCTTTCTTTTCCAGCTTAATAAAGGAACTGCTAAAACCTATGTAGCCTGATAAGATGACAAGACAGTCTTTTAGTGTTATTGATTGTATACAAGAGTTGGAATGATAAATTATTTCCTATAATGTGTCCTGAGTGGGTTTCATCTTTTTGAGAGATGTTCTTGAAATTCCTCATATGAATTCAGTTCTTAAACTTCCTGCTGGAAAGAAAAGGGTCTTCATTAGGCCAAGGGGCTGGAGTAAAACAAATGTCTTCTACCTGATAAGAGAGGAGAGAGAACTTTCAGAATGAATGATTTGAGAGGAGTAAAGATGTATAGCATATAAAATAAACTCTGGAATGCTATCCTGAGAATTCTGTCAAAATGAACCAGAGGGACAAACTGTATGCCCCAAAGGCATTCTACATATAATAAACTTAAACCTTTCACCACCTTCCTTTATGTGTGGTGGCACAGCTAATTGGTTGTGGATTTTTTCATCACTGCAGTGAAAAAGAGTTTTATTACTCAACCAAAGAAGTTCCTCTAGCAAGCCACAAATATTAGTAGCAGTCATAAGCCATTCCATTCTGTGGCTCTGACTCTGTGTGCAGTCATGTGTAATACACAGGATATTATGTGTGTTAGCTGATGAAAGATGCCTTTCCTATGCCTGTTCCTATATTGGTCATATTCAATCTTAGCTAAAGGGCTTAGAACCCTAAGGTTCCTTATCTTCTGTACTTATTCTATGTGATAAGTTTAAGCCTAGAATACAAACCTCGGGTTTTGCAACAAAACATTTGAGAATGGGATCCAAAGAGAATGTCACTTTTATGGATTCATTTCCTATGCTGCAACCGTCACCCAAAGTTTGCTGCTGGTTTGGCTGTTGTGAAAAGCAGATATCAATGGATGACCTTACAGAGCTGCAAATAATTCTACAAGCTACAAAGAATTCTACAATACAAGTTTAAATAAATGTAAGACTTGGAACTTGGAACAGTATTGTTGGCATAGGTGATTTCTGTACAGGCATTGCAAAGGGAGAGGATTGTTTGTTTTCTTTTAAGGAAAATGTGCTCTTGCTATTACAATCTTACTCATTCTGAAACCAGTTTTGAACTTTCTAGTTTGACTGAAAATCTCTGACAGTCAGATATCCTGCAAACAAAAACGATTAGATGTTGTCCCCTCCTTGGCTGTTGATATGATTTTGGATTTTATAAGATATTTTTTATTATTCTCTATTTAAAATAATTTCTATGGGAGCCTTTATAGGAGACAGCAGCAGAAGACACTGAAAGTTATTGATATTCCCAAAGAGCAGCAAGATACCCAAAAAAGAGGGAAGGCTGCAGATGAGTCCAGCTTGAGATGTCGAAACTTAGGCTCCCTGAAGAGGTGTCAGAAACGTATTTGTGAATGCAGCCATAAAACATTTTTATTTTGTTAGAAACAAGCAGCAGTGCTGCAAATGTCCATTTTCTTGAGAGACCTTCTTTCCTATATCTACAGGCTATTTTTCCTGACAAAACCATACAAGAAGTCTTGATGGAAATGTAAGACATCTTTATGCAGACAGAAAGAAGTTCTCGGTTATGTCCAAAGGTGTCTTTAGGAAATATTTTTGTGGGTTGTGCTCACTAAAATATTTAGCATATAATATTTTTATATATTTGTACTTGATGTATAATTATTGCTTATTCAAATTTCACCGCGTGATGAAAGCTTTATTTACATATTTTTCTGTTGCTCAGATGTCAAGGAGGTTATCTAGGACCTTCAGACACTTGATCAGAGTTAACTGATGAAAGCCTAGCCCTGTTGTCTAAACCTGTCACCTCTCTGACTTTACCACCATGGTTGAGACTGCCAGCAATGCTTTGTCCATGCTCAGAGTGCTCCGTGCTTCCTTTGTCAAACTTGTTTTTGTTGACCCGCCCAATGCAAGGCACCATCTCTCACTGCCAGGTCAACCCAAGGTATTGTATACCAGGGAATATACCATGACAGAAGAAAATAAACACTGGGGGAGGAGGAAGTTCTGAGAGCTTTCACAGCTCAGATGGGAGCCCAGGCTCTTTGTACTTTGAGCATGAAACACAGGCAGTATGAGCAACAGGGGTGTGAGCACTGAGCTGTGGGAAGAGCTGGATCCCATCCTTCCAGGAATCCTCTCATCCTATACTGCTCTTGTGATACGACTCTGACTAATGTAGCCATAAGCACAGTTCTGTCTGAAATGGAGATTGGCACAATCCATTATCAAAACATAGCATGTTTGGTAATTTTTCTATTGTTTTTGTTTCTTATATTACTTTAACATGTTTTATTGTCTTGAATTCTGTGTATTCATGTTTGTTCTCCACTTAATGAAAAAGAAAACTGTAAGACTTTTTGACTCACTGATTAAAAGAGTGAGATGTCCTAGACCCTACAGCTTGTCTTTCACAAAATAAAACTAAAACCAGAAAAAGCTTAAGGTTTTCCAGGTATTGATCCTTGGTGGTATCTGAAAGGTCCAATAATGCATGTCTGTAGCACTCGACTGAAAACTGCCTTTGGTCACTATGAACTTCATTTTAATGGAAAATTAAATCTCAAACACCTTTATAATCATGCAGACATTCTTCACGTTTTTTTTATCTCTCAAGGGAGGAGTTCAGGAATTGCAGTGGCACCAAGCTGAGAGGTGCAGTTGGCAAAACATGAGGAAGAGATGGTATCTGGGGAGAGCTGGAAAAACTTGAGAATGTGAAAACATGTTAGGAGGAAACTCTTTATCCAGAGGGTGGTGAGGCACTGGAACAGGCTGCTCAGAGAAGCTGTGGATGCCCCATCTCTGGAAGTGTTTGTAGTTGGACAGAGCCCTGAACGACCTGGTGAACTGGATGGCATCCCTGTTCCATGGTGGGAGAGAAGGAACTAAATGATTTTTGAGACCCCTTCTAACCAAAACCATTATATAATTCTATTATTTGATTGCTGCTGTACAAATTATATTAAATAAATTGTAAGGATGAGCCAAAGGAACAGTTAGAATTAATAAAAATTTCAGGAAAATAAAAGAAGATATATTCTCTCCATCATCCTCTGGAACCTTCCTAGAGACTCATACAGTGAAGTAGAAGCAAAAAAATATCATTACTATTCTTTAAACAAGTGCTTTGATTTACTGGGGTATATCTGTGCCAAGTAATAATAATGTAAAATAATCATAATGTTCTGTATATATGTATATAAATATGTATAATTTCATGAATGGACTTTTCTGTCCCCTCCCATTTCTGTATAGGATACACATGCCAGTTTCCTGTGGTTGTGTCTGAATTCTCAGTAACTCAGTCATTGGCTCAAAGTAATGAAACACATTTTTCAACAAGGGCCTTGAAAATTAATATAATAGAAAGCACGAGTATCACAATGAAAATATGCCAAATTTGAAACTCCTTTAAACCTGAAACTTACTGGGTTTGCCTTCATTGTTGAAGATCAATTCAAACACATTATAAGGTTTTTTCCATTTATATATTTTAAGAATGGAATATTACTGTAAAAGTAACCTTGCTGAGTTGTATTTACACTGGAATGAAAGCACAAAAACGTTTATGTCAGCCACAGAACTGTATACCTCTTATCTCTCAAGAAATTTAAAGTATCTTTGTAAATGAGAAGCACCTCTTTAGACCTTTTTTTAAATCCAGACATGTGCCTGTTTGTTTTTCACCAAATGTTTCTCAATTGAGGTGAACAGATCATCAGAAGCTTACATTACTATCAAAATATTATATGGGCAAGCTAGTGAAGTATAGACAAAATAATTTTTAATAGCATTTAAAAAACAATTCTGCATTCATTTACCTGCCAACATATAGAGATCACACCAGACACTCCACTAAGTCCTCCAGCACTGTACTGAGGTGTATTTTGAATGTGAAAAAGTAGTTTCTTTACACACAGTGTAGCTAAGTTTCCTAGTGTAATGCATGTATTTCCAAAGATTTTTTTACCTGCCTGACTTTGCATGAGTAAGGGATGAAAATATTAAACATTTATCTATGTGATCTAAATCGAATTCATGTACAAAATAGAATTTTTATAATAATGCATACCTTTTTTTCCTTGTCAAAAGCTATTTCACTTAGCTCCAAACAATATCACATTTGAGTAAAGGATTTTTGTAAACATTGTCAGATCACCCAATGGGACTCATATTAGCTTAAAATCCTTCATTCGTGAAAAAAACTGCCATTTTATGGGTAAATGTTAAAACAATACCCATTTAATTTTTGTTTCTGAGAGAAGAATGGTATTTTTAAGAGTAGAAAAGTTGAGGAGAGTCATGGTTTTGATAAGATCTCTATTCAGGACCTAAACTATTAAAAAGTGTTTTTGGAATCAGGGTAAGTGACTCATCTCCATAGCGTGGAAGTGGAGGTACTGAGTCAGCTGCTGGCTGGGAGTGCTGTTGTTGACCAGAAAGAGCCAGACAGGATTCCTCCCTTTAATGCCAAATCCAAAGCATTTAGACACGGCCTGAGCAACACCCCACAGACAATGGAGCAGCTTCAGTGACAAACTCACATTTCGAGCTGTGCACAAAAAACACATTTGACCCTGAAAATGATCCAAGGAAGAAGAGTAGATATGGGAGTGCAAGGAAATGGAAAGAGGTGGATGTTACTGCCCTTGCTCAAAGTGTTGCAAGGGAGTCACAACTCATATGGAGGAGTAAGGCTGAGCAACAAGAGTGGCATCCTGTGCAGTGATGATATATTTGTGGTTTGTGTATAAATAAGACAGGACCCATATGTCCCAGAACCTCACTTTGGATACTGATCCCTGTTGTGAGCTGTGCAAGGCATGTCTTTGTCACTCGTGACAAAGGGGAGATGAGAAACTATGCCAGTGCATGGAAAACACTGAGACGTGTTTGGGCCCTGGAAGGCTTTAAGAAACTGTCTGTCAGAGAGGAATACTCACATTCACACGTAGCTTTCTGACTTCATAGGGCACAGCTGATTTCTCCTGGCTGCATTCCATCATCTTTGAACTTACTCTGTCTCCTGTCAGCCATCTTTACCACAAGTTGTTTTTTGCCATGTTCAATGTCGAGTACTGAGCTAGTAACCAGTGCCTTCCAGCCCATCAGTGAAGCTCCTAGTAGGTGTTACAACAGAAACTAACACATCAAATGTGTTATTAGCTTCCCATCACATAAAATTTCCCTGCTAGAAAGGAATCAATACGAAATGGCTTAATCAGGAAAGTTGAAACTTTATGTTGCATAACATTTCATTGATAATTTTCAACTAAAATTTTGGATTTCATGCTTATGTTTGCAACTTTAGCCAGAAGCACATTAATTTCTTTCAGTGAAGGAAAGGAAGACTTGGAGTATAATTAAAACAAAAAAGTTTCATTCAGCTAGTCTACTTTTATTTCCAAGGGCATTAATAATCCTTTTATTTCTTGCAGTAGCTGTATTACTGAAACCTTGATGAATCAACATTTGGGTGGCGCATTCAATAGCTGTTGGCAGTTGGTGGGAAATACAACATACCATAATTCAACAGGGGCAGAAAAGTCATAAGACTGGAAGACGGGAAAATAATCAGATTTTTAGTACTACCTCTGTATCTTGCATGTCCTGACTCTTTTCTTCTGGTGAGAATAATCTTTATATACAGAATGAGACACCAGAAAGTGATTGTCTGATTTGTGCAATTCTATGATATTAGGGGTATTATAGGGGCTTCTCAGAAATGAATATTTTGATCAATGAACCAACTCAACTTCTCTCATTTTAGTCTGTAGATCAAAAACACATCCGATACCAAAACTCTGTATGGAAAAATATATTCCCCTATATATTTTCCCAGTCACTCCTAAAGTGGTAATAAAAATACCACAAAAATACACAGAATATATTCACAAAAATTATTGTTTGTATTAGTTATACACAGTTTCTGATGTTATGGGGCTGGCACCTCTACTTTCCAAATCTGATGAATGATTAAGTCATCCATGTGGAGACTACACTTTTCAGAGATATGTCAGACAAAGCACAGTTGAAGAATATAAGAAAAGGTAGGAAATGGAAAATTTGAAAAAAATAGGTGTCATTCATATTCCCAAAAATAGTGGAAAACATTTGTGACTCCACAATCAGAAAATGTCTCCATATTCTTTAAATTTGTTTTGTCAAGAAAAATGCATTCACCTTTTGATCACAAGAAATGATATATTTTATATATACCAAATAGCTGTATTCACAAGTCCTATATATTTATTCCAGGCAAAATCCAAATCAAAAGACTGCATCAGGCAAGAACAAACAATTTACTTTGGAAACAGTGACCCTGAGTTGCCTGAACATTTTTTACATTTTTCTTTCCTGGAGATCAATCAGGTGAATGACCCAACAAGTTAGAGCACAGGCTACTGAGGGCTAGAACAAGCCTTGAGAGAAAGCAGCATTTTCTACAGGAACAAGGTAATAGAATAATTGTGTTTCATTGAGTGTTAGTAATATGCTCCTAGACGTCACTGAGATGCTTTGAAAATTGTGTCCTAAGATCCTGAGTCAGTAATTTGTCAGAGGTTTAGAAGAAATGAAAACCATCCCTTGCACTAAGAACAGGCCAGTTTTCAACATAATGTTTCTTCTTGCCCATTCTTCAGGCTTACACTGACTTTTAGCAGTGTGTTGATATTTTTATTGGTGCCTTTGTGTTACACTCTTGGTTACCATTATCAATGCATCAAAGAATTCCCATATTCAGTTTTGCCATCTGTAAAATGAGAGAAATAATTACTTTCCTATGTAATCATTTTACCTCTAGCGTGGGGGATCAAGAAACAGCAATTTAATAGTACCTGATTACTGTTTAATTTAATGAAACTACAAGGTGCCTAGATACCTGAAACTGAAGCAGATTTTTCCTTAAGCATTAATTCTGCATACAAATTTTTGTAGCAGCTCAAGAAGCATGCAGCCATTTCTCAGGCTCAAAGCTGTCTCCCAGGATTTCTTAATCCTCATTACTAGTATAAAACTCCTGTTCAAATTGGAAAAGAGACAAATCAGATCAAGATTTCTCCCTTTTTTTCTGTGCTATTTAGTCTGAGTTCTCCCAGTATCATATCTTGCAAAAAACTCAGCAGAAACTTTCTTGCACTAGAAATGGAATGCCAAAATATAATGCAAATATGGCAAGAACAGGTCTTTGTTGGACATATTTACCCTTCTAAAACATTAATTCTGACGTACAGTTTTGCTAGTCTCCAGTTCTGAAATGTTTACTGACAAGTTGCCCAGTTCCTGTAGGAATTTATTTCAAATTTATGACTGTGACAGATTTCCAATGTGCATAATAGTCATGGCTCATGTCTTTTCCTCTCTTCCCTGCAAGTTTTTTGGAGTGGGAGTGCCCTAATTGGCTTCTGCTGATTTATGTGCTACTTTGTTCTTTATCTGCTTGCACCTCACCGGTAGATCTTGCTATCATTTCTAGGGTTCACAGGACCCTGTCAGCACTTAGCAGTCAAAGGTCAACCAACTTCACAACACATGGTTAAATAGGTTGAAGAGTCTCGCCTGGTATGAACCCCCAATACCTCAAATGAAGAAAAATGGTGCTGGAATCAGCAGCAAAGCAGCCTCAGCAAACAGCAGGGTGTTTCTGTGCACTGGCAACACAGCACTGGGGCATGGCCTTCCTTGAGAATCCCAGTTCTAGGAGTGGACAGTGAAGCCTGTGCTCCCCATCGTCACTGATTTATGTTTTGCTTTGTTCTTTATCTGTTTGGAAGTATCCAGGAGAGCCATACACATGTTGCTATCTTTCTTTCATCTTTCAAGCTGCCTGTGACCTGTTCGTCTTTCCATGCTGTTCCCTCTCTGCCCTGGAAGCCCTTCAGGATGTGCATCCTACACTCATTTGCAAGTTTGCAGAACCCTGGCAATACTTAACACCTAAGCAGCAACAAACTTGCCTGAAAAAAAGGAAAAATAAATCCACCTGAATTCCCCTAGTGAGTATTCTTATTTTTGTGTAGCAGACCAACACAGAGATGACAAATGTTTGGCTGCATTGAAGACAATAACTTCAGCAGGGATGTAATTTTCAAGTATTTGTTACTGTTCTTTTCTAAAGTTTCATGCCTTCTCCAAACAGATGAAAAAATTATTTCAAATGTAAAATAATTTATGTGGAAGTGTAGATACTATGTTATACAAAGCCTTGTTTCCTTTCATTCAGATCACTGAAAGAATTTTGAAGATTTTATGTAAGTACGTATCTGTAAATTTTTAGTTTTTACTCTTGCTTTTCTCATTATGTGTCTTTTAATCTTGAAAAATTTGGAAAGGGTGAGTCAAAGGAAAAACATGGTAAACAATGAAAAAGTTACTACATATCTATTTAATGAAGTGGGTTTAAATTAGCTTAAATTATAGGTTCATTTAGTCTATTTAAAAGTATTATCAGAAAATAGATCACAGAAAAAAAAGTCAGCCATTTTCAATGAAAAATGAAAATACATTTTTACTAGAAACATTTAATGAAGTCCATATCAAAAAGCCTCGGCTTCATTCAGCTGTCCAGAGAAAGCTTTAATAATCACAATTGACCAAGGGTCTCGTCTCCCATGTGTAGGCACTTTTAACCAGATCCTGAAGAACTGCTCTGAGGGAGGGGAAGGCTGAGTGGGCTGAGCAGAGACCAGCCTGTGACAGCTGACAGACAGCTTTGAGCTGTTCCCTGAAATCAATAATCTGTAAGTGACAGTCCGTGAACTCGGTGTCAGCTCTGTGGGGCTGCAGTGCTGCTGGGAGCTGAAGGCTGTCCACGCTGGGTGATATTCCAGAGGACAGCTCACTAGGCCAGGATAATCCACCATGAACAGGGAATGGCATTTTTCATAGAGGAAAGAGAAATATTTGAAGAACTTTCCAACACTAAAATTACTTGACAATTCAAGATTAAATGTGGCAAAGCAGGCAGCTTTAGCTGCTCTTTCTGACACTGCTTTAAAATTACAGAATGAAAATCTCAGTCAAGTAATTCACAACCATAAAATCATACTTGATCCTTTAAAATGTCCTAATTTCCAGAATGAGACACTTTGCTCTGAATGACTTATTTATTCTGTACTGCCTCATAACACACTGGACTACAATGACCTGTCTTGTAATTTCTGTTTTGATTGTGCTCCCAGTCTTTCCCCACACTCTTGCATTTGTGTGCTCAATAACGTGAGCAGTACTTGATTCCTAAGGCTTTGGAATATTAAGAATATGCAAAAATGTAGTGAATCTGTCTCTTTGGATTTGCATGCATGGGTTGAGTAGGCCAATAAGCCAATAAGTCATCCTTTAAAACTCCCACAGTGTGGGAAATTCATTGGTGACAAACGTCAGTATGATATTTGAGACACATTCAGACTCTGTTATGAAACTCCCGTTCCTCTAAGGACTGTTTGAGACTTCTTAGCATTGTTAATGCTCTGTAGCCTTCAGTATCTGCCCAGTCATTCCCTGTGTGAATATCTATCACTGCTGTCTTTTCTTACATAAAATTAAATACAGTCACTACAAAATAAAAGCATTGCCAGTCAGTCTGGCACGGCACAGTTTATCTGTAAGACACAGCAGCAGGTATTTATAATAATTTAGTCTGTGATGCCCTTCACCTTTCAGTGCATTTGTACACTCTTACTTGCATGACATTTTCCATGAACCAACTGGGTAATTTTGCCAGTGGGACAGGGAGTAGCTATGTACATAGAAGGAATTCTGGGCATCTACTTCAGCTACTTCAGATGGAATAAATCCTTTGGTTTGACACTGCTATAAATGGCCTTGATTTCAGCAGCAAATGCTAAGCAGCTACTCAAGCAGTGTCTTAAGTATTTTATATAGATTTAGACAATACTTGAATTATCTGTGTTCACTTCTTCCCACCTGAATGAGCAATTGAGGCTTAAATTTTAACATTCAGTAGCTGTCCTAGACCTATAAATCTTGTCCTTATTGCAACTTATGCTTATATTTCCTTTGCCCAACAGGTCAAGATTTCAGCAGGGGAATTTTCCTTATGTAACTGTGAATCTTGTCATGACTTGCTGCAGTCAATAACCATACAAAATGGTGCAACCCAAACAATGACTGGACCAAAAGCAAGCATGAAGTACAAGCAAGCATTACACTACAAATTCTGAGAACACGAAAAATCTGTTCAGTGAGGCAGATCAATAATACTACACTGACGGTAAATATATGGAATCTTCATTATATAAAACATTATTAATATCCCATAGAACTGCATTTCAATTACATGTAAAATGCATTCTTAAAGCAGGGAATCTATGTATATTATTAATACTGTTCATTCATATCAATGAATATTTAGAGCTTATTGCAGTGATTTGTTTATATATAAAACTTTGCAGTGAAATCATAAAATGTCACTTGATATTCCAGTAAAACTGCTTTCTGCACCCTAAATCTACTAAGCAAGGATCAAAGCCATACCACATGCTTTTTATAGCCAGCCATGTAGGATGAAGACTCAGTACTTAAACTGATATCTTGCAAACAATGTGTATAGCAGATTTGTTTGCATAACAGAATTGTTAAACAATTCTCAGCTTTAAGTGAATTTACATGAATCAATCTGTTCATAAACAAGATCGTAGCCTTTAGATAATTTTTTGTTCTCAAACTGACCTCCTCCCTCTACACTGTTTATGCAGCTATGCCATTATACAACTATGTCATTAATTGGTGGCCAAGCACACATATGGTATGTTTGGGTATTTGCTTCATTCTCTGAAAAATTGAGGTAATTTTTGCTTGTATACTGTCAAAAATAATAATTAGAAACTAATATGAGTATTTCCCAAAAATGTAGAAGGCAGAATCATTACACCGTACCTAGACAAGAGGGCAATGCTCAGTGAAAAGCCCTGCAGTTGCCTTTTAAACTGCAATCCTTAACCCCTCAGAGGCTCTGAAAGTGACAATGACCCAGGTGATTCAGGGTCCCATGCAATGCAGCTTGGAGAGCAGGTAAATGTTTATGTTTGCCACACACATTTTCTATTCTCCATTTCTAGCAAGGGAGAAGTGGCTAATGACTATTTTAAAAGGCACTGAAATTAAATTACATGAATCATTAAAAAGCGGGTATCTATCATTCCTGAAACAAGTCTGTCTGTTTCTGGATGTTTTATCTGTATTCCTTCCTAAAAAACCATAAGACAGCTCCTATTTACTGCCAATACTTGCAGTGAAATACCTCTATGACCTTGTGGCTTAGTCTAGTTTTATGATTTTCAACATCCTAAGGCTAGCGGTGGCCACACACTCTTTTTTTATTGTTCTAAAGTTTTAAGCTGCAGATTACTTTTGGCCAAATGCACGGATGAAACTTCCTTATAGATATAGGTGCCCAGACCAGAAAAATACTTTAAACTAAACTGAGTTCTGCCAAGCTTGTATATGACAGTTAATATTTTCTACAAGACTGTTGATGATTTCCTAAGTTTTCAGAAAAGAAGAGGAGCTTGACATAAACATATATATATATATGACTTTAATCTGCAGAACTTACATTGTGGAGCTATTACTCTTGTTTCTTTTTGAGAACAGACAAATATCCTGTAGGGATGTTTGTTGCAACATTATTTAAGTAGTTTCCTGGTGGGCAATATATATTCCTGATAGTTCAGTATTGCTTAGAAAGAGCTAGAATCAGGTCCATTATACAAATGAAAACAATCATGATTAAGAAATTTATGATGACATCAGAGAAAATTTGTGGGAAATGCTGTATCACTGCATTGGATGAAACAGTAGGAGCAACAAAACATTAGAGAGTGCTGGGTCCCATGATATGGAAATTATGTTGTGCAACCTCATGAAGAGCTCATTGTGCAGTGTGACTGCAAAGCTGACAGGGGAAATTGAAGTTAGACAAGTACATCAAGACTTGTTGTTCAACAAGGAGTGCAAACAAAGCTCTGATGGAATCACAGCTAAGTTGGACCTTAAATCAGATACAGAAACCGAATAACTTTGAAATGTTCCTTCAGGCATACTTAGAAATTGAGCTTCCAATTAAAATAATCTCCCTCTTTTTTTTTTTTTCTAGAATTCCTTTGACCTGTATAAGAATTCAATAATTGATGAAAATTATAAATTTGTTTAAAGATTTTTTAAAAAAGTCTTAGACCTTAATTTTCAGGCAGAAGCATGTGTTGTCCATTACTAGGAAAACCCTTTAAATGTTTGCTACCTAAAGGACTGCAGATGATAAAATGACCTTTCCTGAAATGAAGGCTTTCTTGATGGTCTAGCAGAACAGAAATATTCTACTGTTTTCATGGAAGAAAAGTAGTCCAAACAAAGCAAAAATCACAACTGATATTTCATTAAGGAAATAAAATTTAAATTAAATTATTCATTTCTATTTATTTGATTATAGAAAGCTATGAAAGCTCATGGTAAATAGATCAGAAAAGTGTAACAACAAGTTTAATCAGAATGTCTTAACTTCCAAAAAAAAAGCTCCCCTGGGTCTAACACACCAAATATGTAGCATGTTAGACACTGATATTTTAAAACATCATTTATTTCAAAATCAGAAGAAGTACCCAGCTACAAGTTTTTTTATGAGAATAAAAAATAATTAGAAAATTATTGACCCTATGAAAGCTTCTGTTGCCATTCAGAACAGCAGTGGGACATGTGGTGTGATGCACAGCACCCACTTCAGCCACGGCAGCTTCATCTCGTGCAAAGCCTTTGTCAGCCCCTTGACGTCAGATCAGGAGTTTTGTGGTTCATTTTGCCAAAAGAAATGTCAGCTGTTTGCTGAAGCAGGGAAGTTGCTAAAATTTATTTTGGTGGCGTTAACAGTGAGGCTGTAAGTGAGCATAACTTCAGCGTTGTGCGTTTTTGCAGAGCATGGCTTTGATCCACAATAGGACAATCAAGACTGAACTGGAGTATGATTTGACATGTACACAAGGACAAAACAGATGCCTAACAGTTTACATATGGTGCAGAATTCTTTCAAGAAAATCAGAGCGTGGATGTTGTTTGCAACTTTTCAGATTTAGAAAGCAAGTGTTTTAAATCAATTAAGGGGAAAAAACCACTTTCAGAATATTTTGTGACTGAGATTTAATTTTCCACTTCAAAAAGAAGACAAATGCAATAGGCATTTGTTCATTTAATAATTTCACAGCTCGTGCTTTGAGAAGCAGGGAACTAAAACTGATAAATTCTACTTTATCTGTATTTCCTCCCCTATAATAAAAGGTACTTACGTGATTTTATAGCTGCTACATCTGAAAATTGAACATTTCAGTAATAAATTTATTTTTAGAAAATCTCACAGCATTAAGTTGTCCCATCTATATTTGATAGCTGGAGGACACTGCATAATGTAAGTTTAAGAGCTAACTTTCAGCCAAATAATGCTGCCCACAAATGGAGCAGGAACTGAATATAAATATCTCTTGCCACAGTTCTGTTCATGCCACAAGACCAAAGCCTCTCAAGTCCTTAGCCTTCATATTCCTTTTTCTTCAGCATTTTACAGATTTGCAAAGATGCTTGCTGAGCTCCATTGTGTAATTTTACATGGTGTCTATCAGGGATACATCTTGATCTTAAATTTATTGCAGCTGTGTCTCCTCTCCTAGGGGGTAACTGCTGTGATCCCACAAAAGGACCATCTCCCACACCTATATGGCCCATCCTACACGTGTGCTTTTTGCATGACCCAAGAGTGCTTTTGTTCAAGGTCCAGCCTTGGCCACAGACATCATTTGAGTCCTATACAGTATCAATCTTCTTATAGAAACAGATATTTCATTTTGTAGTTTTCTTTTTTTTTTGGGGAGAAAATAATTTCAAAGCTCTGTACAAACTGGTGGTAGTAAGGTGACTGGCCTTGTTGCCTTCTGAAAGCAGTGTAAAGACCCTCAGATAGAAGACAGTCCATGTGAAGTTAAAATAAACTTGTAAAAAAGGCACACACTGAGATTGAGATTGAGAGGAAGAAATCAGAAATTATAACAGTAGATGAATAATGGCTTTACTAACAGAAAACAGACTTACTAGGCCTGCTTTTAGTTTGGCATTATTGAGCCACTATTATTAGGAATAATCCCTTTTCCTAAACAATCTCTACACTACACCAACTAAGAAATCACTTACTCCTCAATACTGAAAGCACTCTTTCCTTAGTAGTAATGTGATTTGCATACATGCAACGTACACAAGTTTTTGTTTGTTTAACTAAATATCTGTGGCCTGAGGATTCCCAACATATGATTTACCTCTTCACTGATCTTCACTGATTTATTTCACCTTAGAGGTGTCTATAGTGCCGTTAATGTAAGACAATCCTGGCAAACCTCCTTCTGGACATATCAGAGTAACCAAGATTACATCTATTATTATAGCCATGTGAGCAGCTTTTCTCAAGGCACACATCACACCTCCCAGAAAACTGCAAGGAGAAGTTAATTTATGACATATTTAGAAAATTACTTCAGTTCTTGAACATCAGAAGATGTTTGCTGACTTATATGTGGGATTTGGGCCTTTATTTATGAGTTAGAAGATTTTTCATAAACATGGCTACATAATCTTAATATGCTATGCTATAGTTCCCAGAAAATGTGAAACTATGAATGAGATGGAGAGAGGAACTGGGCAAGCTAGGCAACATCTTTAGTTTAGATACATAATCCAGTTAAAATCCAGTGAATCAATTTTAAGTAACAGCTATTGATACTATGCATTATTTATTACTGACCCCTTTGAAATCATCTCTCCAGAGTTTTATGCCATGTTAAATTATTTCACTTTTTCGGAATAATCTAATAAGACATTAAAGATATCTGGCTGGAAGCAAGGGTAAGGAAAAGAGAACAGAACATATTTTATATGTTTTATGCAAAAACCAAGGCTCATTTTCTTTTCAATGCTTATCAGAAGCACAAAGTACATCTAGTTTCCCTGCATTTGATCATAATTTAGCCCTTACGGACTATTTGCCTTATAAATTCATGTTTCTACAAATCCTTGTGGGAAAAGTCCTTATTCTTTCCATCTGCAGGGAAACTTTCTGCCATTTATATTAAGTTATTCCCCTCAGGAAATTCTCATTTTGTACTACATAATCTATGTGAAGATAAGCCAATGTAAAATAAAGGAATGGAGCAATAGCACCTTTGCTTTCAATGATGGAGAAAAATCCTCAGATTACTTTCCACAGTATACTGATATATTTACCTGTTGTCTTTCTAGTTCATTTTTACTAACAATTGCTCAGCTATCAGGCTGCATCACTGCATCTGTTCACTTGAATTTAATTTTAACAAAATGTTCTTTATTTCCCAAATTGCTTTAATTTGAAGTCTGTTGTTTAAATTAATAGACTTTAAGATCAGTAGTCACTGGAACCTTTACTAATAAGGTGTTCTACTCAAGTGAGAAATTTAACATATTTCTTAGTAAATATCCTAATCATTAATTATTCTCATGGTTTAAAGGCTGATTGCTTGTCTTGTCAGGTTTTATCAGATTTTCCTAGATCTGTATAGTGTTCTTGTCACCACTGCCTTTAGCTGCCATTTCCTCTCTTTCAGTCTTGTAACACAGGTAGCTATTGAATTAATCTGTTATGTCATGAGGTGTGACCTGTCAGCTCTGGGCTTTTACACATATTCATGAATTTGTGCACATAAATACATACATGTATGCAGGGAAACCTGCACATGTATATTCAAAGCATCACTGAAGGGAAAAGATCAACCTTATGTCAGCAGATCCAGAGTTAAAGGTCAAAGCATTGCCTCCAGGACTAAAAATTAACTAGGTGAGAAGTTGATTAAAACAAGTACCTCAATGACTGCAAATTGCATGACTACATGAATATAAAATTTTTTCATTATATAGACATGGACTATGGTATATTCTTAAACATCTCTTGGGTTTTTTTTTGGTGCTAACACATAATATATTAGCGTTGGTTTCACACTGTTGAAACTTTAGTCTTATTTTGTTGTTCTGGAGAGGCCATGAAGAAAGCTCAATAATGCAGAAAATGTAGAACATATTGTCCTAAAATCTCCCTCATTATTAAAACTACAGAGAGAAGTATAGGAAATCAGAGGCTGAAAACACAGCTGAAAGAACTGGGAGTTGAATTCAACCACCAGTGAATTGCACTCCCACACACGTACAGCCCCAGACAATAGGCTGATTCAAGACAATGAATGCAGAAGAAAAAAGTCACTATTCTCCCTTTTCTCTTTGCAATGCTAATTCTTTTCCTCAAATTGAATGCCTTAGAAACAGATCCAGTGTTTAAATCCTTTTTTTCATAGTTGATAGCGTGAAATATGGTATGATATCACTTTGATTCCATCTTGACTCTGAACAGAAACTTTTTTCTAAGAAACGTGGACATGCTGAATTGGTGCCCTGGACATATCACCATATCAAGATGAAATGTCCTGAGAGATAAGAAATACAGCTTCCTGATGATACCACTACCTTATAATAACTAATATGTGAAAGATCTGTTACAAAGGAGTGTGATGAGACATTAACATTTTTCATAAAAGGTACCTAAAGCCATTTATACACAAGATAAAGGAGTCAGCTGTTAGTCCATTATTTTTCAAAATGTACATACATAACAATTGAGGGCAGACAGTGCAATGTTGGCAGTTGAAACAGCATCCAGGTTGACCATGCAGTCTGATCTTTACCCTGCATCCATCAGTGCATGCCATGCTATGTAACACACAATTTAAGCCACAGGTATTTTCTCAGTATACCTGCCCGACTGCTGCCTTTACATTTTGTTCTTATTTCTTACTGGCTGGGATCAAATTTTTTATTCCTTCAGCCACCTGGGAGTGTGGCCTATCTCCAGGCAGCAGGGAGAGATGAACACCCTGGATGATGGCTCATCTCAGATCACCACATTAGGTGTGTAAAATATGTTGAACAGTTTGGCTTTGGAGATGCTTATCTCTTCCCCCTGACTAGAAAAGGAGCTTTGCTTGACAAAGCAGCCCTTTTATCTGACAGAAGTTAGATGAAAGGAATCTCAGGCATATGGGCCCAATTGGCTTCTCCCTGTTTATTATGAAGTGTCACATTGGCCAGGTCTCAGCCAATGTTCCTTGTGTGAAGCTCGCCACAAACATAGAGGTTCCTGTCCTCAGAGTTTGCATTAGGAGATTCCATCATGTGTGTGCAGTTCTGGTATGCAGAGAGTGATGTAAGCCTGGCTTGGCAGAATCTTCCTAGTTCTCCTCTTGGGAAGCTTAATTTAGTGTCATTTTACTTGGTTTCCTGACATAAAAGGGGACTCAAGAAAGACAGCAACACCCCACAAGAAATTAAGCAAGGATTGCCTCCAATCTGATGAAGTGACAGCCTATTCTTCTCTTCAGTTACTCAGCTTAAACATAAAACATGGGTACAATCTAGCAGCAGGAAGGCAAACAGCTGTAAATTAGAGAAGTGAAGGATAAATATATAAAAATGTATAACTTACACATGTTTACATGTGTGTTTCCTTACTGTTATTATTTCTGAGATTACTAATGGGAACAGATTTGGTAACTGCTCAGATTAATGCAAGAACAAAATTTTCATCCAGAAAGGGAAAAATGATACAGTTTTCATGGAAAATGATTATTGTGTGAACAATAATAAAAGCAAATTAAAATAATCTATAAATTGATGCATTGTTGTGTTCCTCCTCCCTCAACTCAAAGAACAAATATAACATATGGTCTTTTTATAAATATTTCGGAAGTAAAGTGACTTCTGGAAAGGATTGTAGTCTGAGATATGCACAGTTATCAGCATTTTAGAAGATCCAATTTGAAACATCTGCTAACTCTTGAAAGAGTTATGTTGAAATAAAAGCCAGTCCTTATTTAGGAAGGTTGTATGTGCAGAGTTTTATATTCTCCCCTCTCTTCCGCAAGGATAGCGGGAAGAGGAGAGAGCTGCACCAGCATTTTGTTTCCACCTCTCCCAGGTCCAAGATTTAAAGCTTTATGGTGAAGAAAATCAAGGTGACAGATGCAAAGAGACAGTAAATTACTGACACACTCTTCTTCAGTCATGCTTTGAAGTGCTAAAGAATTCAGGCCAAATCTCAGGCATGAAAGCTTTGTGAGAAGCAAGCTACAATTTACTAGGCCAGTGGAATGTAGCAGATGTATTTTAAAAAGAATGTATTTTTTCAAATCTTGGGATTAGGGACAAGAAAAAAATTTAAAAACAGTAAATGTTTTTGACCTCTGCAAATGTTTATATTTTTTGTTTTACTGTTGTTATCAGTATGCAGTTGCAATCTCTACAACTTGCACTTCTTCTAACCTTCCAGACAGAATGTAAATATTTAATAGTTCTTGCAAGTTGATTTACATAGTACTTACTGGGTAAATAATACCTCACTTTTGAAAAATGTATGCATGAATATAGTGCAGTGTAAATAATTAATCAAATATAATAACAGCAAAATAATAACAAAGAGAAAATACTAGTTTTCAGAAGACACACTATCATCTTTAGCTAGATTTTTTGAAACACTTGTCTTCTACTTTCTATCATTATTTCTTTCTCTCTTCCTTTCTGTATGCATCCTCTAATGAATTTGTGATTGTTATCATCATAGCATCAATTTCAATCAGAATTCGTTTTTTTCCTGAAATGTTTTGCAACTATAAGTAAAAATCAAATCCATTCAGAATATTTGCTGATGTTTCATGTGCCAATCTGAGTGACTAATTCTAATATGAACTCAGATCTTGCAATAGGATCACAGATGGAAGCAACTACTTCTCTTTTTGGAGTGGCACCGAAGTCAGCATAGATTGTTATCAGTACATGGATCTGTACAATTTGATTCGGGTTGTGAAGCCACCAGCAAATTCTCCAGAGGAGTCATCTAGCTCTGAGTCAAGCACAAAATATTAATTTTAATTAAACAAAAATTAATTATTTACTTTGCCAAACAATCTTAACACTTAGACAAATCTTCGGAAGTATCTGGGGCAGTCCATGTCAGAGGAGCTTCCACATCCCTCTGTCTCCCACCATAAGCAGCATTACAGGAATTTCTGTGTCTGTGCATGATGCTTGCAGAGCTCTTGTTTGAAAGTCCAGCAAGTGGTGCTTGAGGTCATCATATGAACTGCAGAAGAATCAAGCAGTTTATATAGATAAGGGGAAAATAGAATAGTCATGGAGAGAAAATAACCAATAGGAAAGGGAAAGTCATTAGAGCTCTCATAGGGCCCAGGCAATGTTCTGTGTAAAATGCCTTTCTAACAACCTTCTAAAAGAATAGATGAGAGGGACAACTGTATCCATCAAAGAAAGGAGAGAGGAGCTCTCAAGACATTAAAAACGGAGTCTGAAATATCTTCAACCATGTTGCTAGGTAAAAAATTGCACATTTTAGGGAAGTTATACAACTGCTTCTAGAGAGGAGATCACAGAAGTCTGAGCCAACTTAAATATGAATTCAGAAGGGAACTTTCACATAGCTCTGCCAATGAGGGTGACTGTCTCTATATTTCAGCTTATAGTTTTTATTCTCATTAGTATTTATTTTTTCTGCTAGCTAATTCTTTTATTTTGCTCTTAGAAATCCTTTTAGACTCTTTCTTATGAAACTTGCTGAACAACTTGGATTAAAAAAATATTTTTAAAAAAGGATATTGTACTACACATCTTGGTAGAAGCTACTAAATAATTAACAATTAAATTTCCAAAATAAAGATTCCAGGAATATGTAAAAGAATAGATTTCTCCTTCATGTAGTTCACATCAGAGAATTTTCCCTCATCTAAGTCAAGTTTCACAGACTTCTGTTGAGGAGAATCATCAAATCCTGTGCTGTTCTTGGGCAGGACACAGGAGAGAATCATTGAATATCCTGAGTTGGAATGGACACATAAGGATCACCAAAGTTCTTCTTCCACTTCATTATTTTCTATTTTCATTTAAAAAATATTAAATAATTAAAACCCTCTCTTTTTTTAGGCTTTTGTTTTCTTTCTGGTGCAAAAGAAAGCAATTTGAAAAATCCCATAGAATTTTTTCTGTGATACCTTCTTTCCCATCTCATTATTATGCTGCTCCTAGTAAGGACCAATCAAAAGTCATAACCCCAGCTGGAAGGCAACACTTTCCAGGCAGGACAGATCTATCTGAGATGGTAGCATGAGCCACAACTACCCTACTATTTCTATTCAGCAACTCACAGAATGAGAGGGCACAGTCTTAAGCAGAGCCAAGGGAAATTTAGATTGGATGTTAGGAAAAAGTTTTTTAAGGAAAAGGTGGTAGAGGTCCTGGAATTGTCTGCCCAGAGAGGTGGTGGAGTCACCATCCCTGGTTGTGTTTAATGAAAGACTGGATGTGGCACTTGGTGCCATGATTTCTTAGGTACCAATGCTCTACTAGTAAATTAAATAATTGCAGCTAACATTCTCCTAATATTCAGTCACCATACTAGTAAATTGATGAAACAACCATTATTTTGATCCAGGTCAATTAGAAACATCTAAAAGACTCCTGGGAATTGGTAAGGATAGGTAAACCTATCCCAGAAACGCAAGGAGCTATTTCCAGGATTTCTGAGGCAGCTCAGAAATCTCTGTATCATATTTTCAAGGCTCCTTGAAAATCTTAGTGAGTTTATTTGTTGGAGGGCTTGTGTTTTGTTTTCTTTTTTGTTTGTTGGTTTGTTTGTTTGGTTTTGGTTTTGTATGGATTGAGGTTTTGGAGGTTTGTTTGTTTATTTGTTTAAAAGAATAATTTGGTGCAATAACATGCCTCCTGGAACTATGACATAGACATAGATTTATAAACTGTATAAATGTTAACCTTATCTTCTTGTCTTCTGGTCTTGTGTTCTCAAATAACTCTAGATACAACCTTGCCTAAATTTTGTACTTAGAATTTCTTTCCATAATGAGTCTTGCCATTTGCATCTGAACTTACCTTAAAATGACCACACTTATTATCTCTAATATCAGCAGAATAAGAAAATATGTTTACAATTAACAATTTAAAGGGAAGATTTCAAATCTCATTGCATTATGATGTCCTATTGCAATACCTGCATTCCACTACCATGTGCTAAAAGCCAAGCCTGAATTATTTCAGTGTATGGTTAGTGAATCTGAATTTTTCTGCTTAGAAGAAGGAAATCATATGGATACAAACATAATCTAAAATGAGGGTATTCATCTGGGTTTGCATCAAAAACCTTTTCCTTATTTTTCATAGTAATTTTCACTACATGGTTGCTATCTAAAAGATCTAAACAAACAATAAGGAAACCAAGCAATAGTTGTAACTATGTACATATTACTCTAATATGAACAAAGTGATGACAACTGAAATAATGCTTTCCCATGGCTTTGTTTTTCATTTTTAGTAACATGGCACTTGTGCTCTTCATGGAAGTATGGCACAGACAGTTATTGTCAAGGGGGCCTCTTTCCTAACCAGTGTTTTTAAGTGTACATATTAGGGGTTTTTCTGTTTTAATGAAATGTTTTCCTAAATACTACCTTATATGCTATGTTTTAGTTATGCTTTTGTAAAACATTTAGCTGCAAACAACTATAGAGAAAGTGAAGCATTCCCATAAAGCTAAAAGCCTCAGCACAGACACATTACTTTATCTTGGAAGACTTGAGATTCAAAATGTGCTGTTTTTGAAATACTGATATTTCAGAGGTAAACGCTTAAGGCCTATAGACACACGAACTTCGTGGTGTTTTCACACCTACAATGTTCTCACATGTCAGAGAAGTATTTTCAAATAAAAGATACTCAAGTGCAGCATGAATTGAGGGGTTTGAGCAGTACATGCTTTATCCCTATGCTTCCTGTGTGAAATGCTAACACTTCTGAACTCAGCTTTTAATCAAAAATTTTGTCCTTCTTTTCAACAGAGTTTGAGCTTGAGTCACCCATTTTTACTCCCTGTGGAAAAAAAAAAAGTGGAATAAAATGTTGATGAGGGAGAGGAAATTAGCTTGATTAGCAAGGCATGAGGTATTCTCTTCCCATGCAGGAGGTTACTGCAGGGTAGTGAACTAAGCCTGTGTGGAAGGTTCCAGTGTGGTTTTGTAAGAACTCCCATAAGGATGGTAATGTAACCCTGTACTGAATTGCACCATGTGTCAGATGAGATATGCTGCAGATCCCAATGGGAAGGACCTCAATTACAAGGTCACTCTGCAAAGCTAAGACACCAAAAATGATACCAAACTCTGTGGCTCCCTGCCAGTCTTTAGAAATCAAAAAGGAAGCAAACTTGTCTAATGATCCAAAGATCATGATCCCAACCAATATTTGAATAAATTTATAACACATATAATGAATGCATGAATTTATAACACTGTTTTAATTCAGCTAGTACACTCCACTTGAGTACCAGAGTTTTAAAATTTAGCATTATGAGAGCAAAGACAATTCAAAAAAATAGACATATAAATTTAGCCCTGGTAAATAAACAAATTACTGGGCTTTCAGTTACTAATCAGTTTAACTACACTTCTCTAATTCATTTGGCTGGATCAGCTCTAGGGAATTGCCAAACAAAGACAGAGAGAGGAAAATGTTATTTCACAGAGTGCCTTGTGATGTACCCAATAAATCCAGTACTGCAGCTTGACTGTTGGCTGATGACAACAGGCCGTGCCTTCGATGTCATGACCCCTGATGGGCTAAGGGGCATGACTCTCAAAGGGTTAATCTTTTCCACCTGTTGCTGACCACAGAGCAAGCTCTCCTGGCAAGTCTCCTGCCAGAAGAATGTGGCCCCTGACCTTTGTGGGAATGGGATGCTCTCCCTAACAAGCACTGCAATCTGGGACACTCACCCCAGATCTCTGGCTGCTGACTCCAGTGGCAAAACAAGCTGTGAATCAGCAATCTGTGAACTGAAAGGCAAGGGTAAAGATGGGGTACAACCCCCAAAATATCTCAGTCAGCTCAAAGTGAAGGTTACCAGGAACTGCATATACTGTGCTGTTGGCTTGGGCTCTTCCTTACAAAAATATTAGAACAACTCAGTATGAAACAGGAAATTTTATAACTAGAAAAGTCAAGAATATTGAAATTGAGATGAAATTTCAGTCAAAAGCAAGCTTTGGATGTCAAAACTCAGTGCTCTTCTGAGTCAGTACAACTGTTCTGATCTATTAGATGCAAGCACACATAAAAAGGCATAAGACCATTCTCACAACATAGCCACTCTAAGTACAGGGAATGTACTCTGAAGATTCTGTATTTCCGAAACTTAAATTATTTTTCTTCCCTTGTCATTAAATTGATTCTGAATTGTAACCACGTGGGAAGGGAGTTCCTCAAACACTATAAATATTTTACTTATAGAATAACTGATGCAAAAGCATCTCTGACATCTGCTAAGTTTTTCTGCCTATGCCCTTTGCTGCTTTTCTACTCAACTACTTTGCCTATTTGAGCTTTTTCATCCTGTGAAGACATTTTTTTCAAGCTTTCTTGTTGGCCACAAGAAAGATCGTCAGAACAAGCCCTGTAAAAGTCCTTTCATCAGACTGCCTATGTAGAGAAAGATTGTGCTTGCATTTATAGCACAAGCCTTGGACTTCTTAAGTCTTCCAGCTTGCAAGTGACCTTGACCAAAACACTCCAGCTGCAGCCCTAAGAGTACTTTAGTGTTCTAATGCCTCCTCTATGCTACCATGTGGTAGAAGTCTCAGCTCTGAGGCAGAACTATATGTATACAAGCTGTGATACCAATGTCAATACAATTGGGGAATTTGAGTCTTGAATTAGGAAGTAGTGAAATGCAGAGAGAAAGATGTGTAAAATAACCTGTCTGATCAGATACAGGCCACCCTCTCTATGGTGAGAGGGGCCTAACTATTGGAACTTTGCCCATGAATTAGCCTTCAAAGGCAGCTTCTTGATCCCATTATGTAGGAAACAGCAGTAATATCACAGAAAAGTACATATTCCAAACACGCTAGGTCCAAGCTCACAATATTTGAATCAGGATATGTAGCATTAAGAAATACATCTTTGAAGATTAATACCCTCTCTACAGATCTTTGAACATCTACTGTAATAGTGATATTGTTTGGGTTTTGCCTTTTTTCTATGTTCTCTATATTCTTCACATATATATTTATACCTCTGCCACCTATTGTATTAGTAGCTACTTTTCCCTGTACTTTTCCATGGCCTTTCCCTAAGCAGAAAGACAAAACAAATTCCAGAGCTCCAAGCCCCAGGAAGGTGCAGGGCTCCCGTGCTATCTTGGTTCTTCAGGAACCAAGGCAGAGAACAATTCTTCAAGATATATTTCATGGACGAAGTACAACCAGTGCTGAAGGGGAGGCTCCAGAGAAGGAGCTTGACCTGGGGAGGAGCTACATCACCACTTGTCCTCCTAAAGGGTGTTTTTTATCAATTATGCTAATTTCCTGAAACCTATAAAATGCACTCACCCCTGAGAGAGTGAGCTTTTGTGGACATCTTTCCATAACTGCTCCTAAAGGCCTTCAAATAAAGATCTCCTTTTATATTTACTCCTTACTAAAATTATCTTGAGTTTCATTTCCAGGTTGAGAAAAAGGCAACAGTAGGGGCCTGAATGTCCATCTGCTGGTGAGCTACCATAGTGATGAGCCATGTACTGCAACCCAGAAGTTCATTTTCTCTGCAGCCTAAATGTAAGACACTTCATTGACTGTCATAGCTCAGTCTAAATTACCTTTCTGACAGATGCAAAAAAGGGTGAGAGAATGAATAATTTCCAACTCACACACTTCTCATCTGCTCTGTCCTTGTCCTCAGTACTTGTCTATATGCATAAATGCTAAATCCACAAATTGCTTACGGAAATCCCATCACCAAGGGAACTTACAAAGGAGTGTGTGGGTCCAAGGCAGTGAACCATTGGAATTTTGTCATTTACTGCCCACCTGCCACCCTTATGCCACGCTCTGCTTCCTTGCATGCAGCACTGGACTTTGATTCTGGCAGCCTGGCTGCTTGTTCAGGCAGCACAGGTGACCCCAGTGGAGTTCTACTTGGGAATATGATGGAAACAAGATCAGGGTCAGACACAGAAAAACATGGACATTGACACTCAAGGAGGAAATTAATTATTCAATTGATGTGTTAATATGACAAATTCCATATTTCAAAGTATACTTTAGTCATAATAACATTGTTTCTTGTTCTTCATCCAGGCTTTCAAAGAGAGAATTAGATTTATTTCCTTTTGTATCTTATGGGGTTTTACTATATGATACTTGGTCAAATTCCAAAACTGACCAATCAGTAGTGACACATTAGAAAAAGAATTCTTCTGGAGAATATTAATTGCCATTTTAGCAAAGTAAATAACCTTCTATGAAAAATTCACTACACATTCCTTTGGAAGCCTTCAAATATTTCCTACTTCAGACAGCATTTTCTTTACATCTGTTGAGGGCCCCATAAAACGTGCTCATGTACATATTTCTATAGAAATCAAATGACCATTCTTTCCATATGTCTGGGGTTCCAAGAAACAGAGAAAGCTTTATTTCTGGTTAGCTCTGTCAGGTTAGGCTTTTCTTCTTTAGGCTGGTGATCAATTGTGTCAACGTCTCTGTAAGTAGAGGTGATGTTAAGTAAGAGTCTGGTCAGCTATAAATTATCTGGAGCCCTACAGGACTTCCTGAAAGGCACATGAAGAAGTAATTGGGCTTCATGTTGTCCTGTGTGACTTCTGGGCATTCATCACTAATGGACCATGCAAGAGGGTTAAGGCTGCGATTTGCTGAAACCCAACTCAGAATGAACACTGCAGAACTCGAGAGGAGGAAGGGGAGAATTATGTGGAGAGGATTACTTTCAGGTCTTTTAAAGCCAGCAGAATAGCAAAGTGCTGGTGGGTAAAAGGAGAAGAAAGTTAGGTTTTTCAGTGATAAGTGTTGAGGCTTTTTCTGTGATGACTATAATCTAACAGAAAACATTAAAGTTATGAAGAGGCAGAGAAATTTACTTTCTCCATAAAGGACAAATAATGTCTTATTTACGCTTTAAATGTACAAACATTTTCAACCCTTGACATTCAGATTTACCTATTTAGTTATGATTATAAATCCACAGAGGAGCTTTCTCACTTGTGTTACGACCATTTTAACAAAAAGCTAACTGCTCTGATGAATCCAGTTACAGAGATCCACAAGGTAGCACTAATGCATGTTGGGAAGGCAAGTATCAGGTATAGTCACCAGCTCTGATCTAAAAGCTGTGTAGTCATTTCCCTGCAACAACTCCTAGCCTTATTTGTCTTTGAAAATAAACAAAGATATACTGCTTCCACATGTGGGATGTTTCATTGGAGGGGGGATGGCTCTATGCTTTATGACCTACACATCACAATTTGGGAATTGGCTGTGTGGAGACTTTTCTAATAATCTCTCAACCCATAGACTGTTTATGTCCACAGAAATTTCTGAAGTAGCTGCCCACAAAGATTTGAACACCATGGTGATTAAATCCTAAGACAAGTTTCTGCAACAGAGTTTAAACATCACAATAGCATGTGGTGACCAAGGACTGCCAACATGCTATACACAGATGTTTCCAGCTCTTGCAAAGAAAGGGCATTTGGTTTCTGAAAAGCAAGGTTTTTCTACATCATTTGCAAAATGTAAATGTCAAAAATGCCTCTGAAATATAGAAATTCTATGTCACATTAAAAAAAAACAATACTTTCTTTTCAAAAACTTGTAAAATTTTATATTCAAAGGAGAAAAATAAACTGTTATGCCTCGTGGATGGAAATATTTATTTCAAATGATATTTAGAAAATTTATTTGTAGTCAGTACTCTTTCACACATACACTAAATCCATCTGTCCCAGCTCAAGTTTTTAGGAAATGCATGTTAGCCTAGGATAGGGAAATGTGAAATCAGGACACTCATGATACGAAATACATGGGTCAATTACTTGCTTCACACTCAGGTTTGCAGATAATTAGCAGTTTGGTATGATATGATAAACTTCCCTCTGGAGGTTTCAGGATTATATAGATTTACAACATATGGATTGCTTTTCAGTCCAATGACTGTGAAATGCTCTGTGTGCAAAAGTATGCCTGTGCTGAAAAGGCAAAGTGTTAAGTAAAATGATTTTGTTTTCATAGTAAAATTCTGGTATATAGGCAAATTCTTTTTAAAAATTATGTACACTTTTCAAATTGCATTTTAATATTACAAAAAACAAACAACAAACCCACAAAACAAATACAATAACTATTTTGATAGTTTCCTTCTTAAAAAACCCCAAACAACTAATTGTAATTGTGGCTAATTTGATCTCATGTCAGCCTCCTGAAATATTCTAATTCCACTAATTTCATATATTGCAGAGAATAAACAGAATTTACTGTAAATCTCTTCTGCAATAGTGCATTTTTTTTTGCTTATCTGGTAATAAGGCTTTATAGAAGACATTTTATATATTATTGCTTCTGATAGGAAGCATTTTATTGTTACTGGTATCTTCACTTTATAGTACCATTTAGGTAATGTAATGTGAGATACATTAAAGTAGGTTATGGAAAAAAAACTAACTCTGAACTGTGCTGTAATTACAGAGTTCTTATGACTTTGCTGTTCCCAGGCCAGACAGAGATAATTCTTTTCCTTGCCAACTCAGCTCTGATTTTGGGTGTGCCTTGAGGTGTGAGGCAGTTTGTGAGCTACTGGGTTTGTCCTCACCTTTCTGCTACCTGCAGCCAGCATTCATACAGGGTGACAAGGACACAAGGTAAATATTTCATTTTTTTAATCTTGTTTTCTGTTTCCTTGCCATATAACACTGGGTGAGAACATCATGTTAACAACTGCTTCTGTTATTTTTCTGCTCTGAACTGTCAGTTAATCTCATAAATCTCAGTCTGCCTAGACACTGTCACCTTTTCTTCTCAGTCTCACTGATCTTTGTCATCATATTGTGTACTTCTGAGAGATAGACACATCAAAATCTGACACACAAAGGATGCTTCAGAGCACCATGAACAATAGAAAACTATAACACTTTTTACTGTGGAAAATGCAACAAGGAGGGCTGTGTCCTATGGCCAGGAGTCTGATGGTACACCTGAGGAAATCTCTTGCCTCAAAATCAGAAGTAAACTAGTTGAGTTTTTCATTGCCTAATATAATGTGTCCCTTGTCTTGACTGATGTCTCAACATCTTATTCCAACGCCAAGAAATGACAAAAATAAACCAAGCTTATTAATAATAATTATAAAGATTAAAATATTAAATATTAAGACAAAGATGGACACTGATGTAAAATGGACTGATAGGGCAGGAAGAATTGAGCAGCTGGGTAGTTTCATCCAAGGCACATGATTGGGAGCATGCAAACACTGCACTGTGGTACTCATGGAAAAGGACATGTTTCCAATTAAGAGAAGTTCATTTTCAGAGCATTTTTTGCTCTGATTTTCCATGTCCATATAACCAGATAGATGCCTTTCCTTGCTGCAGCACTGATCTGATACATCACTGTCTCTGACACAATGAAAGATTTATAGAGAACATCCACAGAATATCTGAGGACTTTCTGTCTATGAAAGATGAGATCCCAGACATCACCATTTGTCTCTCCCTTCTCTTCAGCTATTCACCTATTTCTGCAGACCAGCCTACTGAAAATACTACAAATGTAGCCAAGCTGAAAATTGAAATCTGTTGATACTTTGGTGACCTAGAAAAAGAAATGCTTCTCATTTGAGCTAAAAGGCAACAAAATAGTATTGGGGTATTAGCCTGGCTGCAGAAGAGAAAACAAATATTGACAACATGCTCAGTAAGAACAAAACAAGCAAACAAATAACCTCAAGCAAATATCATTCAAAAGCCTTATGAAGTAATCAATCTGTTGGAGGGATTTTGATATATTTATGGTAAGAATATTTCTTTCTACTAATTCAGAATACTTTTTAGCTACAGAATGACCAACATTGCAAGACATACATGAAAATAAGATAACATATATCTGGGTTTTTTTGCAATAAAGATGTAGATAGTTCAAAGAAATTAAGACAGATTTTGTAAATACAATGTACATTGGTGCTTCTTAGGTATGAAATGTCACGGCTATCTGTGGCAGTCTGAATTAAAAAAAAAAACAAACCCAAAAAACAAAAAAACAAGCTCTGCTGACTTCTATCAGTTTCTCAGATTATGATAGATTTTACAACTGTTATCAATTAAATCTGATTCCACATTCTGCTATCCAATATTTACCAAAGATGCTGGCTGATCCTATCACACTGTTTGGGTGAGTAACCCTAATTCCTCTAAGAACTTCTACTGATATATTGTAAATAGGATTTGTAAAATAAACCCCAGGGCTTGGTAAGAAAACTGATAATATGGTTGCTTATAAAGGAAGAATTAAAAACATTATCAACAGTAGACCTGAATGTCTTTCTCCTTTCTTTGCAATGGGAAATGAAGATGCAAATATGTTCTTTTCTTAAGGGATTATTTTTGCCTCACAATGTGCAGAACACAGGCATTTAGAAACTGCTTGGAACATCAATGAGAGAGAGTAGACAACAGAACCAAGCCAGTTCATGCACGTTTCTGTCTAGAATCCACCAAATGTTTTTCATGATGTCTTTCTCTGTGCTACTGTACTACAATTTCACAGGTAATCATCCATCTTCACATTACATTCCTAAAATGGATACAGACCAGGATCTCATCACAGATCAGGGAAGATGAAGGCTTAAAGGAGATGATACTTTTAATAAAATCCATTCTTTAAAGATCTTACTGATCATATGTGGTTCCAATGAAAACAAAAGCAGATTCATTATATTTGAAATATGATGAAAGAATTTTCAAAAACTCTAAATTGGAAATAAAATAAGCAAATTTGTTTCTCTAAGTAAATTTCTCCGGTAAATTCCATATCTATTAGATACCTAATGGTCTAGGTAGTTATTACAAACTTACAGATCAGTTTTCAAGAATGTGGTAGACATAGTTTACTCTAGCTCTAGTTCTCTACCATGTGGGATTTATATCTGAGCCTATGCCTTCAAAGATGTCTATTTGCTATGCATTGGAAACAAAAGGAGTTTAGCATGTCAGTCTTGCTTAAATTTAGAAGTTAAGTATCTCGAGTCATCCTCCTGAATCCAATTTTCAATCTCTCTGTTCTTTTGTTCCCTGCCAAAAATAAAGCTAATACTGTCCCTATCTTCTATCCACATACAATTCTTCAAAGGATTTTTTTTTTTTTTT
>VZTB01003823.1:296981-346214 GCA_013397245.1 Thryothorus ludovicianus
AAGGGAAGGGAAGGGAAGGGAAGGGAAGGGAAGGGAAGGGAAGGGAAGGGAAGGGAAACTCAAGCCTATCATCCCTTTTTTATTGTTGATTTTCCATGTAACAGAATGATGATGAGAGTAACAACTTTGCATGTATTACCATCTACAAAATGCTTTGGAAAAACATTACTGTCATCGGTAAACAAGCTGAATGAGCTATATTAGCAATGTAATTGAAACAAAAGAAGACTGTACTACGGTTTTCTAATTAACAAAACATGAAACTCCAGAGCATTAGCAGCTGATCCAATTACAAAATATTAGCTGCTCTGGAAGGGACTCATGAACAGCAAGGTCACAGCACAAACTCATTGCAGATGTTAGATAAGTTGACACCTGCAAATCATTTGGAAGCAAGTATTTATTTAAATATCTTATTGTGCCACCAGTTTCTCTGTTTTCTTTCATGTTAAAGCTTTGGTCCCCTGGGAATTAGAAGGAATTAGAAGAAAGTCAGTGTAAGTTTTTTTTGCTATGCATAGTTCTTATTAGCATAATTTTTGTTTTATGTTCTTGTCTCAGCAGACAGGTCAATAAACAAATCCAAAAATATTAGCAGTGGATTTATTCCCCAGTCTAATTCTCATTTCTTTAGTGAAAGAACTTTCTCTAGTGTTTCTCACATTTCAATTTTATATTATGTCATGGGGTGTAAAACACTGATAAGCCCTTGAAAAATTCATTATTTTTCTACGTTCATGCCAGCCTCCAGTCCATATATTCATCGCTTGTTGATTTTCAGAACTCTTCAGAAGCAGGAATAGTGAACAGAGACACAGAGGACAGACAAGTTATCTTCAGACAAATGTTGCCACAGGAGTCCTAGGAGTTTCATGATTCCTAGGTAAGAATACCAGGGTGATGCTACAAGTAGGATTCCTCTCTGAAGGGTTCATAGCCTGGTCTGGCACTACTCTGACACTATTCCTGCAAAAAATCCTGGGTTTCTTGCAGTCACTTTCAGTTCTGTGCTGTGCTTGTGTGTTGCTTGTTGTGGTCATGGCCATACACGTCCTTTGGTACAAGGAGTTAAACCTAGTTTTCCCATTTTCCACTTTATTTCTCACTGACAGAAAGACAAAATAAAGTCTGTTCTTCACCCAGAGGGTGGTTGAACACTGGAACAGGCTTCCCAGGGAAGTGGTCACAGCACCAAGCCTGACAGAATTCAAACCTGTGTGTGTTCAGGCACATGGTGTGACTCTTGGGGTGCCCCATGCAGAGCCAGGAGTTGGACTTGATGATCCTGGTGAGTCTCTTCCAACTCAGAATATTCTGTGTTTCTCTAACTCTGTATATGTACCAAGCAGAGTCTTCTTTTTCTGGCAGTAATATTAATTTTATCTGTCCATTTGCAGAAGTCTGTTTGAAGAAATGTAAGCATGGCTCCACAGTACTTGCTGCCATCAGCCTACTTCCTTTTCACTATGCCAGCTGGATTACTCCAAAGTGGCATTATACACACAAAGGAAGCAAAAGCCAGCCTGGCACTCAGTCTGTGTAACCAACTAGCAAAGGACTAAAGCTTCAAAGCAGAATCTAGAGCTCACTGCTGTCAGCTAAGACATTCATACAAAATACTATTTATCTAACTGCCCTAAAATGATCGGTGACAGTGGCTGCTCTATATGGATTTATTTTCTGTATGGATAAATAAGCAGAAATAAATGAAAAAAAAAAAATACTTCCAGTTTAAAATTCCCACTCTACTCTCTGTTCCAATGCCTAATGCTAATATTGTTAGTAGTCGTGATTCTGTTGGATCTGGGCTATAATCTCACTTTTCCAGAATTTATAAAGTTCTAAGTTTGCTCAGAGACAAACAGTGCCCAAATAAAAAATGCTTAACTTTCTATATGTGCTTAGCTTATCTGATATACCAGCTTTTACTAGTTAAAATATTGTGTGCTAACATTTGCACATTTTGAAATGTGTGTTGCCATGACTGCAGCAAACATTCCACTTTTAGATTCTGTTAATCTCTCATCTTAAAATATAGCAAGGCAACTAATAACAGCACTATGTATCCTTCTCTGCTGATGATTCAGCTATATTATTAAAGAATTAGAGTCCACTCAGATGCACAAAAGTGTTTTTAGATATATCTTGTGAAATTTTATGCCAAGGAAAACCCTTTAACATGAAACTAATTTTCTGCACTTTTATTAACAAGACACAGACTTTAGAGTTAAAATTAATAGCTGCTATTAGCATTCCATTTGTAAGTATCTCATTATGCAATGATTCTAATCTGTTACGTAGGCAATAAAACAGGATTTAACAAAATACACTAAAAAGTATACATTTAATGAAAAAACAAGATTTTGATACTCCTGTCCACATTAAATATACATACATGAATGCACATAAACACTCTGCCACAGAAATTATTGCCAACAACCAGCACAATTCACTTCATCAAATGAAGACAAAAGCTCAAAAAGAGAGCTTTGCTGTCTTTTGAAACATTCTGTTCTAATACTTAGTAAACTCAAACCACAGTGATCCACAAAACACAGCAAAATTTACATGGAATTAATGTGGAAGCAGGTTATTATGTATTTGGAATGCAGGCATTGGCTGTGATATAGTACTCACAAGCATGTTTCCAATACAGTTCCAGCACAGCACACTTAGAGGTTTACCATTTTGGTAGGTTTTGGATGGAAGTCTAAATCTTTATCCCATGACAATATCAGAAAACACCAAAACAATCACATAATTCAAATACTGAATGCAAGTTGGATTTTCCATAGTCCTCCGTTGAAAATCTTCTGATTTGTATAAACGTACAAACATAAACAAATGTCTGCTTTCAGATGAACCTTTACTAACATTTTAGTCAGAATAAGTTGAGTACATTTTATGTAAATTACTTGGTTGTCATCTTGTACATTAATTGGCTTCATGGAGCAGTTTCAGAGCCCTTGAACTGGAATCATTCTGGTTGGAATTAACCTGGGAGATGCACTACAGAAGTGCAGTTTCACTTAGTAATGTAATTTAGATTCATAGAACCAGACTAGAGCTAATCCAATCTATTTTCCTTTGTAACTCATATTTTGACCTTAGCACTGGCTATTTCACTATGAAAGCTTTCTCCTATGGAGAAACATTTAATAGGATGTACCCTGTAAGGCCCATGTACATGCATACCTTTACAGAGTGAAACTCACATCAAAAACAAACACAAATATATTTTAAGTCTCAGTATCAACATGGAAAATAAACCATATTAATTTGTGAAATTATTTGTTTAGGACATCCCAATCTCTCTACTTTGGTGATGATTATGATATAACCTTGAATTATGTGTTAACATTCTTTCTCTGTGGGACTCCTACCTCATTACACATGACAGATGATGATTGCTTGTAGAACAGGTCTACTCACTACTTTATTTTATTCTCTCCTTTCAGTGTATGTATGCACATTTATTTTCTGTACATTATTCAAATCCTGTTCTGAAGACAGATATATTATCTATTACTTTCTTATAGCACTCATCTTCATCGGTTATATATATCCTAGTAAATAAAAGGAGCCAGGGCCTGTTTTCTGAAACTGAGAGCAAGTATAATGGGACAACTGCATCCAGAAGACTGAACTTTCCTCCTGGCAGAGCAGAATTACCTCATCCTTAAAGTCTCTTGGAAACAGATAAAATCACATGCAATATTTGCTGTCCTGCAAGGGTGTCCTGGGCATTTGTGACAAGAGATCTGTGTGCTCAGCCAAAAGCATGACCAGGAGCATGTTAACAGTTAAATGAGAGAGTGGCTGGGATGAGAACATGAAAGTGTGTGTCTTGATCTTCCTTAATTTACACAGTTACTGCACAGTCTGTGGCTTGTGTTTCTAGTTTCGAGAGAACTGAAGGAGGGCTCATGTTGATTTTCCTGATGTGATCATTAGACAAGAAGATCTATATTTATAGTGTTTAATAGGTTCCCAGTCTGATATATCACTTATCAGAGTTTTCAGAGATTTTTCTAAAATACTTAAGAAATGCCTATATGGTGTCAGACCAAAAATTCCTTCGGTGCTCAAAATAATTTTCAAAATACAGGAGTGTGTTCAGATTCAGTTTGTGATGCTGCAGTATTTTTTCTTAGTTCTTTTCCTCCCATTTCCTCCCATGTCCTATCTGTCTTGTGACTATCACAGAGAATCAAATTCTTCCAGAGTGTACAGTTCTTAGTGTATTTAGTGACAACTTCCAGAGTTCTTTCTAAGTAGTGAAGATTAATTTAGAATTTTTTATTTTATGTGCATAATTACAATACCCATTTTCTTCTTTTTCCTGTTTGCATCACTTCCCATCCATTGACATTTCCCCTGTGGTTTTATTATCTTGTCATTCTGTGTTGCCTCTGAAACTTGGTGCCAGTTTAGGCTGTGCTGTATTATTTTGCATCAACATTTATTTCATATGTTCAGAATACAATGTCTCCAACAGCAGCTGTGAGTACTCAGCAGTTCTGCAAACAAGGCATAAAAGTCTAAAAATGTACATTCTAAAAAAGGAGGGCTGTGTAATTAATGAACAAAAAAGAAAAGTTCAGCTTAGGTAACTCGTTAGCCAAACTCTGTGGCAGAGATAAAAATTGGTAGGAATACTTCAAGTAAGGAAGATCTCTTGAAAATTACTATTTAATTCAGACATTTTCTGTTCAAACAACTTAGGGCGGAGGTCCGAGAAACCCCCACCCATATTCCTGGCATCTGTAGAAGCTGTACTAGTTCTGGATAAGATCGTTAATTTTCTTCATAGGAGATTTCATGGGGCGATGTTTTGGATTTGTGATGAAAACAGTCTTGAAAAAACAGAGGTGTTTTATGTAATTGCTGAGCAGGGCTTAGGCAGCGTCAAGGCCATTCTGTTCTTCAACCTGTCCCAGCAGAGAGGAGGCTGGGGGTGCACAAGGAGGTGGGAGGCAGACACAGGCAGGACAGTGACCCCAACTGACCATGGGGACACCCCAGACCGTGTGATGAAATGCTCAGCATATAAAGGTGAGGAAAGAACAAAGAAGGGAGGACATTTGCAGCAATGGTGTTTGTCTTCCCAAGTCACTGCCAGGCATGATGCAGCAGCCCTGCTTTCCTGAGCATGGCTGAACACCTGCTTGCTCATGGAAGGCCAAGAATCAATTCTTATTTTTGCTTTGAGGATGTGTAAAAATTTTGCTTTGATGTTCAACTGTCTTAACCTCAAGCCATGATTTTTTTCATTTTTATCCTGCAGGTTCTCTCCTCCATCTCACTGCAGGGTAGTGAGTGAGTGGCTGCATGGGGCTGTGCTGCTGACCAGGGTAAAATCATGATGCTGGAGAACACTGGTTTGTTCTAAAATGCAATCCCATTAGCACAGGAGCAAAATGTTTTAAATTTCTTTAATTTTAATTCTTTTAATTTCTAATTCTTATAATCTGCCCCTCAATTCCATGTGAACTTCTGGGATATCTGATTTAATATTGATCACAATTGCATTCTTGCACAGTTCATGAAATATGCACCAACTAGCACACTAACAATACAACACTCCTTATCTCAGAGGAGAAAGGCCAGTCAGTAAATAAAAACAAGTAAGGAGTGAGTCACTGATTGCAATCTACACTAATCTCTAGATTAATTATTTCTACAGAAAAGTTATGGAAGCTGACATTACTGACAACACGTTCCTCTTCACTCATGTATCATGAAAAATTAACATCTTCTGTCTTACCTCAGCGACTGCTCAAAAAAACCCAACATTCACAAAAAAAATATTGAAAATGAATGTTTCCCCTTTGTTTCTTAAAATACCATAGCTGGTTAGGTCCACTGCTTATGCCAACACCACTTTATTTTTCCCTTTCTATGTCTGTACCAATGGAGCTGTGCATCAAGAGCGCTCTTTTTCCTCTCTTTTTCCATAAATGTTTTAGACACAAATCACTCCAGGAGTATTTTAGTGTGCAACACTGCATGGAACCTGCAAGAGTTGCCATAGTTGTGAAGATTTGAGCCCTTCCTCCAATTTAGCAAAGTTTTTCAAACTATTGGAGACACAAAACAAGAGATCACCTTAACAAATTTTCCAAGAGCTCAAGCAAGCAATGTTAGTGGAAAAAGGTACAAAGTTATAAACACCTATTACTTTGTCTAAGCACAAATAGGATCTAAACAAAGAGAAGGAAATTAAATATTATAAAACATTAGAGCTTCACAAAGATTCTCATTCAAAGTTCTTGATGGGATACTGGCAAGGAGGGAAATTGCTTTAATAAAAATGTCATGTATTATTGGAGTTTTGAGTGGTAATATTTTTTTCTTTTTTAACTGAAGAGATAAAATACTTGAAGAATACAGAAATAATGTCAAATCTCTAAAATTTACATTAAAAGTTCCTTCCCTGAACATTTACAAAGTATACAAGGAATAAGCACCACTATTCTCAGTTAAATACATGTCAGGTCTTCCATGTGGATAAAGCACTGAGCCATATAAAGCAGAACAGATAGGCTTTCTCCAGGAAATATCACATAGGAAAAGGAGGTGCAGACTTCCTCTGAAATGCAATACTTCAGGGAAATATCTCTTTAGTTTATTTCATAGTCAGTTTGTTGGGACTGTCCCATGCATACAGTGATGATTTTACAGATAACTGAACTGTGAATATATCCACCTCTTTTAATTGTAGTTCAAAGTCATATTAAGACCATTTAATACGTTGCTCCTTTGAAGTCATCATCAGTTCTCCAGGAGCTGCAAAGATCCAGTGGGATATTTGGCTCATATCAATTTATGGCTGTTCAACTGGATTTGAAAGTCTTCATAATAATAACCTCTAAGATATTTCTTCAAGAAAAATAGTTGTCATTATCTATACTAAACTGTAATTTTGGATTTGTCTTTAACTATTATAATGTTTGAATGATCCCTTGCAAAATTGGCCCAAATCAGCACTCAGATGTAGCGTGTATGAGCTAATGTAGCTGAGAGATCACTCACAACAGACAGTCTGGATATGAACATATGCTTTCAAAGGCACAGATTGTTAAGTTTTAAGGAAACAGGCAGACTGGAGCTGTTGGCCACAGGTCCTGAGAATGAGTCCAGTAATTATAATTGATTTGCATGAATGTAATCATGGAGTCATGCAGCACCATGTAAAGTGTGGACAACCAGATGTTTTCTAGTCCTATAAAATGCCATTTGAAGTCAAGGTTAAGAGGGACAAGGAAGCAGGAAAATAATGCAAATAGAGAAGAGTGGAGCCATGATCTAGTACAGGGAATGGTTTATGGTCACTCAGCCTGAGGAATGTTTGTTCTTAAACTCCACTCTCAGACTTTCCCCTGCTTGCATAGCTCACTGTTTTCACAAATGATTTCCTGTGACAGGAGTGTGCTCCAGGTAGGGGCACAAAGCCAAAATGCTCACTGTGTCCCTTGTGGCTGTGGGAGCCTTCGCTGGGACTCCTAGCAGGGCAGTGAGGTACACTGGGGGTACATGAGAATGCCTTCAGAATCCAAAGACAACGTGGCATATCTGTGTGTCTGTCTCCTTTAAGGGCCTGAGGCTGCAGTCATGGTGAGAAATAACTGAGTTCATGTGGCAAATAGCTCCATCAGTGTTCCCAGTGCTGGAGCTGGGTATGGAGGTGTGGATGTGCAGACTGGGCTCACCTGGGTGCACAAAGTCAAATCACATAGACCTTTTCACCTACCTTCAGGGTACTTAGCACCATGAGGCCCTGATTTTGGCCTCAAGAGTACAGTTAGCAATGGCAATGGATAGTGAATTTAGTCTCCCAGTTGTTCACGTACATGTAGTACTTCTGGATTTCCTTAAACCCTTCCCAAGCTCGTGTTACTTTGACCAGCTTTGAAAGGAATCACCAGGGAAGGGGAGACAGCTCCTCCAGTAAAATTTCCAGGAGGAAGGTCATCAGATATCTGGTCACGACATGTAAAGAAGCCAGAGGAGAGTAGTGTGTCATGCTTCATCTCTAGACAAGTCTGCACTTCTTAAGGTTTCTGACAGTGAATATCAGAGAACATTATAGCATAATGTAAAAAGGGTGCAGGCTCCCGTGAACTTTAGGTGCCACAGTTTTTTTTATGTCTATATATTCTGCAGCCAAACAAAGTGATAGATTCAACTCTGAAATGGGAACCATAGACAGATCCTGAGACTGTTTTTGTACTATACTTCCTTTCCTGTTATACAGAAAAACAGACACAAATTAGCAAGACAAAAAGTTGATGTGATTACCATTGTAACAATACACTTCAGAGTGTCTGTGCTTCCCTCATCTCGCCTCTCTGGGATTGTCTTGACTGGTAAGTGCCTCTATTTCTCATAAATCATAGTTCCCTCTGTCTTTTTCAGTATAGCTATTTATGGATAACTTCTTTTCTTCCAGACAATTATCCAGTTTATAGGGATTGATTTTGACATAAAAATGCTGTACAGTTTTTCTAAACATACTTTTTCCTACTGGGCTTTGTAACTTAACACTTAATAAAGAATACTGCTTACTTTTCTGTATAATATCCTTTAACATATTTCAGTCTAAGTGTAATTACTAATTACTATTTAGAACAAAATAAAAGTGTAGTAACTGAGGAATTTCATTCAGTTGTTGTATTTTGGATGCCTAATTTATGTACCTCTGTGTGAAATTTCAAAAAAGTCTGTTTTAAGTCAAAGATATCTTTAAAAACTGTGCTGTACTTCATAGCTTCTGATCTATGGTGACCCAAGCCTTTGTGAAACCATGGTGTAAAACAGATCACGGTTCAATCTGTGGAAAAAGGAGGAGTAGTTATATTTAACTGGATGAATTCACCTGTTCACTTGCTGCATAACCTTATACATTGGAGTAGTAAGTGTTGGTTCAGTAGTTGGTTCAGCAGGAGCACAGTATGAAGGTTAGGAACTTATCAATCCAGGGTTTTTACAAAATACATGTCTTCTAAAGTGTTACAAAAGTGCTCCTTCTCTCAATTCCCACATTTTTCCAGATGACCATGATCAATATTATTGGAGGATTCAGAACACAATTAAAATCAGAGTACTTTATAAGGGAAAGTTCACTGGTGGTTTTGGAAGCCTAGGAAGAAAGGGATACTATCAAATCACCTGGCTGAAGCACCTGTAACACAATTGACTTTCAGGCCCCTACTGCACGCTTTAAAATAGATACATATATTCCTTGCTGTCAATCAAGAAAGCCAAGCAATAGCTACTACCCATGTTTAGAGAGACAAGAACTGTGAGATGAGAGTGAGGGCTACAGAAACCTTTGTCTCTTTCCACTAGTTGGTCAGAGAAATAATATTTTCCCTAAGTTACTCTTTAAGCACCTTAAATTCTCATACAAATGACAGCCTATATGTTCCTCACTATAATCTTCATCTGAACTAAATGCTGACAGTAAGACTATCTCCTATGGATGCTGCTGAGGACATTAACTGGGAGTAATACAGCAGCATCCTGAAATCACTTATGCTTCTCATTTTTTGTCAGATAAGTAACATCACTCCTTCAGGAGTCTTTCACTCTTCATTTTGCTGCAGCTTTCTATTCCCTTTTTCCCCAAAGGAATGGTGTAAAAGGATTTAGTATGGCAGAGTGCCTGGCCCCAGAGAGCAATACTCTGTACAGCTGATGTGACAGCCATGCTGTGTAAAGGAAAGGTCTAATCATTTTTCCTCTGGTCATCTGAAACATTCACTGAAAATACAGATAAAAGCCTACAGAACTGAACCCTAATGAGTTCATGCAATGGAACTAAAAAGAATATTATCACAACATATTTTTAGGCAGTCTAAATATTTCTTTTTTCTCAAGTGGAACACGCTGTTGAACCTACGTGCAAAATCATCCCCTATCATCTCTAAACAGTCCATCACAGAAATCTATGAAATGCAATAGAGCTCTTTTGGGCAATTTCACTGTCAGGGAAGAATGCAGGAAGGGTGGAACACCAGCTCTCTGATGGAGTAATTTTAGATTTTATTGTAGTGCCTGACAGAGAGTATTCCACATGCAGAGATTTCTAAAGCAAACTGTGAAAGGCCGCAGCCTGCCCTGTAACCCTAAAAGGATGTTGAGCTTGGCAGTCTTCCAGGGCAGCAGGATGTGTGGCCTGGATTAGAACAGGAATATTCCTAACATTCATTGCTTTTTAATGATGTCATGCTTGCTAGCTATTGCAGTCCTTTATGCTTTCCTCTGTAAAAGCTTTTCTAATACTACTGAAACTTCCTGATGAGGAAACATTTCAAAATAAGGCTATAAGCTTCACATCCATGAAACGATAAAAGTGCAGAGCTGCAAAAATACACAGCTTATGGAAAGAGTAACTCAGCCTTGATGATTATGTTGTTATTATATAGTGTGTCAAATACTGTAAAATACAGTCAACAATATGTGTTAAGTGGTTATTTTAAGGCTCCTGATTTTATCAATAGAAAACTTTACATTTGAAAGGTCTTGTTTTGCTTTACTTTATATTGTATCTAAGCACACAAACCAATGTTGAAAAAAATGAAAGTTTCATTTAATATTACAATTTTTTTTCCCCAGGGAATATATAATTATTAGATCACAAAATAAAATATGAATATTCACATTTTGCGAATGAAAAACATGATCAGTCCTAACAGCCTATTTGAATTCTGGGAATCCACAGAATTATTTATTGTATTATTAATTATAATTGTGTTGATTTATTATAAATTTATTTTAGCCAATTACAACCACCAGCTACACAGGAGAAGAAAACAGAGGTGGAAACTTGTCCTCATCTGCTGCCTCCCTAAAATCTGGTCAAGCTCAATTCCAGATGAGTGTAATCAGGTAGCTCTTTCTTGGGAAGATAGGAGCCTTTTAATTAATCAATGCATTAACTCTGCCTTTATTTCTCTGGAAACTTTAACAATATAAATCTGATAGATATTTTTAAGTCTAATGTGACAGAAAGATCATGCTTACTTTCTTTGCACCAAATTCTCTCTAAGAAGTTTGACAAAGGATCAAAGGATTTTAAAAAGTGCCCACAAAAATGCCATAGTAGCAAATACCTATTTTACATGGCAAATAGAAAAAGATTAAGGAAATATTGCTTGCTCAGAGCATAGAAATTAGTTAGGACAATCAACAAAGGGCAGGATAACCACCTGCATCAGTACAAGGCCAGGAATATTTGCCCTACTGAGAATGACTCTGGGTTCATGGTAAGTGGCGCACTGGATAGAGCCAACAATGAGCTCTATCATAGGGCAAACTGCTTATTTAGCTTCAGCTGGAGGAGTGCAGTGACTAGTTAATAGGGCTAGTAGCAGCCCCACAAGCCAGTGGTGCTGAGGCTGCTCCTGGAATGTGTGTCATGGGGCACCTACTTTAAAAATGTTGCTCCAAAATTACATGGTCCAGCAGACAAATGACCACTACTATGAATGAGGATCTACGAGTAAAATTTGAAGATGTTTGCCTCCTTAGGTCTGTCAAAAGTGGAAATGGAAGCAACTTAACCCTACAATCTGGAGCTGCAAATGCTGATGGAGGCAGACTTTTCTTGGTGGTAGAAGTTGATAAAAGAAGGCACAAGATCTACCCGCAGCAGTCTGGGAGGATCAGGTTGTGCATCAGGAAAAACTTCACTTGGAGTATGGCAGCAAGGGAACAGATGACCCGGAGAGTAACTGCTCTGTCTTTAGAGTTTTCCAAGGCTCAGCTGGACAAAACCAGGGCTAACCTGACCCACTGTGGTGACTAATTCTGCTGTGAGAGGGGGAGGGAGGCTGGAGCAGACCTTCAGCTGCCGCTGTTACCCAGCTGGTTGGCAATCCCGGGACTTGCATCCAGGGTCTGCAGTCCTTTACAGCATCTCCTTGGGCAATACCCAGGAACAGATGCTTTGGAGGACAACACACAAACCCTGGTACAGATAATTATGGAACAATTTGCTTCAAGCTAGAAGTTTATTGCTAGCGTAATGAATTTCTAAGAATTTATTGTAAATGCAATTTGTAAGAGGAATGTTAAGACTTCGAAAACGTTTTCAGCAGCCTCCTTTAATTTTAAACACACAAGCATTTCAGACCAAGGGTTTCCAGGAAAAAAGGTCTTTAAACCTGAAATCCTGGTCTTAAACTCCCCACCAGGAGTAAAATTCTTATTCAGATGATTCATGTTAAAGAAAAGGCAAAGGCTTCCATTACAATTCAGCCCTTAAGGAGCAGTTAGTAGCAATTAGAAAATTATTGCCACATCACAATCCTAGGACTATGCCCTAAGGGAAAAGCTTTTGACAGAAGACCACCTTTCCTCTGATCTTGCTGCCAAAAGGGGTAAAGGAATAAGCACTGCTTTCTTACTCACACGGGAGAAAATTGGTCTGGCTTATGAATGGCAATCTTTTGTACTTAGAGCCTAACATTTGCCTATCTGTCTAATCAGATATTTAAAATTTTGTTTATGTAATGCCACTCTGGAAGACTACAATTTCAGGAAAGTTATTGGAACTACTTGAACTTTCCTCCATTTGTACTTCTCATTGCTTGTGGAGATTTAGGAAATGGTTTAGTAAATATCTCAACGAAATTCTATCACTGGTTCTAGATATATATACAGTTCTAAAAACTACATGAAAGTACACTTGGTAACTATGAGAGGTAATGTAGATGTTACTAATTGTAACTCAGAGAAACACAGATATAAATCAAATTTCTCACATTTGAATATGCCACAGTCACAAATCTCAGTCTGGTTCATGACAATCTAATTTTTCTCATTTTAAAACCTTTCTAAATTATGACTATTATTCTGGTTTGGTTGGGGGGGGGGCTTTTATTAATATTAGTGTTGATCTGGTTGTAACTAAAGTGTATTACATGTTAAGCATTTCAATGTTTAGCTGCTTCTGAAAGAGAGAACAAAAATCTCTTCGCAGTCCAAGGTGCCTTCATCCTCCTTAGCTGTATATCCGGAAATATATCTGTGCTTAAAATGCCATTTCAAAACCAGATATGGCTGAAATATTATCATTTTGTTCCACACAGCATTTTGTCCTATTCACAAGTTGCTCAAGGTCTCACAACTCAGATTTATAGGGGAACTTCTGACAAGTGCAGTGACACTCATTTTACAAGCAGTGAAGCTGAATGTCAGGAGTTTCTTTCCAAAATAACATCTTGACATATTTTCAGCTGAAAGAAATAGGTGTATTTCTCTTGAGCTGAACAGTCATTTAGGAGAAGCTTTCAATGACCAGTGCTGTCAGTACATTGATGCAATTAACTTCCATATGCTCACTCCAGGTAACTCCTGCTTTGTGACCCATATAACTCCACATTGTTGAAGTGCAATGACATATTTGACCAAAGCCAAGTATTCTTCTAGAGAATATTTGCAGTAAAACTTGAAGTGCATCACAATCAATTGCTAAGTAGTAAAGAATGTGCTTGAATGCAAGATTTGGCTGCTTTAGGCAACTCTTTTTGTCTTTTGAATGGAGGAAGAAGGACATAGCAATTGAGAAACGAAAAATATATTTTATGGTAATGCAGAAAAGAAGCTCAAGGAAGCTTTCCTGTACTTTAAGTCACAAACACATTTTAAAGTTTCAATTACAAAATTGTGTCAGTAAAAGGAAGCTGGCACCAATGACAAACAGAATTAATACTTTCATACGTTGTTTTGCTTTCTGGCTGTTTGCAGGGTCAGTAGGATGTATTGTCATGCACTTATACCTAGCATCCATTCCAAGGAGTAAAATAAATGCTGCAAGTGGAAGTGGAGTGCTATGTTCACAAAGGTGTTCTTCTCTTTGCTGTTTTCATTACAAACTCACTAACAATTTAGCACTGCTGACTGTTTCCAGAGCTAGGATAGCTTAAGATTGGAGTAGAAAAAGTGGAAGATATAATTTTTAAAGACTATCGGACCTGCATGGTTCGGTCAGTGTCTGTCTGTATTGTGTCTGGCACTAATACATTATATTAATAATTCACCTTCAAATCACCAAATTTGCATCCTTTGTTTCCTTTCTACACTTCTAATGGACTCTTTCAATTATGCATATTCTTCTTATCCATATGAACAAATGGGCTTTGAATTTAAATGTATGAACTTCTAAAGAGAAATAGACTTTTATTTAGATATGCATGTTTTTATCAGGAAACAGACTTGACTACAATTGGGATTAGTTTAGGCCAGGCAGCTGGTTTATGTATATCTAACAGTGTAAGAACAGCAAAACCAACTCCAGACTCAGTGGAACCTTAAACCTTCCTTTGTCTTTACTTGTGCACCAAACCCCAGGAGCATTGCTGTATGTAAAAGCCTGTGTCAGGCAGTTGTGAACAGTCTGTACAGTTGATATTGCTATAGATTAATGCAAAACAGTTTCTTTCTTGTCATTCGTTCCTCACCTCTGTGCTTCTGCTCCCTCTTCATCCCGATCTGGGCATCTGGTCCACAAGCCAGTGCTGTGCTGCTCCACAGCTGCTTCCTGTATCTGTGGCAATTGTGCACATCTGGATATGCATCTCCATATTTTGCACATTCTCTGTCATCCATGTGGTTTTTGTGGGTAGATGAGGTAGGTTTCTATAAAGGTAGAAGCCTTGCATGTGGAATCAGCAGTTCATTCAGTAGCAGTAATGTAGCCATCTTCTCCATGGTCACGCTAACACAAGATCCAAATATCTGTTCTGCTTCATTTGCATTTTGGAATTAAATTATTCAGTCAGGTCTTTGAGTCAGCACTGTGGAAACAGTGGGAAAATGGCAATGAAGGAAGAAACCAGTGCAACCTTTCACGGACCCCTTCCAGGATCCCCTTTGTACATAGAGCATCTCCAGAACTGTTCAGACATTGCCATCAGGGGGTACTGCTGACCTGGGATGGATTCTCTTGGCAGAGGAATTTTGTTTTGCCAAATATTCTGAGAAATGTAACTCTCTTTAAGGCTCCAAACTATTATTCGTGACAGTCTGGATGTGGGCACTAGTGTCTACATCCAGATCATGAAGCCACTTCTGTTTTGCAATTAAGCATTTTTTTAAGGGAAATAAATAAAAAATAAATAAATGGAAAAAAGACAAATCTTTAAACACAGCTTGGCAATGAACTCATGACCTACAAGAATCTGTAGTCCATTAGTAATCAGTGACCCATCAAGGTCTCTGCTCTACAGTCCTCATTATCTCACAGTTAATTGAACTCATGCAACATGACATTTATTTATTAATTTACTTGAAAAGAAAAGGGCATTAGTACTATTTTAAAATGTGACTAAGTCAGTTATTCTAAGACCCTCATCTTTCAAAGGCTGTCATTTAAAACTGAATAATATAATTATTTGTAATTTTCCTTATGATTTGGTGTTCCTTAAAGGAAATCTAATTGATTGCCTTTACATGTCTTATAAGAAGTTTTTCCACCTGCTCTGATATTTAAAGTCTTTCTCTGGGCAGAAAGCACCTACCCAAGAAGATTCACTTAAAAGGAAAAGTGGGCTACACAGGGATCTGTTCTATGCCCCTATGGTCTCCAGCTCAAATTTCTTCCTGAATGTAAAGATTAACCTTAAAGCAGCAGCTTAGCTCTTTGCCCTCTTCCCTCCCTGAAAAGGAAACTGTCACTTCCAACTATTTCAGAATGTTAATTCTGTAAAACAGCCATGCTGCAATCCTGCAACAATGCACAGTTTATTCTGGGTGGCTCTGGAATTGCCTCTGACTCCTGCTCATTTCCCAATAATTACTGATAATTACACCACTCAAAACAGAGTGAAACACAACAGACTCTTTCAAAGCTGTAGAAACAAAGTTTGTCCAGAAACTGACCTTCCCGTTTGGAGGTGAGAGGAAGTGTGCATGGAATTATATAGGCAAGATGAGTTGCTTTCTAACTCGTTTTGATAGAAATCAACAAGCATAGACAGGAGGAAAACCAAGGCAGTAGTTTTAAGGAGCCCGAGGCAGCAACTTACGTGCAGGCTTAGGTTTATTCAGTGGCTTTAGGAACTGTCAATGTTTCGTCTCGCCTGTTATCTTAATATACTGCAACAATGGCAATGATAAACAACATACATTTAATATAAACCCTTCTTTACTTGTTTATAGAAGGAGTTTCTTTGGTCAGCATATAAACGTCTTGAGATTTTTTTAAGGCTCATTGCCAAAGGATAAAAAGGGGGAGGGGGCGAAAAAGGCTGGTGGGGGAGCTGGGGAAAACCTGCCAAGTCTTCTACAGCAAAACATTTTTTATGGCATTTCTCCTTTTTCTGAAGACTGTTTTTACAGCATGTTTGAGCAAGACACTCAGAATCACACCCTTTCTAAATTTCCTCACTCATCCTCATTTAAATCTCCTTGGCAGAAGCGAGGGCCTTGTAACTGCTTTGAAACTGCAGGGTAAGAGTTTTGGCAGAAGGAGCCTTGGACTCGTGGTGCTGCATTCACATCCATATAAGAGCTGAAGCTCAAGGCTGCCTTGGAGCAGTGGGCCTTGCACTGTGACATTGGGGCAGAGCTCTGACGCTGTGATTTCCCCTTCAGCAAGAGAAGTGACGGGCAGAGGGGCCTTGGATTGAAGGCAGCAGACACGGAGCAGAGTTTATGTTCATCACACACATGTGCAAGCGTTCTGCGTGACACTGCACTCCTGCAGTTCCCTCAAATGTTTAAAAAGCAAACCAAACCCCCTTTTTCTAGCTTTGAGATACTGCTTTACCACCTTTAAAGGGAATAGAGAGCAACCCACTGAATTCCTTAGCTTTTCAAAAATAGCCCCACAGCTGGTTAGATTCATTTGTTTCTTTTTGGCATTCCTTCCCTGGAGGCTGTAAGCATGATCAGCTGCAATCTACTGGAAGCACTCTAGAAATAAATCTATTATTATTATTATTATTATTATTATTTTTATTAATCCATAAATACTGACAATGGGTTACACTGCTGTTTGTCATACTGAGAGCAGATGGTTTATTATGAGATTACATTTAGGACCTCCAGAGATACCTCATCCAATTTGCCAATTCCATCATTCCTTCAAATGCTATGGAAGATTTGATGAGTAGTGGATTTGGTTCTGTCAATATATTTACAATTTTATTGTGTCCCACAGTGGCTGAACAACATTCTAGTATTTTGGTGAAAGCCATGCTGCACCTCAAACACAAGACATGGGCTTGAGGAAGAAATGGTTGAATGGAGATTTTTGCTTTGTCTAACACAAAAGCTCAAAGATTTCTGTGACAATCTTCTTTGGCTCTACATGCACAATCGTGATTTTTGTCTGATTCTAAGAATTCTATAAACTTGTATGTGGATTTTTTAGTATAGATATATCTAGCTGTTCCAATTGTAGGTCAAATGTGGAAAGAAGAACTTCAGTGCCATTGAAGTACCTTCACATACCTGTGAAATTCTCCCTTCTTACCACCAACACACACAGACAAAATTACTTTTAATGTAATTATTGAAAAAACTAAAAATAAGGAAGGGAAGGCTCTCACTCATCGTTCTACCTGATCACATAATTGTGTAGAAGGTATTAATTCAATTTTAGCTAAAATAATTCAATATATGAAACAAGAAATATATAAGCTTGATTTTACTTAAGAGATTCAAATGTAATAATTGAAAAAAAAAAATCTTCTGATAATTAGCAGTGTAGTAAACTTAACTAACCTTGCGCTAGACCAGCAGATTTTAGCTCAAATTTCACATTCAATCGGTGGTAGATGACCAAATGAGTCTGTAATTGATGCTGAGGTATGGTGTTTAGTGATCCATTAAAGAATGGAGAATAACCATCAGGACTCACATTTGATGTGGCAACACTGTCTACCAAAAAGAACAACAAAACCATTAGAAATATATCAGGGAAAAAAAAAACAGAGAGATGTTGCGTTGGTCAAACCATGACAAATATCTTCCCCATATACTTACTGAGTATGGGATGCATGGCATAGGTTCCCAAAAATATCACTTATGAACCAGGAGCAGGAGCTGGAGTTCTCCTACCAAATTTGAATAAATTCACATTTCTTTCGTAGACAATAGCTAGCAATGGGCATCTCAATCCATCAGGTATTTGAGCTGAATTTTATAGTAACACATTTTCCCTGTAACCTGACTCTATGAATTCAGAAGTAAGTTCTCATGGTTCAAAATCTGAAATTCTGAAATCTGAAATCTTCTGACACTGCTAAACTCCATTTTAGGTGGCATCTAATGCTTTCAGAGAAGACCTGGGAGACAACAACTGTGGCAGAAGTAAGTTTAAGCATTGAAGGAGAACAAGTATTGGAGAACAAGTCAGCCACATTCCCTGTGAAAAGCTCATGGAAACTTGAGCTGCTGGAATCACTTGTGACCAGATGTATTTGGGGACCAGAGCAAAAGGGTGAAGTGATACAAGGTTAGACTGAGGGCTGCTTGAGAGTTTTCTATTACTTTGTTGTTGTGCTAGTTTCTCGTTTCTAATTTTCTCTCTGTCTTCTGGATTTAGGTTAGGAAGCCTAAATGAGAGAGGGGCAACTTGCGTAATTGCATTCAAGGGGTTCTAAATTCAAGGTGAAAAGATAAACAGTGTGTACAGAAATAGCTGTGGTTAAAAAATTAAAGTATTGAAAAACACAATTGTGTGTAGAATATTAACCATAATTAACTTCAATGCAGAAGTAATGATTTTGACATTCTTGTGTAACAACCTGACACACTGTGGTTTTATATTATAATTTTAAAGATTTTTTTAATTTATTGTTTTAACTGGAAAAATGGATTTTTCAGTCTTTATCAATTTTCTCTCCACACTGATTTGTTACTCACAATGAAGACTTGACAAAAAAAGTTTAAATATACAAAAATTACTATTTTATCTAAGATTGACTTCCATTTCTCAGGGCCAAAAAAAAAGGACTTCTCATGTTCAAGGCTGTCAAAAATGAAGGCCAGGAAAGTTAGACACAAGAGGTGAACCTATTTAGGCAGAGGGCAGTGAGCTGGACTGTCCTGTGCTTGGTAGTACCATGTTCACATGGGCAATATAGTTCTGAATCAACTGAAGAATCTGGCATTTTAGGTAGCAATAATTGGATGGAATTGCCATTGTTTATAATGAAAAAGTAACCACAGAAAAATACAGTGTTATATGGAACAGTGTTATAGCTGAAATGAGATTTTATTAATGCTGTGGTTTTCCACCATGAATTGGCTCCTGGTTCTGATTGCTTGAAACAGCTATACAGAAGTGGGGCACTTTAGGCTGGACTAATAGCAATCCAAATATTGCATATAATGATGTAAAATGACGCACAGTGCATTTGATTCCTCAGACAAGAAGTGAGTTGTGTTTCCCACCATGAGTTTGGAAGTGGGGAAGTACAAAAGAGAAGGGGGCAGGCACTGAAGTCACTCTGGTGAAAATAGCCCAGCAGCCACTGAAAGGTCCTGCACAGCTGCTGAGGGAAAAGCCCAGTCAGTGGTGCCAGTGAAGAGCAAACAGGCAGGATGTTTCTAGGGAAAGGGGGTGTCAGCATGGGGAGCTATGTGAACACTTTCATGCAGCAGAGGAGCAGGAAATAGGATGTTTTGAGGGAAAGAGAGGAAGGAAACTGACAGGCAGAGAAACAAGTGAAGGGGAAGAAAGGAAGAAAGCAGATGAGGAAGAGATGAAATGAGGAAACTGTGTTATTAACTATTATAAGGTCTGTTTTTTCGACAGCTGAAAAAAGGTAGGTGGTTTTTTGTTTTTCATGTTCTTAACAGTTCCTTTTAAATCATTGCTAAAATTACCACAGGAATGTAAAAATGGGAGTTTCCCAAGACATTCTTTTTAATAATTAGTAATTGAATTTGAAAAACCATCGTGAAACAATTTTATTCAGTCTTCTGAGGAGGGTTTCTGAAGTCATTTAAGATAAATAAAGTAGGCTTATGCTTGTGCTCCATGCTAAGGCATTATTTCCTTGCAATTACTGTTACTCTACACTACACATAGAGACACATAGCTTTGTGATAATGACAAATATTCAAGATAACTAAATTTTGGAGTTTGGAGGTTTTGGAGTTTTTGTTTAGTGGTGGTTTTTTGAGGGTATTTTTTAGGTTTTTTTTTTAATGGAATTTGCCATGGAAGGGTACTATAAAAAATTAGACCATGACCAAAATAATGCACTGGGTTTAATGGAAAGCGGTTTAAAATTTCAAGAACCCCCTAGTCAATAACTTTCATTGAGGAATCTAAGGCAAGCTGATATGTCTGTGGCATGCACACAGAGAGCAGTGATATCAACCTATTCCTTTTGCTTTGAAAGAGTAACATCTTGACATCACTCACCTATCCATGGCACAACATGCAGCCCACCAGTGACTCACAGAGCATGTGCTCCTCTGGCTGAAATGCAATGGCTCAGATGTTGTATCTACTTCACAGCTCCTCTGCCTCCTCCAGGCTCTGTGTTTATGTGTATACAAAAAACACACCAGGAAAAAATATCATACCATCATATTGAATCACTCCTGCTCTTTTCTCACACAGCTGAACATCCTGACACACTGTAAACTCAGCTGAATATGTGTCAGGGCACTGCAATCTGCTTCTCCTGCAGCACTGGTATTTCACCATGAACCCCATAACCATTGCAGCAGAGACTGGAAAAGGTTTCCAGGTTCTTTCCTTACTTTTTCTGCTTTTTCTGATCACTTAGGATAACTTAACTTGGTATTCTCATTAGCTATTGATTATGAAAAGAGAGTCATACTGACTTCACACATACGTCAGGCTTAAAAACTTTAGCCTTTAATCTTCTATGTTAGGAGTTTACTACACATGTTTACCCATAAAAACTTAATAAATGGGACAGTGAAACACAAGATGGGCCAAATTTGTTCTCAGTGGTACTAGTATCACTTTATTATTAAAAAGACATGGCCAAGAACAAAATTATCCACCATAGTGTGAATTGGATTCCATAGCCCAAAAACACACACAAAGGGTGAGAGAAACCTTTATGTATCATAAATATCCTTCCTCTGTTCTGTGATAATAATGCATCATAAAAATAGTTATGACTTGGCCATCTCAGCTTCCCTCCAGTTTTATTAGCTTTCTTTTAACCATTAAATGTTAATACAACTTCAAGGTGGAGCTTAGAGCAACTGAGCTCAGCTTCGTGCACACAGCTCTGTATTTCAATTAGTGATGGGCTGTCTCAAAAGGTTCAGGTTTCTGTTTCAGACGTAGGACTAGAAGAAACTTTGCTCTGAATCACCACCATCATAGGAAAACTTATTGTTATAATCAATTCATAAATACTTTATTTCTTCATTTTGAACCAAGTTTTAACATTCTCACTATTCTACCCTGAAAGACATCCTAGATTTTATTCTTCTGCTCATTCATCAGTTTTCTGCTCTAATCCTGTCTAATCATACTTTGTGACCAGTGCTGCTCATTCTTTGTACAATTAGCTAAGCCTTGGCTTTGCAAGTCCTCTTCACAGGTTAATCTATTAAAACATAAAATCCTGGAAATATTCACATTGGTCCAAGGAAAAAATATATAAAAATGTCTTCTTTTTGATGAGATGAACAAAAGATGCCCAGAGAGAAGGGATGTAGAGAGACAATATAAGGGGCAAGTATAGACTGATCCTGCTTCTCAAATATTTCTGCTTCTGGCAACCAGCATTTTGAGTTTGAATTGAGAACAACATACAGACCACTGTGATTAATAGCCCCTCAGCTATGAATCCACTTAGTCCTTTGTGAATCCAGTGATAATTTTAGCTTCCACAGCATCCTGTAGCAATGAATTCCACAAAGTAATTAGGTACTGTAAGGAAAACTACTTCTTTTGTTTGTTTTAAAGGTCCTGGTCACCTTTATTCTTTTAAAAATTACAGTGGACAGTAATTGCCTAGAACATTCTTGCATATCTTTTCCTATTTCATAGAAGCAAATCAAATAGACACTAACCTATAGAGGGTAGAGAGAGCCCATCTATCCACAGACAGCAGGAGAGACCCCATTGCCAAGCATTTATTTTCCAAGCAGGTTAGTTTTGATCTTCCCTCCTATAGATGCCTAAGTAAGTTCAATCCACTTTGTCATCTTACAGACAGGATCTCTATAACTACACATTGGACCCAAGATAGATTATTATAACCCCCATCAGCATGCAATAGAAATTTATACAGTTTTTTCTTGTTCTTAGTATTTTCTTAATAATCCTAAGATTTTGTCAGTCTCTCATGTTACTAAGCAGAAGTTTTCAGGGAATCATGGGCATACACTTATTAAGACCTTTTTCCTGCATAGCAATGGCTACCTTAGATTCCAATATTCTGCACATATAACTAAATGTCAGGGGAGAGCCACCATGTGCCTTACTTTGATTTTATTGGCAATTAATTTCATTTTATTGTTCAGTCACTTAACATTATAAGATCATTCTGCAATTCTTCACTGGCAGGAATAATTGTGTTTCATGAGGAAACTTCATCATTTCCCATAGTTTTCAGGTAATTTATGAAGATGTTGAAGCGTTCATGTCCTAGCAGGGATCCTGAGAGACTCATTTGATAACTGATCCTCCACTGATTTGTACCTTTTATTTCCTAATTATTAATCACTAAATAATTGTGTAAGAACACCCTTCCTCTGATCCCATGACAGCTTAAATTTTATTAAGATTCTTCAGTGTGGTCAATGGAAAAAAATTTTAGGAATTTTAACAATGCTTTTTCAGGGTCTTCAAATGTTTGTTGACTTCCCTCTACAAAAATCCTTATGAAGCTTTATGGTTATATAGGAGTGAGATCCAGCGTTCTTAAACACTTTGTTTAAAACATGGGTCTCAAACAGCAAGTCAGTTTTTAACTTTCCACCTAACACTAAAAAATTATTCTGACTTACCAGGCAAGTTCCTTGGGTGCTTGGCCACGTGTGCATGGCCAGAAGGGTGTGCCCCAGTGGGGTGTACCCCTGCCACATGGATGGTACCTTTCACATAGACTGGGTGATGATTACTCACCCAGGGTGGAGGGAAACTGAGTATGGGCCGTCCTGTGGCCTTGGGAGGGACAGGGTCCATGCTCCTGGTTCGTGCAACAGCCATCAGATGATGCCATGTCCTGGGCACAAGCACACACCCATCCTTTCATCCTTTTAAACCCTCTGTGGATAAACATGTATATGAGAATCTTGGGTTGAAGAGAGTCAGAAAGAAGGAAAACAGTTAGTGCTAGTGCTAAGGCAGGAGAAAACTTGGGATTCACAGCGACCTTTTCATGCTCTTTGTCTTCCCTTATTTTGAAATAAATTTGGGTGTCTTCTGTAAAACAAGTTTTCTGTCTCCTCAGTCATCATCTTCTGCTCTTTCTACCTACCAAGTATGAGAGATTAGTGCTTTCTGGATGAAATCATACCAGGACCTTATGCAAGAGTATTTACAGCTTCCTAATCTGTACTGGCAGTAGCCACCCTCCTACAAGCAAGACAATCCATGTAGCCTGGACACTTGCATTACCATACTTTTATGACAATCAACCATCTTAGTCTAAAAACTGAGAAAAAAATTAATCTATGTTTTCACCTCATTTCTTTGTCCACTTCCTATAAAGTTTGTTTCTTTTTTCTGCTTGTAAGGCTGAGGAGCTTTGCATTATTTGGTTTAACTTTCTTTGCAATGACAAGCTGAATTAGAGTTCTGGCAAGAGCTTTGGACTTTATTCTTAAATTTCCTGTTCTCCAAGATGTGACTTTCATGGTTTTTCCACTCCTTATAGAGTCTTATTATTCCTAAATGTGTCTTATTATTCCTAAATGAGTTTTATTATTCCTATGTGATTTTTTTGTTTCAGTTATAAATGGAGACTGCCCCATTGGCTTTGAATCTTATTTAAAATTCTCCCAATCCTTAAACATTTCTGAAGCTTAGATAAATCACATTGAAAGAAATTCCAGTCACCTTCACATTTCAGTTTTTAATTTCTGCACTTCTTTATTTCACTCATTAGATCTCTTAATTTCTCCTATTTGTTCTTTCATATAGGAACCTATTTTTGAACTATTTTTCTGTTTATTCTTCAGTGTAATTTAGTTGGAATGATCTTGATGTCACTTCAGTCAAGTTATTTTCTTTAGATCTTCTACAACATCCTTAATTTAGAAAAGGAGATTCAAGAAGAAATGTATTTCCTATACAGTCATGAAATCAGTAAGATATAAACCTATCTGTTAATACATACAGATGTAACTGAATTCTACCAATACTAGTTACTCAAAAATATTAGTTAAATTGTTGACAAATTGTTCATTTAGAATTCATTTTATAGCTGAGAAATTTTCCCACAATGACACAATTCCCAGTAGTATTCATCATTGTGACAAGTTCAAGATATTTCTATATCCATATCTAATTTTGATCCTGGGATCTATTGTAGATTCTCGATTCCACCTCTAGAAGGGCTAATATAGAGCAATGAAAGCAATTTTGATCCAAATTGAGTATTTGTGGGTTGTTCTTTACCTATACTACTTCATTCTGATAGACCATTAATCAGTGCTTTTAACTTTATTTCTGTCCTTCCTGAAGAAATTACGTTATTTTTTCTCAGAATCATTTCCTTCTCTATCAAAGACCGGAGAAAAGATTATGCATGAAGTTAAAATTTCATATTTTTTGTTGTTAAGATTTGTCTTTACATTTTATATCTAATTTTCAGAAAGATAAAAAAGAATCAATAAAATTAAATGTTAAAATTAGGTTTTAAACTGATTGGTAAAATATTCAGCTTATTTAATGAGAACTGCCTAAATGCAAGTAGTGTAGTCTCAAGTAGTTATATTGGCTCCCTCAGACACAGGCACTTCTAGAAAGCACTCATTCCTGCTAACAAAAACATCAAAATTAACAAGGTTGAAACTTTCTGGAAATGTTGATTTCTTTCTGCAAAGAAACATAGAAGGAACATAAGTTTTTAGGATTAGACCACATCTGCATCTTTTAGAGAGAAATATAGTTTGACAGTTTCTCCCTTTGAATTTTTCTACATTAATCAAAAGAAAGATATTTTTATATCTTAAATTATGGCTTAAGACTTTAATAAACAATGATCTATCACAGGCTACTGATTGGAACCACACGCATGTTAATATCATAATTTCTTCGTTTTTCACATAAGACATAATTGTATCAGAATCTGAGAAACAAAAGGACTAAAACTACAAAATAAAATATATTTTGATGGAGGTAAATCCAAATGTCTTTATTTCATGAGTGTGTGGCAGCCATTGTTTTCCCCATGAAGTGCAATATGTGTGTTTATCTTTTTCATTTTGATTTATCAGAAACCAATGCCAGTGAGGAACTTAACTAAGCAGTGATGACTGGTGGGGAGTGAGTGTGTTACAGGACCTGTGTTTTATTACAGAGAGTTTACAAAAAAAAAAAAAAATCCTTTGTTTCAGGTAGTTACAGCCTCTCTGTTTTTAACAGTTTGTTATCACATTGCTTCATACAAACAAGATTTTCTGACATAATTTTCTATTCTTTCATGTCCTTCTCCCTTTTTATGCCTTGCATCTTCATCTGCTGCTTTCTAATTGCTAGGGAAGGCAGACAAGATGCTCCATTGGGAACAGATGGCATTCTGGAAATCTCCCAACAAGGACTACTCCTGGAATAGATTTCATCTGCAGGCCCCACGCAGAGGTAATATATGATACCTACAAATAGATAGTGCTCCAAAGGCTTAGGAAGGAAAAAAATATATCCTGCTGGAGTTCTTAAGCTTGTTATGACCACAATTGCCAACAGAAGAGTAAGCATAAAAATGAATCCTATATATAGCATTCAATTTTTGAAGGTTTTTTTTTTTTTTTCTTCCATATAATCACTACAACAGGGACTGCTATCCTAAAATGGTTTCTAAAGGGCTGTTTTTTACTTCTCAAGAGTGGATTAAATATAAAGTTTGAAATCAGCTATAATGCTATCCTACATTACAAAATGGTGTGAGATGGCACACAATACATGAAATAAAAGTTAAAATCTTCACAGGAGTAAGAATAAAAAATATAGAAACAAATATGTTAGATTAGAGTGAATCTGAAGAATTGTTGTGGTCAATGTTGTCCTGCCTTTCTGTGTTTTGCATCTTTACTTACTTCCATCACATAGAAGAGAGATACTATTTGTAGCCTTTTATAAAATATATATTTGTTTTGTTTATTTAGATTCAGTTTTCCTTAATCTAAAACAAAATTGATGATAACCATATTGTATATGGTTGCTCTCTGTGTCTGGAAAATATTATTCTGAGATTATAGATGGGGCTATAAAGCTGGGAGATCAGAGATATACTGTTTATGGTAAAAAAATACGAACTGTGAATAGTAAAGTGACAGCAGTACTCTGTATCCTCAGTATTCTAACCTCAGCCTTGAAATAATGTTTGGGTTACTTATTGTTCCTGTTCAGAAAGCAAAATGAATATTAGGGGACATATTTTTTCCTTATTTATGAAATAAAAATATTATGTTCTGGTTTTGTTTGGCTATAAATAAGAGTTAGTTAGTGAAAAGGAATCTTAAAAATTCAAATACTAGAATGCAAGTACCAGAAAGAAACTATCAAAGAATTATAGGTTTTAAAAATTTCGACATGCTACCTTTTTGTGGAGGAAAAATGGCTTGACTGTCTTTTACCACGTAAGGATTAACAATGTTATGACGACATTTGGGTACTTGTAGGGATTCATTCGTTTTATAAAGAGAATGGGGTCACAGAGTCTACGCTGACAAACTTCAGTCTGAGTCTGAACTGTGCCATGGTGTTACCATTATTGTTTACCTACTTGTACCAGGTAGATTGTGTCATTCTGCTTATCCTACATACGTACAAGTGAAGCCTTTATAGTCTTGGAATAAGTTAATGAACACTGCAGTGCATAACTGAGAAGAAAATAAAGGCATTCCCAGTGAGATCTGATCACAATGAACCATGTAGAGCCATTACAGTTCATCAGCAGCTTTTACCCAGTCAAGATTGTTGCGGCAGAGATGAGGGAAAGGCTTGAAGGCAGATGTTGAAATGTTTTTGCAAAAATGCTGAGGCAGAGAGTGTAGGAATGACTTTTCCGTTGATGCTACTTAGCAAAAAAAATTCTGTAAGTGCAGTTCCTTTCCTCTACACTTTAGAGAAATGTACAAACTGTGCTAATAATTTAACTAAAGGATCTGAAATTCTCTTGAGATCTGAAATCCTCCTGTGAATGTTTTATTGACAAAATGCACTAGATCAGAATGTAAGGGGATATATAATAAGCAACAGAAGTATAATTCCCCATGGATCATTGGATCTCACAAAGCCATCAAAGACATTAGAGATCCCCTCTAAGAGAAGGGCTGTCTATCTTCTTGGTCATTCCACTGCCTTTTCCAACTCTGGGAAGGTCTGGGAGTGGAAAGTCTAAGTAATTTCCCACAGACAGGTTTCTCTACAAGACCTGTATCTGCTGAGGCTTTAGTCGGAGAAATGCTCAGCTGTGACTCTGTTGACCTTGGCTGTGTTTGAGTTACCAGCCTAGAGGTAAAAATTGCTCTTCCTAGCAATTAATTTCTCCAACAAGATTATAATCTTGAAACTGAAGCAAGACTACATTGCTGCATTTACCAGATGCTTTACAATCTCTGTCAGGAAAAGTAGATTGATGTTGTTCCATTTCCTTTTATTATAGCTTCTGACATGGGAGGAAGTGGAATCTCTGCTCTTAACTCTTGGCCAGCAAACATAGCTGTGGGAGGAACACAGCCTTGAATACAGTCATTAAAATTCAATGCAACAATTACAGTTAATGTGCATTAATTTGGGCGTGTTACGCTACTTGGTATATGCCGGATATATTCTTGTAACTGGCAATAACAAGGACATCATCTTTAGCAGTGTCACAGATTCTTTTAAGCAGAAACTATGATCTAAGCAGCTTGTTAATAAACAGAATTGTGTAGCAATTTTGTCAGTGAGAGTGAATATTTTCTTGCTAATGCCATATTTTTGAAAGTTTTTACACTTCCAATCTAGGTTATGAATTCTGATTTCCAGCTACTCAGAGCTGCTAATTCTGAGTTCAAGCCACTGGCTGCTAAGGAAATGCTAGAGATAGTAGTGATCAGAATAAGATTTAAAAGTTTTCCTGAGTTTCCGCTTTTATGTGCCATAAATTTTAAGTTCCTCTTCAATAATGAAATTTCTATAATTTTGACATCTCAGCTCAGATTCACCTAAAATATTAGTCTGAGATTCATGTTGAAGAACACCAAAAGAGTTTTTGTTTTCTAATAACGCATGGTTCAGGCTTTGAGTTGTATGCATTTAATCTACAGTATTTATTTATATTCCTCTGTATTCACTATGAAAAATACCTGGTGAATTACAATTGCTGGAATGGCATTCCAGCACATACATGCAGTCATTTAGAGCATTTGAAAGATTTTAGTGACCCCTCTAAGGCACTGTAACAGAAAAACAAATGCACTATCTAATTAATCACTCAATATTGATGGAATAACTAACAGGTAAATTGTCAGGGAAAAAATCAACGTTCCTGGAACCTGGTTACCTTCATTTATATGATAGATTTCTATTCTCCATCTATTAAAATAGATAATTGTTGAAACTACAGCCTTGAAATTTAAATAGATACTATAATTTTAAACAACTTGTTGTGAGTGCTACTGTGTAAAATTTAGGATTAAAAGTGCATATAGTTAATCAAACATATCTTCTGTAGTCAAACTGGTCAAATAGTTCTGTACTGTTCAGAAAAGAATCAAAAAATGAAAACTGCTTTTGTTTCCCACAAAATCATTCAAATGGGGATAAACATATGTCAACTTGTTTGATAAGAGTTCTCCAACCATTATTTTCAAGTATGGATTTAAGTTAACTGAAGCCAGATTGTTCTTCACATACCTGAGAGGTGCACAGCATGCTTCCAACAGTTCATAGAGCCAATAGCCCATTCCTGGATTCATGGTGGACCTTCTTCCCTGTCATGAAACTATTTTTCTTTCATGACAAAATGTAGGTTTTTCATATCAGATCGTAGATAGAAATCTGGCCATACAAAGTTAGGGTACATTCATGTTAGTATGTTTGACCCAGATATTATCTGCACACCACAACATATGACTGACAATATGAGACATATGATTCAAATTTTCTTCAATTTAATAAATTTTGTCAAATAAAGTGATATTTCTGTCATGTGATGAGAGGTAGAGGTGGTATCATATACTTGAATTACTCTGTAAGAATCTATCTTAAGATACAGTGTTGTAGGGTTATCTCATAATTTTATGGAAAATTAATCTTTGCTACTAGATTAGCCTTTTTCAAAATTGATCCAAGATTTGCCTTTTTCTATGTCCACTGGAAGTTTTATTCTCTTTGGTATTCCTGATATTTAGCATTCTCTTCAGTATTTACTCCTCAGTTACATTTGGGGAGATAGCAAATACCCTTCTGGTTACTCTGTGCCAAGCAGTCATATTCCACTTGTAAGAGCTTTGCATCTGAAATAACACTTTCATCTGCACAGTTGTTTATACTTTTCCTCTTTCATCTTCCTTTGTTTACATCTTTCTCTTATTTTAGAGCACATATTATACATTCCTTACCACTCTGGAGAAAAAAGTTATCTCCAATTTCAATTACCCATTATTTAAATAATGCTGAATTATTTTGCTCTGAGAAAAATTAATAAAAATATCTCAATATAATTTAGCAATTTACAGATCTATAGGTCTACAAATATAAGCCATATAAATAGGTAAGCTAACTTCAAGTACAATAGGACTCTGTAGTTAAAAAAATTTGAGTAAAAGGGAAAGGTCTCAGCTAAAGTTTTTATGCTAAATTATTCTTACACATAATCATTCCTATATTCCTCTACTCTCCAGTCAAATTTGGAAAGTATTCAAAAAATTTAACCCTGAAATAAAATAAAATGCAAAGACTTTTTTTGTTTCATCACTAGTCTACAAGAAGCTAATGTAAGTCACCACCAAAAAAGATGAGACTGACTGCTTGAATTCCTAAATCTCCTGTAGCAAGATGCTTTTCAGAATTTACAAATGAATTCATGGTTTCTACAAAGGACAGTTGAAATTGGCTTATATTGTGTTTCTAGTATGAATTCCATACAATCTTTTATCTCAGTACAGCATGAAATGATTATTTATTGTGGCTACAAAATGCAGTATTTCCATATATTTTCTTTCTGATCAAGTAATCTATGTACTCCTCTATTATTTTGGGTTTCAGATTTATTCCCTGAGAACGCAAACGTAAACACTCTAATGAACAGTCAGTTTGGAAGCATGTTAATATTATTTGTCAAATATGATTTAAAAAATAATATAAAGAAAAACTGTATAACAACACTTTTTAAAATTTAAATAAGATGTTCACAACACCAAAAGATTAAGTTTTACTAGATATTAAATAGCTTTGTTCTCAGTCTGAGGTAAGCAAGTATATTGTTACTTCATTTGGCACTTTATAGCTATTGTCAACAAGAAGTCATTAGCAGTCTTTCATCTACAGAAGGTTAAACAAGGTTGGATGAATGGAATAATATTTTTCATGAAAATATTTCAACTTTTTTTTCTATCTACAAACACAATTTATTGTTTTATAAACTATATTAATGTTTTAAAAATTCATATCCTGAAATGGAGTAAATTAATCCTTTTTAAAAGGGACTTTAACAAAAAGAAAAGGAAGCTGTGAACTATTTAAACATAAACTAGAAAAAAAAAATTTTAAAACATTGAAGAAACAAATTTATTGCAGTTAAGTTGAAATTATTTATCTTTCTTTTCTGGATCTAAATGTCATTATTTCTTACTGTCTGTCTGAGAAATAATATTTTTTCTGCTTTTATGTTTATAATTATAGACATGGTTTAAAAAAAGTAGAAATTTTAAGAATATATATTTTTAAAAAGAACCTAAAAAATGAAATTGAAATTAAACAAACAAAACAAAGCAACCAACCATGACCAAAAATAAACCAAGTCAAAAATACCCTCACGAGAAGTGCAACGTCTTGGTCAATTTTTTTATTCCCTGTGTCAGAAATCTCTCTTGTTAAAAGTATCACAGAATATTCTGAGTTAGAAGTTGCCCGCTATGATCATCAAAGTCCAGCTCCTGGCCCTGTGCAGGTTTGCCCAAGAGTCACAGCCTGTGCCTGAGAGTTTTGTCCAAATGCTCCTTGTCTGGTGCTGTGACCACTGCCCTGGGGAGCTGTTCCAGTGCCCAAACACCCTCTGAAGTGAAGAACCTTTTTCTGATATCCAACCTAAACCTCCCCTGACACAATTTCAGACAGTTCCCTCAGGTCCTGTCACTGTCCCCACACAGCAGAGATCAGTGCCTGCCCCTCCTCTCCCCCTCACAGGAGGCTGTAACTGCAGTGAGGTCTCCCCTCAGTCTCCTCCAGGCTGAACAGAACAAGTGACCTCAGTCACTCCTCACACGGCCTCCCCTCAGGGCCTGTCACCATTTTTGTGACCCTCCCTTGGACACTCTCTAACAGTTTAATGTCTTGTATTGTGGCACCCAGAACTGCCCCAGGTCAGAGCAGATCAGGACAATCCCCTCCCTTGCCCAGCTGGTGATGCTGTCCCTGATGTCCCCAGGACAGGGTTGGCCCTCCTGGCTGCCAGGGCACTGCTGGCTCATGTTCAGCTTTGTATCAACCAGGACCCACACGTGCCTTTAGGCAGTGCTGCTCTGCAGCCTCTCACACCCCAGTCTGTCTGTACATCCAGGGTTGTCCCATCCCAGGTGCAGTGTCCAGTATTTTCCTTTGTTGACCTTCATGTGGTTGGCGATTGCCCAATCCTCTCATATTTGTCAAGACCTCTCTGCAGGGCATCCCTGACTTTGACAGAATCAACAGCTCCTCCCAGTTTTGTACAATCTGCTCAGTGTCCCTTCTGGCCCTGCATCCTAGTCATTTATGTTGAAGAACTTTCATACATTTATGTTCAACATATGTGTCGAAGAGCACAGGGCCCAGTATGAACCCCATTAGTGACAGGTGACCAGTCTGATGTCACCCTATTCACTGAAACCCTTGTGCCTGACCCATGAGCCAGTTTCTCACCCGTCCCATGATGTGTTTATCTAGCTGTGGGCTGGACATCTTGGCCAGAAGGATCCCATGAGAGACAGTATTGAAAGCTTTGCTCAAATCCAAAAAGATTGCTTCCCTTGATCATCTGGATGGGTTTCCTTGTCATTAAAGGGAAGTCAGGTTTGATAAGCAGGACTTTTCTCTCATAAAGCCATGCTGGCAGTAACCAAAGGCTGCATTGTTTTCCAGTATATATACCTTTCATACAAGCTTTACTGTAATTTTACCAGGGAGAAAACTAAGATTGACAGGCCTGTAGTTCCCAGGGTCATCTTTTTTGCCTTTTTTGAAAATTCAGGCAACAAGTAGGGAGAACATTTACAACTTGAAAAATCCAGATGAATTCTGAAAGAAAAAATATGTCTTTTTATGTCTTAAAAAAAACTAAAAACACTCCCCTTTTTAGTCTGAAAAAGAAAGACTTTTTAGTCATTAGGGGACCCAACATCATACTTTGTCAAGGAAACCCCTTCAAAGGCTAACTGATAGAAAAGGATAACTGTAAGGATTTACTCAGAGATACCTACAATGCTGACTGACTGACTTTTAAGGATTTTGAGGCTTTAAGCTGTGCATTGATGGATCAGCAATACCTAAATACCTGGGACAGAACTCAGCACTATTTGTAGTTTCTCATTCTCTGTGTCTCATTAGAACTAGAGAGAATTTCTCTCTGACTTACCTGTATCTGAAATCAAATCAATTAGCATCTGTAAAGTACTCTGAGAAGAACAGCCAATAAATTACACAGGAAATAAAATACCCACATTAAAATTGTCAATCATTTCAGGTATCTGGAAGTCTGTTTGGAATTTGGTTAAATACGTTGAAAGGAAGAATCTGTATGGTAAAAATCTACATTGAAATAAACAGAAAGCCTTTGTTACTCAGCATTACCTAAATTTGGTTTACAGACATGTTCTGTTGTAGCTGATAATACGCCATGAAGTGTGAATGGAAATGGAAATGAAGTGTTAAATGATGAGTTACACTACTCCAATTACACATCAGAAACAACATCCTTTATCTGGGCTGTTAGAGCCAAGAATATTACTTAATACAACAGGAAGAGTTGAAGGGAAATGGGGAAAAAATGCAGTGTAAGTACAACATTATTCAACAGCAAATGAATGTGTAGATGGTATTCTTTTACATCAGTTGTTCAGAGAACACATTTGCATTGTTGTCTAGGTTCTTTTAAGATATTTTTGCAGAAAAAGTTTGATGAAAGGTTGTGTTTCATTTATTCCACATTTCCATTTAGATCATCAATAAAACCTTTAAACCAGATGGAAAAAAGAGGTACCATATACCATAGCATCAAACTAGGAACTCAGTGGCTGATCTAGTTAAACACTTAACCATATGTTTAATTTCAAATATGTGTGTCCCTTTTTGAGATTGTGTGTCTAAAGTTCAGCATGTGTCCACATGTTTATCTTAGCCAAACTAAGCAACACTGAGGCACAATTCATACACAATTCTTGGACTTCTAAACCACTTAGCACAATCCTAACCTATTTTAGGCTAGTTAGTAGTAAATTAGCCAAGTACAGGGGGAAAAATCACTGTCCTGGTCCTGCTGACCATATTATTGCTGATACAAGCCAGGATACCATTGCCCTTCTTGGCCACCTGGGCATCCCTGGCTCATGTCCAGCTGCTGTTGACCAATACCTCCAGGTTCTTCTCCAAAAGATGGGGAGGAGGTCAGGTGTGCCAGCTAAACTATGGATATCAGTTCAGCTATTTCAAAGGGCTTTCCTTGGTGCTACCAATTACCACTTTGAAAATAAATCTTAAAAAACTAAAATATAATCCAATTCTAAGATCACCGCTTGCTCCATCAGGCTCACAGGAGTATCATGGAATAAAAAAATTGGTTTGTCACATAAGTCACCAGGTATTAAAGGGTACACAGACAAGGAACAGATCTGGAGCAGTAAGTGCCTTTGTTACGCTGCCACGACTGAGGCTTGACCACTTTTCAAACCATCTTGTTTCTTTTTCTTTCCTTTCATCTGCGGCCCATAGCCAAGGCTTTTGAGGAACTCAAACCGGGAATGTGGCCAACTGCTACAAAGGTTGTTACATGGTTTCCGAATTATGTTCTTGGGTAAGGCAGATGTTGTTTAAAATACAGCATGAAAAACACTAAAAAAAGAATGACCAGTAAAGCGAGGAACCTCAACAGCACATTCCCTAGAATAGATTTTATACATCATGTATGCTTGGCAGCTGGCCTGAGAGTGTTGCACTGAGTTAAAAAAAAGAAATAAAAGGAAAAAAGGAAAAAAGGGAAAAGAAAAAGGAACAGTTAAAAAATAATTTGAAGCTCCAAAAGACCAAGATAAAATGCTGTTTTTCCTCAAGAAAATGCCAGGAACTATTCTTACTGCCCCGTACTTTTCCAATTGCTCATTATTTAATTATAGTAATTTTATGGCATCTATTGTTACATTTCCTTACGAGTAGAAAGAGAACTCAAAGTCTTTATCTAAAATTGCTTTTATTTTAAACCAAATTACAAAACAAGGAAGAATAAAATTAAGAACTTTCATTATTTAATGTAACATGAGCTGGATGAAAGCAGAAAATAATTTATTGTTAATCTAGCTTTTTACAGAAGTGAAAAAACACACGTAGTTGCTACTTCTTCAACTGAGGCATTTGTGCAGTGTCACACTTGCCTTAGTGAGACTTCTCCAAAATCTTCCTCCAACCATGCTATTTACCCCAAGTTTTATGGAGGCTATCATAGCTGGAGGCAGCTCTGTGAGGATTATGTCCTTTGAATTCCTTTCGTTTGTACTGAGATCAAGGAATCAAATATTTTCCTGACTTTCTAGACAGAAATTAAATTCTTGGAGTTATTCTGGAGGCATTATGTTAGACTGTCAAGGACAATTAGCCTCAAAGCACTTGTATATAATGTTTGTGATGTACACACACATAGAAGACTTTCACACAAAGCCATCCTACCAAGCAAAAGGAAAGCATGAGAAATTGCCTGCTCTATTTCCATCAGAATTGTGCTTGGTTAAACATGGTCACCATATTTTTTATGCCTCTAATAGTTTGGCTGACACCCAAGCAACCTGCTTCTATCTCATATTCTGCTTTGGAAATAAGAAACTCCCTTGCTCACAGACAAAATAGCCAAAATCAGGGCAGAGACAGTGAGGAAACAGAGAGTTCAGAGGTTGAGCAATTTTTCAACTTCTGCTCTGCAGAGCCAGTGGCTACTAAGAAAAAAAGAAACTCACTGCTCATAATCCCCATCTAGATCTTCTGAAGTTCCTGTAAAAAACAGACTAACTACAGAAAGAAATGTTGCAGTAAGCTTCCTCTCATTATACACTCCCATCTAAATAACCTGCCTTGCTGACAACCTGCAGATTTTTTTTCCTTATTTTTAACATATAGGTTAAAAATAAGTAAACACAGTACTCCTGAGTCATGCTCCCAGCTCCCTGCCTATCCCTAAATTTCTAACAGCTACTAAAAAAAGGAAATTGAAAAAGGAAAAGACTTATTTTTCTCAAAGAAAACCTTGTTCACAGAGACAAATAAAAATGCTGGAGATCCTCTAGTGATGCCTGTATGTGTTATATTACCACCTGGGGTTTGGTGGCTCATGGCAAAACATTCCCTGTGTCACCTTCAACAGAACTGCCTTGAATTCTTCAGGGCTAGGAAGCAGACAAGATGTCCGTGCAGACTTGGGTGTTGGGCATTATGCCTGTGTCCAAAAATTCCACCACAATATTGAGAATATTTCTAAATATTCTTATATTGCTTTAGATTTTATATGAAAAATGTCTGGAGATGATGGCTCTGGGTATGCAGACATGCATTGTCTTCAGTGACAGGTATATGCAATATTTGGTTTATACAGTCATAAAAGCATTTACTGAAATAGAAAGAAAAAAATGTTCCTCTTCTTGCTAATATTTGGCTTCCTGCTAACAATGAACAATATAGAAAGATAACTTTGAAATGGACAATACCATCTACAGACCCCGAAGATGATTAAGGATAAGAATTTGTCTCCCATGAAAAGAGTGATATCTCTGTATTATTCCTTTTTCCATCTTCAAAATGTTTTGGCAAATTGCACATTCCCTGCTGTATCTTCTGCTGTCATCTCTTTTTCCTTGAAATTCCATGCCAAACAGGCCACTGTAGTTCTGATGTACTGTACTTTCCAGTTTTGTTAATGTGCCTCATGAAGAGACAGTGAAATTATTTCTTCCTATTTATTTTCTTCTGAAAAGTTTGTATTAGCTCGATAATTCTGTTATTTTTTCACTCCAATGTTACTTGTGCTCAACCTTGTCTTCCTTTCACACCAACTACTCTGTATTGCTGATTTCTAAACTCAACTTCAAAATTACAGTGCAAAAAGATCATAATTCTTGAGAAAAAAGGGAACAATTTCAGCCAGTCTCTACAGCTTAGACAGTGTCTCTCCAGAATATTTTCTTTCAAGTTTTCAGGGGCAAGAGAACATCTTCACACCAGTTCATTTGTACAGATTGTACAGTTGTACAGTTGTACAGAGAAACCAAGAAAGGTTTCTGTAACTCCAATGTCAAACTCTGATGCTGAAAAAGCATTTTGCATATCACTAAACCATATACATGTGTATATGTGAAGAAGCCTTGCAGAAATTGCCTAATTGTGTTTGTAAAACCTGTCTTTAACATAGATGTGGTAAAGTGAGATGGAAGTACAAGTCAGAATCACAGAATAGTTGAGGTCAGAAAGGATTCTGGAGGTTGCCTTCTCCAATGTGCATGCTCAAAGCCAGCTGATCTCCTACAAGCTGCAGGGTTGTGTAAGGTTGATTCTTTAATCTCCCACATGGAGACTGCACTACTTTGCTGAGCAATCTGTTGCAGTATCTGACCACTTATAGGAAAAAGAGTTTAAAGAGAATTTTGTATATTTTCAACAGCCTTGAAGTCGGTCTCCCATCTTTATACCTTTCCACCAGACATTTTATACACATTGATAATATCCTCCTGAGCATTGTGTTCTCCAGACTGAACACTCCCAGCACTGTCTCCTCATATGACAGGGGCTCCATCCCTTCATTATCTTTGTGGTTCTGCAATGCTGTCTCCAATAAGTCTGTGTGTGTCTTGTTGTCACAGGTCCAGAACTGCAAGAGCCCAGGTGTGTCTCACCAGTGTGAAGCAGAGGGGAAAGATTGTCTGCCTTGACTTGCTCTCCTCATCCAGTTCACAGTGCTGTTGGCAGCCTAGAGTGCATAATTGGCTCACACTCATCTCCTTGTCCACCAGAACCTCAAGGTCCTTCTTTGCAAACCTGCTTTCCAGCTGGACAGCCCCTAGTCTAACACAGTGCATGGAGTTCTTTGCATTCCCTCTTGTTGAACTCATTGAGTTTCCTGTCAGCATGTATCTCAAGCCTGACAATTCTGCCTGATGGAAATATCCACCCTTTTGGATATTTCAAACATTCCTCCAACTTTTATATTATGTACAAATGAAAAGCTCTGTCCCATAGTCCAGCTCCATAATGAAGATGTTTACCAACATTGTTCCCAGTATCCTGTCTCAGGGTAGTTGTATGTCTGTGTGTATCTGTTCATGCATATGCACATTTAAAATATATATTGAAACACAAAAAGGTGCAGAAAATACTGAAGACTCAAGTCAACTATATGTATCTCATTTTAGAAATCACTTTATGTGGACTGTCCTGAAAAGAAGGATGAGGACAGGATGCTCAGGAAGTCTTCACCTCTGCCTTGGATAGATGTGTAATAGGCAGGCACCATTCCAGGGACAAGCTGCCAATGAGATGATTTCCACAAAGTCACAGTTATGTCACACAATTATGACTTTGAGCAGAACACAGTGACTTTGGATTCAAGAAGCAGCATCTTCTCACCTTTTTAAAACAGCACTACTGATGTTACAGCATGAGATTTTTCCTGGAAGCAGGAGCAACAGTCCTCCTGTGGTTTCTCAGTGGGAAGGCAACTTCACTTCCCCAGCAGAGAGCCTTACAGCACCAGTGCTGCTGCTAACTGTGGCCTTGCTATTTGTAGGTGGAACTAAACAGCTCTAACTTGAATTCTAACAGCATTCTAACTTGAATCCTTCTGTTCTCAAGGTAAGGATGTTTTGATCTTAAGAATATTTACAATGACAGAAGACACTTTCTCAGAAATTGAATGTAATATTAAAATAATCAAGATTAAGAAAAAAAACAACCCACATTGAAAAGGGGCTTTAATTAATGAAATCATCTTTACTTAGAGCCCTTCCAAACTGAGTCAGGTGGAACCTTAGAGCATGAAGTAAATATGTCTGTACAGAGTTTCAAGCACCAGAATTTTTAGTTCAACAGAGTAATTTCTGGAAGTCTCTCTAACACATCCATAATTTAAAGCATAACTGATTATAGTATGTGCGTTGTGTAAAGTGGAAGATGGAAAAGGAAAGGGTTAAACAGAGAGTATTGTGTGCCACAAGCAAATGCAGAATAAAGAGAGAAAGTGTGGAAGGAGGTGCAGAAAGACAAGTCTGTGTCTGTCAAAACATGAGAATCAGAAATGATTAGAGTCCAAATTACAAGTCTGTCTGTCATGAAGCATGATAGATTTAAAATACAGGAGAAGGCAAATGACAGTTAAAGAACAAGCTGGAAAAACTGTTGCCAAAAAAGAAATATCACAGAAAAGTAGCCTGACACAGCCAATCAAATTAAGAGAGCTCTTCTTAATGGAAAATTGCTTATTGTAAATGAAGGTAAATAACTGTCTAGAGGAGCAACAGACAATGGAACTTAATGAACACTCTGAACATCACTATTTACTGTGTGAATCATTAACACTGAATCCATAGCCAGCCAGATTGGGAAGAAGTTCAGAAATTGTCTGAAATATTCTGTGCACCTGGACAAAAATTCATTTGACACAGCATAGTTCATTCATGTCTGTGAAAGACAGACTTTTTCTGCTAGTGCTCCTGAATATATCATAATTAGCTAATATTCTTTCAATAAAACAAAATATAGGATAGATATTTAAAAAGATGGAATATCCTAGACATTAATTTTCAATGTGACTGGAAAGGATTCTTTCTACATATTCATATTTTTATGGCCTGCGTTATAAAACACTCAACTTGTCTTTCCTCCAGGTTTGTATGTAAAATAATATTGGCTCTACAAATAAGTTTGTGGAACAAATACAGAAAAAAAGAGGCTGAATGTCAAAACTCTATTTCCAATTTAGACTTCCCAAACTGTCAGAATATATTTATTTTCCTTAAAACCTCAGCTGTTAAAATCAAAAGAAAGTAAAAGAATTGAAACTTTTATTTAAAAGAATTATTTAGACCCTTCAGAGTGTGAATTTGGCTGGAATTATGAAATAAGCAACACATATTACTCAGAAAACAAAAGAAGATAGGAAAAATTTAATATTAATTTAAAAAGAGATATAAAAAATTAAACCCAGAAAAGCAAAAGCAAAAAAGACCCTATGCAAGCAAAATCAAGCAAATCAAATCCCTAAATTATTTTTTGTGGGCAAATCCATTATTTTCTAAATCTTAAATATTAATTTGGCAACACTTGACATAAAGGGCATTTCAGGAAGCAGGGAGTAGGTAGAAGTTACTGTTTAAATTTTAAAGAAATATGAGCTAGCTCATAAATTTGAATTTGTGTTCCAGCTCAGGATCTATATTTGGAGGTTTCCAGATCATAGCTTTTGCTTTGCACTCACCTCCAATTTTTGTTGAAGTGTAAATAAGACTGACTGGGAGAGTGGGGTCCCAGGGAATTGAACCCACTGGGTACAATGACGAGTTTTCTGTGGTCCCTTTTGCTCAGCCATCTTTTGAATATGGGCTGCTGAGAAGAGGTAGCAAGGTGACCCCTCGGGAACATGATGAACCAGCTTTTAGGCAAATGTTTAAGTGTACTTTTTCTTGCAACCTCCCCCACCCCCGAATGTGACTGGGTGTCTGACTTTAACCCCAAAGGGTGTGTTTCCATTCTCCCTGAACCACCTGAAGTGCTGAGTGTCCTTCAGGGACAGAGCTTCCAGCATTCACATCACTTTGCTAAGTCTTATCTATGTTTGTAGCTGACAATCAGTAGATAATAATATTTGCTGAGGTTATATCATAGAATAAGCAATAAGTTCCCAATTTGCCCTCAGCTAAACAAAGCTGAATAAGCCAGGCTGTTTTTGCACTTACTGAAAATTAGAGCAATTTAAGAGGTGCTCTATTTATCTTCATTAGAAATAGCTTTCCTCTGTGCCTGTAACTAGTTTTCCTCTAAAGGACTGAAAGACCTGGTATAAGTAGCAGATGATTTTAAAGTTATACAGATAGTTATCCCATATTTGCACACAATATAAAATGAAATACTTGTGCCTAGAATGGCTGCAACTTGCCAATCTCTAACACCTTGCACATAAGGAAATCCTTTAACAATGAAACGAAGTCCAAACTAAACACAGCAGAATTGTTTTGAAGGATGGTTCATTTCCTACTTCTGGCTTTTTACTGTTGATTATTTAGGCAGTCATTTCACTTTATAAATGGAAACTGAATCATAGTTTACCACTGGAAAATTATTGGAAATCAGAGTCCATTTGAGTCACAGACACAGCTATTTCCTCTCTGAACAGGAAGACTGTGCTCAAATGGTCCTTTCGGGAGCTCTGAATGATAAAAAACCTGTTTCTAGCCTCCTTCAAAAAGATCTGCACAGTGTATTCATACTTAGGAAAAAAAAAGTCAGGATGTTCCTATTCAAACATGGACACTAGAGCAGGAAAAAGGAAAGGTGAATATACATTCTCTACTTATCTAAACAACATAAAGTCCGTTTGCAAGCCTGGAATAAGACAGACCCCCTAGCTTCTAGCATCTCTCTTTATAAATTATTATTCTTTATTTATTGTCATATATATATATATATATATATATATATATATACACACACACACATATACCAAAGAAGACTGTGAGAGTATTTTTCTAAAAAAAATTATTGTAATATGCAATTCATTTCTGCTCATCTAAAAATTCTGACAATTTCCAAACAATAAAAACACTCCACCCTTTCCCTCTGGCATCAGCATCTGTCCTTCTCTAAGAGCTGAAGGAAGTAGGAGAATTTCAAAATTTGTCTTAAAAAACAGGTGCAGGATATTTGTGATGAGTTCTAAGGTCCAGAGACTGTAGAGGAATATTTTAAGTTATCCAAGTCTGGTAATCTCAGTGAGTCTGAGAGCAGAGGCAGCGGGGTTGGATTGGGAGCACTGTGGTTCCTGATGGGATGGAGAAGGCAGTTAGCAGCCTTTTCACAAGTACTACAGGGCTGCAGCTCAGACCATTCAAACTCTAGCCATGCCAGTATCATATGCACAGAGAAGTTGTTTTCTGTCATGAGGCACTTGATCAAATATCCATTTGTGTGTCCCAGATGCCTACAATTTTCTTGACTCCTTTTGAGTAGAGAAACATGGACACTTCTTATAACACAGTTTAGCTTCTCTTCAATTAGATATCCCTGAATCACATTTTAATTTTTTTTTTCTTTTTTTCCTTTTCTTCTATATGGGAAGTATGGGTTCACTAATTTAGACATGAACACCCACACTGAAGACTACTGAAGTTTTTGTCTATTTTGATGGCAAATACTTGTCACAGTACTCCAGAAACCCTTTCACAAATACTGAACAGGGTAAAACGCTCTCTCAGGTTCTTTTCTTCAAAATAACTTCCCAGTCAGCTGGTTCCAGCCTGCACTGTTACACAGGGCTACGCTATCCCAGATGCAGAATTTTGCAGTTACTTTGGTTGAACTTTTTGAGGTCCCATTTCTCCAGCTTCTGAGGTCCTTCTGAACGGCAGCACTTCTTAGCAGGATATTGACTGCTCCTCCCACACTGCTGGTCTTGTTGAGAGTGCACTCCATTCCATCATTCAGGTTACCAGGGAGAATGTTAAAATGTGCTGACTGGTCTCAATACAGGCCCCTGAGGAAACTGAATGCTACTGGGGCTTCACAGCACTGAATAAAAACATTTGAAGCTGCCCATCCAGGTGGTTTTCTATGTACTCACAAGGCCAAACACCCTGATTGAATCTTGCCCTCTTAGCCGTGGAAAAATCCCTGTTGGTCTCCCCTCACCCACAGAGCCATCTGTCTCTTTAGAGAAGTCAATTAAACAGGTCAGGCACGATCTGTAAATTTGTGCTGACTGTTTCCAGTCTTCCTGTACCTCCCATGCCTGGACATGGCTCCCAGGAGAATATGCTTCATCGTGTTTCATCATCTCCCCTGTGCAGCTCCAGCCCTGGCCATTGGACACTCCCAGCCAAGGCTGGGGACAGGCTAGGACATGGGCTCATGGGTGGACCAGGCTCACAGGACATGGCCAGGCAGGGCTGGGCCTTGAAGAGCTGGAGACCAGCCCTGCTGTGCCATTGCTGGGCCAGGGGCTGATGGCCAGAGGAGAATCCTGGCCTGTGGGTAAGGTGCAAGGCCTTTGAGGGAGGCAGCTGAGGGGTGGTGAATGAGAGGTGCCTGCACAGGCTTCAAGATGTGGAGGAAATCATGATCAAGAGAGAAAATTACAGCTTTACAAAGCCATAGAAAGGAAGGGAATGAAGATCACCATTTTCAGTCCTTCACAAGAGAGCAAGTTGGATATACTGTGGAAATCCAAGTAATATCTGTACTAACTAAGCCACCCTGCCACAGAGGACTTGACCTCTCATCTGGTCCTGCTGCAGCTGATCCTTCCACCGTCTGGATGGTCAGAGCAGAGAGCCACAGTGAGAGCTGGTGTGCTGCTCATCAGTGTTCACCTGCCCCCAGTCAGCTCTCCTGTTGCCATCACACAATTGCCACACTTGCACATGCCTTGGGGGGTATTCTATTCCCCATTTATGATGTATTTCTGTAGAACAGGTATAAAGAAGCCTCTGTCAACAGTTTCCATAACATGACAAGCACCTCAAACTAAGCATTCTGAGCAGCCATTTTCCTGATTTCCTGACCTTTATGCTTCCAAGAAAGGCTGTACATTCCTGTATGGCCAGTAGAATTCACTGCTTGGTGTAGAAATAATGGCTTTGATGTAAGAGATACTAGAATGCCACAAGAATTAATAAAAAAATGCCTATACCTCATATGTCCTCAGGACAATGCAAGAAAAATAGCTAGGAAAAAAAGTCTTTAACTAGAATGATGAATCCTCTGAAGGGAGCATTGTGGCCATTGATAGAACAGAATCAGACAAGGGGATGTTCTACTGTCGACACAAGTTTGGTCCTCTGCCTTACTGTGAAGGTTTTTTCTCAGAGTTAAGTTTCTTCTTAGTAGCCAGTGTGGGATTATGTTTTGGATTTGTCATGAAACATGTTTTGATAATACTGGGGTTTTTAATTTTTGCTGAGCAGGGCTCACACAGCATCAAGGCCTTTTCTGCTCCTTGGCCCACCCCATCAGCGAGGAGTCTGGGGGTACACAAGGAGTTGGGAAGGGACACAGCCAGGACAATGACCCCAGCTGACCCAGCGAATATTCCATAACCTATGAGGCCAAGCTCAGCATGTAGAGCTGGGGGAAAAAGGGAGAAGGGGGGCAAGTTCAAAGCGATAACAAGTCACTTCCCAAGTCACTACACATGAAGGCTCTCTGCTTTCCTGGAGATGGCTAGACACCTACCTGCCAATGGAAAATGGTGAATAAACTCCCTGCTTTGCTTTGATCCAGAGTGCTGTTTTGGCTCTACCTATAACTGTCTTTATCTCTACCTATGAGTTTTCTCACTTTCACCCTTCAAGTTCTCTCCACCATCTCACCAGGGGTAGAGTGAGTGAGTGAACATCTGTGTGGGGCTGATCTACCATCGTCAAACTACCACAATTACTAATGTCCTGTATTTCCATACCTTCAGCAGTGTGTTCAGAGATCCTGAGTGACATGGGATACTTGTTATAACATGCGCAGGAGCACTTTTATCATCTTCCTCCACACCTCCAGTTTGAGAATTTGTTGTCAAATATCAAGGGGATTAGTTTCAAATGTCAAAAGCAGATGTGAAGTTATGAGCAAACAATTTTTTTCTTTTTTAGGACATATATAAACCTGCATTTCAAAGACCTTAGATAAAGAAATATGAATCAGTTCAGACCATTCCTGTTTTGCAAAGCTGTTTAATATTCTAGACTGCTGGTCTGCAGGCGTCCAAATGGAATGCTAATTATCCACTTTCTTCCCCTGCTAAAAGCTTCAGTGAGGCTGACAGAAGGTAAGGCACTAGACTGTTGAACAACAATACCATGCTTTCAATGAGAAAGACAACTGTAAAATGTTTCCTGCAGCCTAATTCTTCCAGCATCAGCTGATCCTTTACTAGTCCCTACTTGACATCAATTAATCTCTCCTCTACAGCTTACTATTCCCCAGGGCCTTAGCTGTTATTCCTTTACTTTATGCTAGATTTAAAATGGAAGCTGGGAAGAACACATCGAGTCTCAAACACAGCAGACTGATACACTAAAATTCCTCCTGATCTGAAGAGATATTTTTCATTCCAGTCTTTCCTTGCCCAGCAAAGGTATTTCCAAAATTGCTAGTTACCTGGAAGGTCTCAATCTTCTTCTTCTTAAAACAAATAACCCAACTAAAAAGCAGAGGGAAGCTCACCATATAATGCCAAAGCCCACACATGTCAAGCCAAAGAGACATGTAAGAGAAAGGTAATATAATGCATAATTTTTACTGTGCTTCTCCACCAAGAATATGTAGGCTAGATTTTTAGAAGGCCAGAATGTTTAGGTAAAGTTTTTCAGGAGGGATAATATTACATGATGCACTTGGAAATAGTCAAACTTTGGACTTCCCATATCCATAATGTACGTGCATGAAAGGTTTTCTTATTCTCTATGAAAACATGTTAAATCTTTTGGCAATTTCAAATCATTTCTCTTGGGCCATGGTTATCAAAATATATTTTATTACAGTTTTTGTTAGTAGCTATCAATATCAAAATCCTGCAAGAACAGTTTTATTTTATATAATAATGCCTTTGAATAACATACAGGTTAATATATATAATGTATATAACATATATAACTTATATTTAACATAGCTTATTCATAATGAATTTTTTTTCTATAAAATGCTGACTTCTTGCAGACATTTAGTACAGATCAGACTTTTAATATACATTCCAGCACTTATTATTAAGCTTTGTATTTGATGTTTTTAGAGATTAGTCTATAAGTAAATTAAGCACAAGTTAATAACTCAAAGACATCTCTAATCACTGGAAAGGCAAGTTATCATAGCTCATCTTCTAGGTGGTAAGTGCATGAAGTAGACTCCAAGCCACAGTATGGACCTACTGCCAGTGTTTCCTCTCTCTGGAAAAGTAAGGATTAATTTGAAATGACCCTTTAATGTCAGTGTCTCTAATAAGTACTGAAGCTGCAGTTTCAAGAATTGCAACCCTGACACAATAGCTTGTTCTGTGAAATAAGGAATTCAGGCTTCTGTCTTCCTCTTTCCTCTTCTACCAGGTCCTGGCCTTGCACTCCTGTTTGGTTCCAGTTCTCAGCTGATAGAAGTCACCAACCTATAAAAACCCAAAAAATACCTCAGGGAAAGATGGATAATTTTCTATTAGACTGTGAAATAGTACGGTTTATGTAAGAGTTGAAAAAGTTATCTTGGCCAATACAAAGCAGGACATCAGGTAATGATTCCTGGGGCTGGGAAGAAGGTAAAAAAACTTCTGAGATGGAGAAGGGAATGATAGACATGATCTTTTGGAAAGTACACTCCATTAGGGCCACACAAGTATCCATGAAAACACAGGCTGAGTTTACACAGGGAAAAGTGGTTCTTACCACAGACTCAGCTAGGCAGTTCTCTGAAGTCCATTGTCTCTTTTCACTTTTTTTTGATTTTTTGTTTTCTTCTAAATTTGCATCTCTTCTGAACATGTTCAGGAGAAAAGGTCTGGAGTGACCCTGGCAGGAACCAGAGCACATCCTCCTTGTCTCACTCATTCTCACAGCTCATTTCAATCTGGAGCATTTTTCTGCTGGAGTGCCTTCACTCTCCTCTTCTAAATCTTTCTGAACTCTCTGGTTCCATCAGCTGTCTGAGTTCCTAAGTACAGCACAAGCATCCACAGATCAAAGTTTTTAAATAATTTTTCCCATACGCAGTCTGCAATGCAACATAAGCATCCATAAGGCTCCTATCAACATTCCCACTTTCTTCTAAGTCTTTGCACTTTCAGACCCAAGGGCCTTTTTCCTCATTTGCACAGATTCGGCTCTGCTGATTCTGAAAAATAAAAATATAATTTACACTTCATTTTTGTGTGCTTGGTATGAAGAATTGGAACAACAGCTGAGAAACTGTGTTTTGTTTCGTGGCCAATATGGCACGTGTAAAACTTGTGGAGCAGCAGCTGAAAGTCTGTGTTTTTCATTTTGGGACCAATTTGACATCTTTTAGCAATTTTTTTGGGCAGCAATTCAGAAGGGTCTGATACTTCCCCCTCTCCAGACACCAATCTGGTATCTTTCTATCTAAGTTTTTTGACACCTTTTGTCTATGGAAATCAATAAACAAAGTCTGAAAATAATTTTCTTTGCAAAAATAAACTGTTATGGAAATTTCTAGTATCATTTTTGGCCAATGAGTGACTTTAAATCCAGGGTTTTAATCTTCCCTTGCTTATGTTATTTTATATTTATTATATTTTTTCTTAAAAATTTGATTATTTTTTCTTTGAAATATGAATCTTATGATGAATATGTTCCAGGGACATATTTGAGTGAAAAATTAGCAAAATTTTACTACAGAATTCGAAGGGTGATTGCTGAGGCTATTGAAATTTTTTTATAATGCCTCAGATATTTTTTATGCACCCTTTAATGTAGTTTCTATAAACTTGTTATACATGAAGGGTGAAAAGCAACTACCTTATATGAGGGGTTCACTGTGATTTTAAAGCTAGTGCCTCTTGTGATAATCTCTGAGCATTTTCAGTCTCCCAGCCACATATAAGAGATTAACTGGATTGCAGCTTCCACATCTAAATGCCTTTGTCCAGCAAGGAATCTAATTCTAGGGTAAGAGATATCACAGGTACTTTTGCTAACCAGGGATAGAGCTGAAAATAGCTTTAGTTTTACATAGAAATCAAACAGTGCTTTATATCATGATAATAATCCTTCATTTTATTTGGTGTATCCTAGACTAAAACAAAATTGAGAAGGTTGCAGCTGTGATTTGAAATATTTTTCTTCCCCTATCTTTTACTTATTGACATGTCCTGTTCTGCATTGCTGCTCTCTGTTCTGTTTAACTGAATATCTTAAATAAAAAACTGAAAAAAAGAAAAGAAAATGTTTTCCAGGATTGACACTTTGCTGGCAAACTTAATTTACTTCAATATAACATATTTGTTAAGTAGGGTTTAAATTTCTTTTTTGAAAGACAATGTTAAATACATTTTCCTGGAGAAAAAGACCATTCCACCATCTCAAATATATGGCAGTAATATACTGCAGGATGAGCACAGATTATTATTACATTAATTTAGTTCCTACATTCATTTTTTGCTCACTGTGGTTATACAGAATTCTTAGTAAGATGTAAAGATGTGATTTCTTCAGTCCAAGAAATCTGTCCAGAAATATCTTTGGTAAGTACAAACATATGAGTCCCTTAATGTGGCACCATTTTTAGATATTGGATACTCCAATAAATGAAATGAAATATTAGGGATATCCCTATACAGTGCTGAATTTTTGCCTTGTGAAAAAATAACTACCTCTTGAGAATGTGATAAATGCATAAGATGCAGAAAAAAATAGCAAATATCTCATTATCATATAATTGTTCTTCTGCTTCTTCTATGAACATGTACAGGGCACACACTGGCTATTGCTCTTTTCCCTTCATAAGTTAAATTTTCAGTCAAGTTTGAATAAACTTTAGTGTTGCTGGTATGCCTCCTGAGCAAACTGCAGTGAAGCAGTAAACACTACAGCATCCCAGAGCTTGTGACAACATCTAAGTTTTCTGTGCTAGCTCTGAGATAGATATCAAGATCTGTTTTCAAGATAAATTATTTAATTTCCCTTCATAAAAATGTTTTCCAGGAAAGATACATGAGCTGCTTTGAAAAAGGGGTTGTTTTTCCTTTCCAGAGATTTTTCACATCAACAGATCAGCCCCTGACATCTCAGGTTAAGCTATCTCAGCATAATCACTGATACTACAGGGTTTGCAGGAAGCAAAAGGAGCACTGTGAAGGTTTCAGGTCAAATATTAATCTACCTGACAGGAGCATGTCTGGAAAGTTTCATCTTCAGCATTCCAGTGGTGCCTAAATCCTTCCCACCTGCTGGAATGACACTGATTTCCAAATTATAAGCTAATTTACAATTTAAAATTTGCATTTAAAAGTCTGTTTGAAGAAGAGGTTTTATTTGTTTCCTGTAACTCTATAAACTTACTAGTGAGCAAAGACTGGAAAGTGAGATTTTTAACTGTTTCTTAGTTTTTTTTTTCCTGCTTCAGAGAAAATCTAGGTCTCAGATGCAAACTTCTAAAGTCCGTAAAAGATACCATTTCTCTGTTCTCTGGCTGGGAATGGATAACACTTATTTAATCTATCTACATGACATTTTTTCTACATTGGGGTAAAAAACTGCAACAGTAGCTTTACTGTTCCAAAAAGCAGTTCATTTTTAACAAAAAATCAGGCAGAAATAGGACTATTAATACTGTGTTGCATAACAGATTCACTATGTCAAATAAGTAAAATATTTCTGCCTTGAAAAAATTTCCATGAAAAGAGCACTTTAAGAACTTTTTCTGTTTTACTTCTGTAAAATTCAAGGTAAGATGATTTTATTTTTATTTTTATT
>VZTB01003827.1:3539-37425 GCA_013397245.1 Thryothorus ludovicianus
GGGCGGCGCCGGCGCGCCGGGCGCTCTGGGTGCTCGCCTTCTGCACGGCGCTGGGGCTGCTGCTGGCCTGGTCCTCCGACCGCCTGCTGCACTGGCTCGCCTTCCCCTCGCACACCCGCGTGCGCACCGAGTGGAGCCGCCAGCTGCCCTTCCCCGCTGTCACGCTGTGCAACAACAACCCGCTGCGCTTCCCTCGCCTCTCCAAGGGCGATCTGTACTACGCGGGGCACTGGCTGGGGCTGCTGCTGCCCAACCGCACGGCGCGGCCGCTGCTCACCGAGCTGCTGCGCACCGACGAGGCGCGGCTGCGCTGGTTCGCCAAACTGGCCGATTTCCGCCTCTTTCTGCCGCCCCGCCACTACGAGGGCATCAGCGCCGACTTCATGGACCGCCTGGGCCACCAGCTGGAGGACATGCTGCTGTCCTGCAAGTACCGCGGCGAGCTCTGCGGCCCGCACAACTTCTCCGCGGTGAGTGCGCGCCGGGAGCCCCGGCTGCTCTCCGTTCCTGGCCGGTGCCCCACGGGTCCTGTCGGTTCTGGTCTTTGTCTCCGGTTCGAGTCGGTCCGGGAGCCCCCCGGCTCGTGTCGGTTCTGGTCCTTGTCCGCCGCTCCTCTCGGTCCGAGGGATCCCCGGTCGTGTTGGTCCCTGTCCCTGTCCCGGTCCCTGTCCCCCGTTCGTGCCGGTCCAAGGGCACCCCCGGCTGATGTCGGTTTAAGGGACTCGGGGTTGCTGTCGGTCCCGGTCCGCCGCTCGCCGCGCGTTTTCCCACGGTGCCCGAGCGCTCCAGGGTCGCGGCGGTCCCGGAGGGTCCGGCGGGTCCCGGTGTGTCCGGCAGGTCCCGGAGGGTCCAGCGGGTCCTGCATGGCCAGGCAGGGCACCCCTGGCCCGGGAGCGCCTCGGGAGCTCCCCCGGGTCGCTGCCGTCCGAGCGCTTTCCCTCTCGCTGATTTCTCCGCCGGCCCGAAGTGATGCTCTCTGGTCCAGGGTGACTCGCTGGCGTGTGAGGGACTGGCTGCTGCCTCGGGTTTTAATCAGAAAGAATTAAGTTAATGTCGTAGCATCCCTGCCGCTGCCGTCCGACGTTCCGTGTTGCTCCCAGCGTAGTCGCACCCGGATTTTTCCCCCGTCCCAGCCGAGGTCCCCCGGATGCGCCGTGGCTGCAGCGCGGGTCCGGCCCACCCTGCCCATCCTGATGAGCTTTGCTGTGTCCGGTCCCTCGCGCTCTGTCCGGGCTCCTTCGGCTCCCTGTGCAATCCCGGGAGTCCCTGGAGCTGCCCCTTTGGGGCCGTGCGGGTTGTGCACCCTGCGGTCCTTTGGGATGCGAAGCTTTGCTGATCGGAGCTGATCCAAAAGGTTCTTGAGTCCTGATGAACCAGCGGGGTTTGGGATCAACCCCAAAACTCAGGGCAAGGGTTTACAAACCACTGGGGGTGGGATTCCTGCTTGGGAAAATCCCGGTGCGACTGTTGTGAGCTCTGATGTCTTGGGAGGAGACTGACTGAGAGCGGGAACCAGACCTACGTGAAGGACCCGGCGGCGCTTCCCTGAGAGCAGCGGGATATTGATGGTGCTGGAATATTCTGCTCCTCTGATCTCTGCAGATAGCGCGAGGGGTGGCTGTGGCTGAACATCCTGCAAAGAGCAGGGCTGGGGTCTGTGAGGACAGATGAAACTCTGTGTGGGAGCGGTGTGTGCCGAGAGGAGCTGAATTCCCCACTCTGCCTGGGATGCATCCTGGAAATCAGACGGAATTGTCTCTTTGGACTTGTCACGTCTGCCGTGAAACTGTGAAGTGGAGGAGGGAGGGACTCCCTGCGGGATGGAGGAGCTGCCCAGGCTGTGCAGGCAGCAGCTGCTGCTGCAAACAGGAGCAGGAGTGGCACAGCTGGAGGAAAAATCATCATTAAAATGGGTTATTGAGGCAGACCCTTTCCAGCAGGACAATCTGGGACCGTGACATGAGAAAATTCGGAAATTACAGCAGGAACAGGCAGTGGGCAGTGGGGAAAAGCTGCCTCCCCTTCCCAGATGCCAGGGCAGGATGTGATGGTGTTTGGCTGGTGCCAGAGGGGCTGACTGCAGCGTTTACCGAAGCCCCGCGTCCTCCAAGGTGCCTCAAACCCGGCAGAGGTTCCCTTTGTCCCGGCCAAAATAAATCCTGGAGCGCTGCTGTGGCTGGATGCAGCCGAGGGCTGCTCTGGGGGTGCTGCAGGAGTTACTCCAGCATGGAATTGGGCATTCCTGGCTCTGCACCTGCTGCTGGGGCCACCACGGTGGGCTGAGGAGTGGGGTCTCCTCCAGCCTTCCTGGAAGGGTCCCAGAAGCTGCTTCCCGAGGCTGGGAGGGAGGGAATTGGGAGGTGTGATCCCTGGGATTCTCCCTGGGAGCTCACAGCACTGAGGGGATTGCTCAGCTGAGGAAATAGGACAAATATCCTTCCCATCCCAAAGGGTCTGTGGTTCCAGGGTGGAGGGAGAGGGGAATCCCTGTGCTAGGAACCAGCTGGATCTGCTTTCCCTGCACCTGTGGCAGGTGAGGGTGCTCAGTGTCACCTCCCTGTGTCCCAGCAAGTCCCTCCTCCTGTGAGTGACCTCTGCACTGTCCTTGATGGGGAGGCTGAGGAACTTTTACCCTTGCAGAGAAGGGTTCCCTGGGGAACAACTTCCTGGAGGTCTGGAGTGTCCAGAGAGCTCAGGACTGGGGCACTGCCCTCCCTGGATGTGTCCTTGGGGTGCAGGTGCCACACCCAGGGTTGGGGTTTCCTGTGGAGGCTGTGGAGAACCCCAGGGCAGCCCCTGGGATCTGGGGTACTTGGAGCTTCTGCTTCTCCTGGATTGGGAGGGAGAACACCAAGGAGAGGCAGGAAAATTGTGCAGTTTGAGCTGGGCACAGATATGAGGCAGGATGTGTGAAAAAATAAATGCAAATTGAATAAATGGGGATGTAAAGAGAATTGTGCAGGTTTTAGACCTGCTCAGATGCTCCAAGAGCATCTTCTGTGCCAAAAGACCAGGGGGAGGAGAGGCTTTCCTGGGTGAAACCCCCAAAAGCCCAAAGTAGAAGTAACTGGGAGCAGACGAGTCCTGGCTGAGATGTGGAGCAGAGTAAAGGGGCTGGGGGAGGGAGCTGCTCTCCTGAGTCCTTCCAGCTCTGTCCTAGAGCTCCTCTGAGAGATTCCCTCTCCTTGCAGCCCATCTCCCACAGGAGATTCCTGTTCCTTCCAGCCCCTCCAGACCATGGGGGGACAGCAGGAGTTGGGTTTTGTGGGTGACATGGGAAATGAAAAGGACACTGGAGAACGAGTCCAGCAATCTCAACAGTGTGGGAAGTGTTGCTTTTATTCCTTAATAAATGGAAATACGGGATTGCACTGCTGTGGAGGTCGGGGCTGCAGGGCTGGGATGATCCCATTGGATTTATTCCATTTAGGAGGGCTCAGGTCTGGATTTCCTAGCCTGCTCCAGGAGAGGTTTGTTTTCCCTGTTTGATGTTTTCCAGAAGGATGAGGATTTGCTGATGGATCAGATGGAGTCTCCTGCCCCCAGTCAATGTGTGGCTTTTCTTACTTTAGGCTGGACCTAAGGCTGGGCTGTTAGGGTGGTTGTCCAAGGATCCTGGAATGGTTTGGGTTGGGAGGGACCTTGAAGCCCAGTTCCATGGGCAGGGACAACTTCCACTATCCCAGGGTGCTCCAAGCCCTGTCCAGCCTGGCCTTGGACACTGCCAGGGATGGGGCAAAACCATCCATAAATGCTTGGAGCTACATAAATCCAACCTCCCCAAATGCCTGAGTCACGTGGTGGTTCCAAGGAAAGGAATCATCCAGGAGCTCCTGTCCTTCAAAACTTCTCCTAAATTCCAAATCCAAGTGCCAGACTGGGCTGTTCAGTGAGTAAGGATCTGCCTTCCCTGGAATGGCCCCATCTGGGAGGAGCTGAGGTTCAGGATTAAGTGCATGTTGCTCTGCTCTGCATTCCCTGGATTTGGAGTTGATTTATTCCTCTGAGATCTTTGTCTCTGGAATATTTATCTTGGTTGCCCTGTCCTGTGTTCATTGATTTCTTCTTTCCTGTGATTTTTCATCTTGAGAAGTTCATAAGTGGATCCAAGGTCCTGGGGTCTGTTCATGGGCTGGGGTTTGGGGTTAATGAGCTCCTGATTTAATAACTCCCCTAATCAAATTGTCACCTGTGGCTCTGCCTGGGGAGCTGAGGGGACATAGGGGTTATGCTGGGAGGGGTGGCAAGGTTTGGCCCCATCCTTCGTGAAATTCTTGGATTTCAGAGGTGTTCCAAAGGCGTTGCAGTCAATACTTGCTCAGAGTTTGATTTGCTCAGTTATTTTTTGTTAAATCATTTCATTTCTCCCAAGAGCAGGGACTTTATGGGGTGGCAGCTGCACAGAGACATCAATGTTGCTTTTTAAAAATATCCCTGAGTATTTGCCTGAAAATCTGATGAATATTCCTGAAATATCCCTCAGGTGGGGGCTGTAATTGTGCTGTTTGCTCAGCAGAGAACCCCCTGTGTCCAGGGTGAAGCTCAGCCTTACCCCACTACAGGAATGGGATATTTCAGCCTTGTTTGGTGTGAGGGCAGACAGGAGTTCTGTGCCACCAGCTTGGCACAGCTGTGAGCACCTTCATTACCACCACCACCACAATTAATTGCAGAGGAATTTCAGGATGTGGGGTTGTTTATTTGGGGATTTTCCTCACTTACCCACACAGTTTTGCCCAATTCCCTTTTCCACCTTTATTCTCTCATATTTTTATTTTAATTCTTTATTTTTGGCTTTACTTCCAAACAAAGCTCTGGCTTGGGGGTGGTGTTGCCTTTGGAAGGGGTGTGGGTGGTGTTTGATGGTGCTGATGTGGGGCTGGAGCCTTGAATGTGCTCCCAGTTATCCCAGTGCCACACTGGGGAGCTGCCTGGAGCTGGTTGGGTTCAGCTTGGGATCACTGTGGAGCCGAGGCCGTGTTCTCCCATCCTGAGGGAATCCTGCTGGTTTTGGGTTCTTGGTGGCAATCCAGGGAATCCAAGGAGGAATCAGGGCTCGGCTGTGCCAAGTGCTGCCCCAAGCAATGCTCGCTGTGAGGGATGGGCTGAAGAGTTTGGGGTCATTTCCTGTGGATTTGGGGTCTGCTGGGCCCCTGCACTGAGGGTGGAGATTCCTGATCTCCTACAGGGTTGGGTGTTGAGGGGACTTGGACTTCACTTGGGCTGGGGAATGAAAAGAGGAATGAGTTTAGCACTGAACTGGTGTGTCCTGAGGAGGCACGAGAGGGGCCAGAAGCTGTGGGAGAAGAAAGACAAAGCCCAGGGATTCCAGAGCTGCCTTCCCTGCCAGAGCTGCTCATCTCCAGAGAGCTGCAGGGACCCCAAAGGAATCTGTGGAGCAAGGAAAGCAGGGCAGCAGCAGGGCCTGGGCCTCTGGGTGCATCTCCCCACCCAGTGCCACCCCTGCCATGGCAGGGACATCTCCCAGGTGCTCCCAGCCCCATCCAACCCTCAACACTGCCAGGGATCCAGGGGCAGCCACAGCAGCTCTGGGCACCCTGTGCCAGGGCCTGCCCACCCTCCCAGGGAACAATTCCTGCCCAATATCCCACCCAGCCCTGCCCTCTGGCAGTGGGAGCCATTCCCTGTGTCCTGTCCCTCCATCCCTTGTCCCCAGTCCCTCTCCAGCTCTCCTGGAGTCCCTTTAGGCCCTGTTAGGGGCTCTGAGCTCTGCCTGGAGCTTCTCCTCTCCAGGTGAACAATCCCAGCTCTCCCAGTCTGGTTCCAGAGAGGGCTCCTCTGGAATCTGCTCCAGCAGCTCCACGTTCTTGAAAGACTGAGTGACTTCCTGGGAAGCTCCCTCCAGATTTGGCCAGGAATGTCCCCGCAGCAGGAGGAGAATCCAGCCTTGCCTGCCTGGAGCAGGACAGAGGGGTAGGGAGTCAGGGTTGCAAATCCCAGGTTGGAAGGGGTCCATAAGGATCCATGAATCCAACTCCTCACTTCATACTGAATGCAGAAACCTTGATTTCTGTCAGGACAGGAAAAACATCACTTCCATGGGGAAAGGACTCGGCTGAGTTTGGCCACTTCCTCCAGGAGCTGCTCCCAGTTTTGGCCTGGGTTGGAGCATGGACCAAACCCCTTTCCTTGAGCAGGGATTTTTCTGGAGAGAAGGGATGGAAGTGTTTGGGAGAGGAGGGATGGGATTTTTTGGGGAGAGGAGCATCCAGCTGCAGGAAGAGTGGGATTATTAGCACAGCTTTCCTGTGGTTTTTTCCCTGCCTGCTGTTTTTTCCCTTTTCCATTTGTTCCTTCTATCCACCCATCCATCCATCCATCCATGGGATTCCACGTGCTAAAGGTGCAATCGTCACCATGGGTTTGAGTTGTGGAATAGATTCCCAATAATTACTTCCCACCCTGAGCAGAATTAATGTAATTAAAGACACAGTTACAGTCCCCGCCCATTCCAGGATGCTGCCAGGGCTTAATTAATGTTTGCAAATTGCTCCGGGATCAGCCTGGGACCACCTCCCAACAGTGCACAAAGAATGGGAATTCCTGGAATGGAGGTGCCCTAGGACACTGGTATGGGGAGGAGAAGGAAATCCAGGGATGCAGGGTGGGAATCAGTGGGATTTGGGCTCCCAGTGCCCCTGTGTTTGTTCCCTTGGGAGCCTGAGGCTGCTGGGTTTGCCCTTCCCTCTGCTCCAGGTCAGGGTAATTCCATTTATCCTGAAATCCCTGCAGCTCGTTCCCACTGGGAGCACTGATGGTACCATAAGCAATCCAGGCTGGCTCCAGAATCAGTCACTTTCTCCACTGGGATAGCTGAAATTGGAGCTGGGATGAGCTTTTTTCCTTTTGGCCATATTTTTCCCATCCTGTCATTTATCCTGAATTCCCTGGGCCATTGGAGTCTGTTCCCCCTGGGATCATTGATGGTGCCTGGAGGGCCTTGCTGCATCCCAGGCTGGCTCTGGAATCCATCACTTTTCCCAGTAGGATGGATAAAATTGGAACTTGGATGAGCTTTTTCTCTTGTGTTTGCTTTTCCCATTCCAGCTGCAGACTTTCCATGATCTGGGATGAAGGGAAACTGCTGGTTTATTGTCTGGAGCAGCAGCTCTTTGTCTTGGGGGATGGACAGGATTCCTCTGGATTATTTGTCCCTGGAAAGATCTCAGCCTGCCTGGGGAGCTGCTGCTTGTCCAGACATTTTGCAGCTGGATGGCATCCAAGGGCTGATTTCCCATTCCTTGTCCATGCAGGAGGCCAGGCTGGAACTGGCTTGGATGTAGGGATGGAGGGACGTCCTTTGGGGTGGTGGAGCCCCTTTGGAATGCAGGGATTTTCTTTGGGATGCAGGGATGTTCTTTGGGATGCAGGGATGTTCTTTGGAAGCAGAGATGTTCTTTGGGATGCAGGGATGTTCTTTGGGATGCAGGGATGTTCTTTGGGATGCAGGGATGTTCTTTGGGATGCAAGAATGCCCTTTGGGATGCAGGGATGTTCTTTGAGATGCAGAGATGCCCTTTGGGATGGGAGATCCCTTCTGTCCAGTTGTAGGGACTCCTGTGGGGCCAGGAACTGGTTGGGAAAGTCCTGCCTAAATCCCAGGCTTTAAAATTCACCTCAGCTTCCAAGGTGGGAATTGTCCCCCCAAACCTGCCCAGGTGTGCTCAGGGCTTCCAGCAAGGCTGGTTGATGTTGGATTTCCCATTTTTCCTGCATGCCTGGCCCTTTTCAGCACTTCCACCCTTCCCTGATTCCCTTTTCCTGGTCCCTCTCTCTGGAAAGTCGCCCACCCATCCTGATGTGCTTTGGAATAAGGGCTCTGCACTTCTCCCCTGCTGAAACCAGGGAATTCTGCTACTCCAAACCCCTGGGATGACACAGCTCATTCACTTCCTTCTCCAGCACTTCTGGGAGTTCTCATTCTTTCTTTTGTTCCCTTCCCCCCCCTGTAATTTCAAGCAATGGGAGAAGGAATTTTTGATTTTTTTTCATGGACTGCTCCACTTCTCTTTTCTCAATTCTATAATTTCTTCTTGGAACAAAACTAATTCTAGGCAAACTTCCTCCCCAAACCCTTGGAGCTTGAAATTTTTTCAATAATAAAGTTGGAATGTAGATTAGGAACTGGAGCTGTTCCCAATCCTAGGAGCACACTGCTGACATCCTGATTTCCCCCTGCTTTATTAAATTAGGAGGAATAGCCCATTATAATCCAATTAACTGTGATTCACAGGCGGGAATTCCTGGCTCCAGGGTGGGGGAAAAGTTGGATAAAATAATTGTAAAAGGCTTGGGATTGCGTGGTTTGGGATTTTTAACTTTTTCCCTTAAAAAACCCTTCAGCAGCTAGGAACTAGGGGAAAGCCATGAGGGGGAATTGACTCCTGGTTTTGTAATAAATCTATGGAATGATCCAAAGCGGCTCCTTGTGGGCATGGAGATCCTGCAGGGCTCCCAGCACATGTTCCTGACAGGAATAATCCCATCTTTATCTTGGAATTCACGGCTCAGTGCTCCCAGCACTCGGGTGGAAGGGAGGGAAAGAACAATCAGCAACTTGTCAATGAAATTCTGTTCCTGCAGCTCCAAACAAACCTGGAACAGCTGGGAGGGATCTGGAGGGCTTTGCAGGCTGGTGGAGAAATGGAATCATGGACTGGTTTGGGTTGGAAAGGACCTTAAAGGACCCTAAAGCCCACCCAGTGCCACCCCTGCCATGGCAGGGACACCTCCCACTGTCCCAGGCTGCTCCAAGCCCTGTCCAGCCTGGCCTTGGGCACTGCCAGGGATGCAGGGGCAGCCACAGCTGCTCTGTGCCAGGGCCTGCCCACCCTCCCAGGGAGGAATTTCATCTCTCTCAGACCTTCTTGCTTTGCTAAATTTTGTAGCAATTCCCAAATGCCTCCCAAATCGTGTAAAATGGATTGTGAAGCAGGAAAACAGCCTGGCAGATTCCCTGGGCTACACCAAGGTGATATCCCTGCAGGTGGATATGACTTTGTAACGTTGGTTTTGGAATAGCAATGGATTCTCTGAGGTGGGGAATGATCTCCCCCTCTGGTTCCTTCCTCCATGCCTGGGATAAAGGATGGGAAGGTTGGAACCAGCTCCCTGTGCTGGAACAGCTGCATTCCAGTTCAGCTTTCCAGCTCGTTCCCTTTTCCATCAGCATCTCCTCCCCAAACTCAGCTGAATGCCAGAATTTCTTCCTTCGAGGAAGCAGAAGGCACTGCCCTGTCTGAGCGATTCCCTGGGAAACAAACCTGAAAATCCTGACTGAGGGTGTCAGATCCTGGCGCTGTTCCCACAGTCCAGCTTCCCACCCTGTCCTAAGCACTGGGATATCAGAGCTGTTGGTCCCTGTGTTCCTGGTGGTGCCTGCAGCCAGATCCCTCTCTGGAAGCCTCCTGGGTGGGTGGTGACACCCGGGGCTCCAGCTGGATCCTGCTCCTGCTGTTTTATCATCACTCACCACCACATTCCAGTGAGGATCCAGCCAGTGGAAATTCCACTTTCCTTTTACCCTCACAAACTTTGTCCCCTTTTCTTTATCCCTGTGTTCAACTCAGCCCTCCCCTCGGGTTTCTCCTAGGGGCTGGAGTTGTCCATCTGTGCAGAGGGGACGCCTCTGTCCCCTCCCCTGCCCCGTGGCTGTAGGGGCTGCCTCCTGCTCTACTCCCTGCTCTCCTTAAACATTCAAACCCAATTCCCAGGCAGTGACAGTGGGGCCTTCCTGGCACCGATCCTGCATTCCTGACCCTGCAGGACACAGGCTGTCCTGGTGCCACCCAAGGAGTGAGGACAGGGATGGGGCCAGTGGGTGCTGCTGCCTGGGATGGATTTTCCTCGTGCTGGATTTTCCTGGCTGCTCCCAGCTCCAGGTGTGCCCCTTTGGGATTTAATGGTTGTTGTAGGTCCCTTCCACCTGAAATTTCCTTTCCTTTTCCTGTTCCTTTTCCCCAGAATCTCCTCTACCTTGGATTTTTCCAAGCACTGGATACTTCCCATCCCTTTCCTGCTTATGCCCATTAATCTGCCTTTGCCTTTTCTGTGCCAAATTCATTGTGTAAAAGTAATTGCAGTGGCTCCAAGGCCCTTGGATAGAGGAGCCATTGGGGCAGGTGGGAATAAAGCTCCTGGCTGGGCTGGAGATTCCTGAATCCCTCCATGTCCTGTGACAGCTGCTTGGACAGGATCCATCTCAGCTCCTGGTGTTTCCCTGTTTTAGGGGGTTTCTGGCTACAGCATGAGCAGGGGATTTGGAGCCCTCGTGATTCTGTACTCACATCAGTGTTCCTGCTTTTCCAAAGGCCTTTCCCTCATGGAGTCAGTGTTCATCTTTCACTAGGCACAGGAGGGAATTCCTGCTCACCAGAATTTGATTCCCCCAAATGAAACCATCATTAGCAGTTAATTGGTGGTAGGGGGAAATTCCAGATCAATTTTCCGTGTTCCATCTCCCCTTCCCAAAGCTAGGGAGGTTTTCTTTGGCATGACTCCTGGATTTGGGATCTGCCACATCCTGTGAAGGATAATCCAGTGTGGGAAGGAGATGCCTGGACATCAATGGCAGCTTTTGGGGCTTTCCACAGGCTGGGACTTGGTGTGGGATCAGCTCCATGTGGAATAAACTTCCTGTGGAATTACCTGCACATCTCAGGAGAGGGGGATGTGACACTGAGGCGTTCAGCAGCCCCAGATCACGAGGATTGGCTGAAGCCTGATAAGAAATACAATTTTAGGGTGGTTGAAGATCTTTTTAGCTGTTTATGTTTTGCCTACAGCCTAGGCATGAGCCTCGGCATCACTGCTTCACATGAAATTTCCAAGCTTTCCTTGATGGTTTTACAGGTTAGGGATTTATATTTAAAGGAGATCAGAGATTTTCACATGTCCTTAGTACTGGCTTTAAATATCCAACATTGGGGGATCCCAGAGCCTGGGGCAGAGATGAAATCCTGGGATAATCTTGTGATGGCCCCACCTCCAATCCTGGTTCAGTTTTGGGTTCTTCTAAACAAGAAGGACACTGAGGGGCTGGAGCATGCCCAGGGAAGGGGCTGGAGCCCCAGGAGTGGCTGAGGGAGCTGGAGGGGCTCAGCCTGGAGCAGAGGAGGCNGAACACCTGGAGGTGGCACTCAGGGCTCTGGGCTGGGGACAAAGGGGGGATTGGGCACAGCTTGGAGTTGGCGACCTTGGAGGGCTTTTCCAACCTCCGTGATCCTGAGATTTTGGGATTCTGCACTGGGAAATGGAGTTAGTAGGGAAGGGAAGCTGTGTGGGTTTGAAGAGCTTGGAAATTTCCAGGGATGCAGGGGCAGCCACAGCTGCTCTGGGCATCCTGTGCCAGGGCCTCTCACCTTCCCAGCCAGTGGAAGCCATTCCCTGTGTCCTGTCCCTCCATCCCTTGTCCCCAGTCCCTCTCCAGCTCTCCTGGAGCCCTTTGGGCCCTGGAAGAGGCTCTGAGCTCTGACTGGAGCTTCTCCTCTCCAGGTGAGCACCCCCAGCTCTCCCAGCCTGGATCCAGCCCCTCTGATCCTTTGTTATCTCAGGCACAGCACCCACTTCCCATGGAAAATCCCACAGTTTGTTTTGCTTCCTCTCCCCTTTTTGAACTGATTCTGCTCCTTTGGCCTCTGTTCCACCCTGGGACAGGGGAGCTCCAGTGGGGATGAAGGGGACACCAACCTGTCAATGCTGACCCTGGGAGCCCTCCATGTCACCACTCAGGTGATGAATGGGACGAGATTTTTGGGATTTCAAAGCCCAGAGCTGATTGGGGTGGCACTGCCGTGCTGGATCCTCAGCTCTTGTTTTGCCATCTGAAGGGTCAGGGTCTGCTGTCACCTTCACCATTGGTGGGATGGGCTCACCCTGGGAGCTTTGGCCCGTCAGGGAACCAGGGCTGAGCCAGAGGGGCTCGGTGCTGTGCCTTCCCAGCAGCTGAACAGGAGCAGGGAAAATCCAGAGGAAGCCCTGGATGTCTGGCAGCCTGTGTGGCTCAGAAGCTGTTGGGAGCCATCAGTGCTCAGCAGTGATGGGGACACTTGATTTTCATCCTCCTTTCTCTGGGCTGGGAAAGGCAATTCCCTTTTGATAGGAGACATCCTGAATCCAGGCTCCTGAATCCCAGTGGAGCAGGGGTGGGATCCAGCCCTGCTGGGGCAAGTGCTGGGCTGGTACCCAGGGCTTGTTGTCTAATTCCTCTTTCCTTACACTTTAAATCAAAAAAGCAGCAGAGGAATGATGGTAGGAGAGGCTGATGCTCCTGGGTGAGGCTGTGCTGCTGCTGTGGGGGAGTCTGGGATGAGCCATGGGGTGGTTTGTGTAAATGGTTTGGAATTTCCTCTGGGTAGCCTTGCTGCAGGAATTGGTGCAGATTTAGTGCTTTCGGGTGGTTTATTTAAGTGCTGCAGCAGCAGCAGCATGGAAAGCCACAAGGGAGGGCGTTGGGCTGTCCTTGCTCTGCAGGGTTTGAGGTGCTGGAGGCTGCAGGACCTGGCTCCAAGCAGAGCTCAAACCTGACAGCAACAAATCCTGTCAAAGCCAGCTCTGGAGGGAGGATCCAGGAACTTGGAAAACCAAGTAGCTCAGGGTGTGATGGAGTAGGAGAAGGGTTTTTGTGAAGGGACTTCAGAGCTGGGTGAGCAGAGCTTGGGAGTCACTTGGGGTGGAGCAGGGGAAGGGATCCCACAGAGGATCCCTCGAGCCTGGACTGGGGGAACCTGGTGGGGATCTGCTGATGGGATTTTTGTTATCGCTGCCTGGATTTGGACCTTGGGATGGATTGGTAGGATTTTGGGCTCCTCCTGTGTGTGAGCCTGGCTCAAAGTGCCCCTGCCCAGGGGCCAGGTGGCAGCAGGGACACAGGGTGGGAAACTGTTCCAAGGGTTTCCCAAGGGTGGGCTTGGCTGGGGTTGGGTGAGGTTTAGATGGAGTTGTTTGGGGTGTGGATGGGGTTTTCTGAGATTGGGTGAGGTTTGGATGGGTTTGGGTGGGGTTTGGATGGGTTTGGGTGTCCTTTGGATGGGTTTGGGTGTCCTTTGGATGGGTTTGGGTGATGTTTGGGTGTCCTTTGGATGGGTTTGGGTGTCCTTTGGATGGGTTTGGGTGATATTTGGGTGTCCTTTGGATGGGTTTGGATGGGTTTGGGTGTCCTTTGGATGGGTTTGGGTGGAGTTTGGATGGTTTCTGTCTCCTGTCCCTCCCTGGTCGTGGCAGGGGTACTTTGGGACAGGCTGGATCCCCCTGCCTGTGACAGAAGAAAACAAAGAGCGGGGACTGAGCGAGAGAATTTGTAAAAAGAAATCAAACCACAGAACCAGTAAGGCTGGAAAGGATTTCCAAGGTGAAGTGCAGCCTTCATCTAGGTCCCAGATTTCTGAACTGGCTTTTGTGAAAAGCGAAGTTCACTTTCTTGGTAGGATTTAAAAGGTTTCATAAAAGACAATAAGGACAAGGCAATAAAGCAAAATACACGGCTGGGGTGTCTCTGGCCAAGAGCACACCTGTGGTTTTAGAGACCTCCCTTAAATATGGATATTTAAACTTTTCTAAGAACTTTTTTCTATGTTTTTAGGAATTGTTTTGCATGGCCATTTTCTGGTCCCACCTTTTTACAGCATGCATGTATCTTGGCTGTGGTTTTAATTAATTCTTCTTCTCAGTCTTAATTTGGGCTTTTGTCTATAATTTCTACAGATGCTCAGTGCTGGTGGCTGGTCTATCAGTAGCAGATATCTCCATATCAGTAGTAGGGGTCCTCACTGGGTGTTATCTTCACCAGGCACTTCACTTACTACAAAGACATTTTATCAACTTACTTTTACTCTTAAAGAAAACTGTATCTTTAAAGCCATTTTCATACCACACATACAGTATCCACCCTACATGGGTGCGAAAAGAAAAAAAGAAAACTCTAATACCATAATATGTATTTATAACAACTTTATATGTACAACACTCATCCTAATATTTGTGAAAATCCAGCTTTATAATAGGGGTTTATAATAGCTTTGCTGGGATAACAGGGCTCCAAAGCAGCAGCTGGCACCAGTGAATCCCTGTCCTGTATCAGGGTGACCTTGCCCACATCCATTTTTTCTCCTCCTGTTTTTCCTTTTCCCTCCCTGCTGGGCTCAGCTCCTGAATCTTCTTATCTCCCTGTGAGCACAACTGGGAAACAGCTGAAAATCCACCAAGTCCTGATTGATTTGGAGGAGGGAATATCCAGTCTGGGAGTGAAAACGGCTTCTTTTTTTGTTGCAGGAGGTATTTTTTCCTCCAGTTTAGTGGAATTAATGCTGAAGGTTTGGGGCCAGCTGTTTCTTCTGCAGATAGGCAGGAAAAACATTCCAGCATTCCACTCCTGCTGCTTTCATCTTGTAATGAGCTTGTCAGCAATTAGCAGCTCTTGGAACGGCCACGGAGTGACAACACCACATCCCTACAGGAGCTCATTGCCCAAAACCTGCATTTTTAATAGGAATTGGGTGGGAAAAGGGCTGGAATGGGGGTGGTTCCAGGATGGATGGACAGGGAACACCAGTGCTCTGCGTGCTGGCATTTCCTTGCTGTGCTGTGGCTGAGTTTGGGTTTATAATTTATAATACACCGATATCCTTTGGGGATTTATAGGGAAATCCTTTGGGAATTTGGAAACATTTTGAACATTTCTCACCTAGAATTTTCTCCTCTCACAGGCAGGAGGGGAGTTCTTAGGTCTGTAAAGTCTTTTTAGGTCTGTAAAGTCTTTTTCCATCCCACACCTAAGGAAACATGGATGGCACATGGTTCTGGGAGAATGGGATGTGCAGGGAATTTCTGCAAGGCTGCCAGAGCTGGGGATATTTTTTGGGCAGAAAGGAGGGGTTTTGCTTGTCCTAGTTGTTGGTTCAGAGCCTGGATTTTTCCCAGTTCTATCCAGGTGGAAATAAATCCAGGATAGATTTGAAACCCCTGAAGAGATGTGGGGAAAGGCTGACCTGGAATCTTGGAGTTTGTGCTGATCTTCAGTCCTGGAGAAGACTTGCAGTGCATTTTTGTTGTTATTATTTTTGAAGGCATCAGGCAGAGAAGATTCCTGAGCTTTTCCTTGTACTTTTTCCCAGGAGCCATTCCAGAGCTGTGGCCCTGCCCTGCTTTTTGGAGCTGTATGATTAAAGCTGAGCTTTAATCTTGGCCTGAGAGGAGGCTTTGAGGGATTTGTCTCTCTGAGGTTTGGTTGTGGAAGTGTTCAACAGATCTGGGAGCTGCTTGTGGTCCTCCCAACCCTTCCCTTGGGATTTGTTCTCCTGCCTGAGGCTGGGCAGGATTGGAACAATATTCTGGAATCGTGGAATTGTTCAGGTTGGAAAAGCCCTCTGAGCCCATGGAATCCGACCATCCCCAGCAGTGCCAAGGCCACCCCACCCATGTCCCCATATCCACATGGATTTTAAATCCCTGCAGAGATGGGGACTCCACCCTTAGGCAGCACTTCCAGGGAAGAAATTTTCCAAGATATCCAACCTTAACCCTGGATGTGGCTGTTTGCCCTGGCCCAGCCTGAGGCTGTTCCCTCTCCTCCTGTCCCTGTTCCCTGGCAGCAGAGCCCGACCCCCCTCAGCTGTCCCCTCCTGTCAGGAGCTGTGCAGAGCCAGAAGGGCCCCCCTGAGCCTCCTCTGCTCCAGGCTGAGCCCCTTCCCAGCTCCCTCAGCCACTCCTGGGGCTCCAGCCCCTTCCCAGCTCCACTCCCTTCCCTGGAAGGCCCCGAACATTCCCATTCCTGGGGACACTTCCATCCCATGTGGAGCAGTTCTCTGTGTGCACTGCCAGGGCTTTGGGGTGCTGGGGACAGGGACAGAGGGGACGTGGCTGCTCCTGGCTCACACCTGGGGTCGAGCTGAGCTCACCCAGCTTCCCCTCACTTCCCTCAGCGTGCTGGGCACAAATCCTGCTGCACATTCCTCAAGGTTTGAACCCCCAGCTCAGCCAAATCCTGAAGAAATTTGGGACGTGGTTGCAGGCGGAGCTGTTCCCCTCACCAGGAGCCTTTCTAAAAGGAGCCCCTTCCTCAAAAACCCGAAGGAGGATGGAGCTGGAGGTGGGAGCGTTGCTCTTGCCCAGAGTTTCTGTCGCTCCCATCTCCTGTTGTGTTTCATCCATCTTCCTTTCCCAAACCCATCCAACTGCAATGCCTGCAACACTCGAGACAATTAATCCTTGGGAAGGCAAAAAAAATGAAAAATCAGTTGAAAAATTTGTCCTGTGGGAAGAATAAATCCAGGAACAAATGAGGCTGAGTTTTGCCAGCTGCTGGAATCTCTCCTCAATGACTGTGGCCCTTGGATGTGGCCACTGAGGGGACCCTGGGCCCCCGAGGCTCTGCAGATGGACTCTGTGGTGTCCAAGCTCTGTGCCATTATCCCTGGTTTGGCAAGGAATTGCTGCTCCTCCCCTGCCTCGCTGCATGTTAATGAGCAGTGAGTGATGAACCTTGTGCTGATAACGAGCTCCAGTCCCTGGAACCCCTGAGCTTTGCTCATGTCTCATCCCCAAAATCAGGCAAGTGTTTTCCAATGGCTCCTCTGGAGCTGCAGGCAGGGGTGGATGAGGGGGAACATTCTCTGTCTGGGCCGTGCTGGATGGAAACTTTGGGCTTTTAGCCCAAAATCTGTTTGTCAGGGATGGGCTGAGGCCTGGTGGGTTCATTTCCAGTCCCAGAGGGGTTTTATTGTGGAATGTGTATCCTTACCCCAAACAAGGGACGATTGCTCTGGAAGTGAAGTCTCAGCAGGAATCCTTCATTGGCTGCTGCCCCTTTTGTCCCCAGGAACATCCCAGTGGCTCCCAGGGACATCCCAGGAAATGCCATCCCTGGATCCCTGCTCCAGTTTGGGATCATGATTTGCTTTTTCACCCCCTTCTCCCGTTCCCTCCCTGCAATCCCTGCTGCTGTCACAGGGATGCTGAGGCTGCTCCAACCCCCACTCAACTCCACTGCTCCCAGTCTGGGGTCTGGTGGGCTCCTGCCTGCTGCAGGGGGATACTGGGATGCTTCCTGCTGGGAATGGATCAGGGAATTGGAAAAGGTTTGCAAGGGACCCTAAAGCCCATCTAGACCCTGAGGATTGGGGTCTGCAGGAGGGATCCCAAATTGTGGGGTCTGCAGGAGCACCCTGAGCTGTGGGATTGCAGGAGAGCCCTGAGCTGTCGGATTTAGGAACACCTGAGCTATGGGATTTAGGAATACCCGAGCTATGGGATTTAGGAACACCTGAGCTGTGGGATTGCAGGAGAGCCCTGAGCTGTGGGATTTAGGAACACCTGAGCTGTGGGATTGCAGAAGATCTCTGAGCTGTGGGATCTGCTGGAGCTGCTGCCCCCACCCCACAGAGCTGCACGGTCTCTCCAAACCCAGCCCTGGCCCTGTTTGCTGTGTCCCCCCCCATGCCTGGGGAGAGGAAGAGGGCAGCCAAGCAATCCCTGGCCAGGTCAGTGATCCCAAGTTTTACCTCTGAATTCCTGAACAGGAATCATGTTCATTATCTCCTCCAGCCCCAGCTCTGCTGTCCAGCCCTGTCTGGGCTCTGTGGCTTTTCTCCTGACCTGTGTTTTGGGCTGTGTTTGTGCTGAGCCCCAGATGCAGTGGGATTTCTCTTTTGTGGGTTCCTGGAGTGGTGGATGTGGCTGGGAGGTTTTGGGGCTTTGCTGAGGACTCACCTGGGCAGGTGCTTGTGATGGGGGTTCAGGCTGGCAATCGATGAGGCACGAACCAGGCCCAGCCTCAAATCCCTTCCCAAAAGCTTCTCAGAATGAGCCAGCTCAGAAGAGCCCTTTGAGATCATAGAGTCCAGCTCCCTGACACCCCCCTGTCCCCAGGTGCCACCTCCAGGCTTGGCTCAAGTGCCCAGGGCCGGTCCCTGCCCCTGCGTTCCCGGCACTGCCAGCCTGCCCTCCTGAGTTCCCAGGCAAGAAAGAGGAGGCCACAGCTCCAGGCTGTGGAAGGGGACAGGGAAAGGACAAAAGAAGCATCACCTGTGCTGCCAGAGTCACATTTCCTGCTGCCAGGGGCTGTCAGGGCTCGCTGCAGTTTATTGAAATGGCCCAGCCAGGGCTCTGTGAGTCACACAATTCCTGCCTGGAGCAGCTGCTCCATCCTGGCTCCTGTGCCAGCCCTGCCAGAGCCCTGCCAGAGCCCTGCCAGGCACCGGAAGCATCAGAAGGAGCTCCTGGCTCAGCCTTCCCAACAAGATCGTTGGAGCTTTGCTCCCTCACTGTCAGATCCCCCCGGTGCTCCCCTGGATCTGTCCCAGCTGGAGGGAATTGTGTGAGTTCTCCCTCCATGGATCTTTGCTCCCTCCCTGTCAGAGCAGGAAAAATCCCCCCCAGGGGTGCCCTGGACATTTCCCAGGATGGGGCAGCCACAGTTTTTCTGGGAAAGCTGTGCCAACCCCTCCCCACCCTCAGGAATTTTTACTCCAAATTCTTATCGAGTTTCCAAAAAATAACAAAAAACAACACCCACTCCATTCTTCTTGGGTCACCAGCTGTATTCTGTCCAAACCATCAGAAAAAAAGTGTGGAATTGGAGAAAAATCCTCTTTGGAGCCTTGGATTTCAAATCAGGTATTGCTGGGATGCTCCCCAGGCTGCAGCCTTGGCTGTGGAGCTGGAGGTGAGGCTCTGGAGGGAAAGCCCTGGAATTGGGAAGGGGAGGAATGATTTTTGCTGTTTCCCCTCTGCTTCCTGATTGCTGATGTGCATTTCCACAGGATGGCTCTGCCTGGGGCTGCACAGGAGCAGAGAGAGACCATGGGTCCAATAAACTCAGCTCCAGGGAGAGGGAGGAGTTTCCATTCGCTGGGATTTTCCTGCTAGGGGATCAGGGATGTGTGGTGGGAGAAGGGATAACCCTGAAGGTCCCTGTGCCTCTCCTCTAAGGGAGGAGAAAAAAAAAAGGAAAATACATGGAAAATCCCTGATTTTCAGTGCTGTTCTCAGCTTTGGTGCTGTGAACAGCTCTGGTATGAGGACCTTGGGCATCTCCCTCTCCTGTAGGATCCAGGGGTTTTGTGGAATAAGAAAAAGCCCTTTCCTCCAGCCAGAGCTTCTCTGATGTATCCCACGGTTTTCCCTTCAGCTGCCCAGGGTAGCAGCAATTCTCAGGGGAAAATTCCCTCATCCCAGGCATTCCTAGCTCCCAGGGGAGGCTCTTCCTCTCCTGCTGTGTTCTGGTGGAGTTTTGATTCCTCCTTTCCCCAATCCATTTTGCTTGACTTCCTCATTGAAAAATCTGTCCCCTTTCTTTCCTCTCCCACCTGTGTCAGGTGCTTTTCCATCATTCTGCAGTTCCCTGACTCTGGCACTGGGAATGTTCCCACTGCCCAGACTGAGTCTGGGGCTGAATCAGCTCGGGGTGAGCTCCCCCTCCATCCCAAAATCCGATTTATTCCCCATTTATGGCTGTGCCCTTTGGGGTGATGGAGAAGGGACTTTGTGGATTTAGTCCCACCTTTGTCCTCCTCATCACTAGAGGACAGACTTGGCTGCCACACACTGGGAATGAGCCAGGAATGCTCCAGGATCCAGCCTTGTGCCTGAAATTAACTCTTTTGGAGCTGGGTTTCACTGGGATCAGGTTTGGCTGGAATTACCTGCGTTTGTGCTGTGATTCTGCACAGAGCACAAAGAAAAATCCAAAGGAAACTTCACTCTGAAAACTCTGCAGTGCCTGGGCTGGATTCAGTGCTATTAAACATTATCCCTGGATTTTCAGCCAGCTGCTTTTTGTGCTGGAAAAGCCAGTGAAGCATCCAGGTGTGCTTTCCCTGCCCTTCTCCCAGATAGAGCAGCTCTTGGAGAGGCTGGGAATGCTGACATGGAATGTTCTTCTCCTGCCCTCAGATCCTGGCTCAGGAACTGCATTTCCCAATGGTTTCCCTGATTTTAAACTGGGATTAAACTCAGGGATGGCTCCACACTGACCTGGGTAAAAGAGGAGCCCAGGGACACCCTGGAGCAGCCTCATTCCTTGTGGGAATTTTGCAGAGCCTGGTGACAACATTATTATTATTACTATTATTAATATTATTATTACTACTGTTATGTTTTCTCTTCAGATTTTCTCCCCATCCATGCCCAACTCCATGCTTTATTATGATCCCAGTGTTTCAGTTCCTGCTGGGAGTGGGAAATGCTGTGGGATTGGCAGGAGCTCATTAGAGCCCATTAAAGACTCTCTGGAATCTGAGCTTTCTCCTTGTTCCGTGAAAATTCCAAGCTGAGCGTGGCCATGGCAGCCCTGTGAGGGAAGGTTCACTCTGAGGTTAATGCACTTTATCCATCACTTGAAATTCCTGGTGGTTTTTCCAGCTGAGGCACCCAGTTCATCCAGGCAGGAGCTTGGGGAGAAACAAGAGAGCAGCTCCTGAAAGCCCCCCTGGACCAGGGGGGAAATGCACATTTTGGGAGTTTTTTTGGCAAAAAATTGGGCAGAAAAAGTGGGACTTTTTCTGAAAATCCTGGCTATTCATCCTGGAATGGGATGAAGTTCTTTGGGGGAGTTCAGTGCCTGTGCTGAGCCCATCCTGCAATGTCCTTCACTCCCCCATTCCATGGCTTCTGTCACTTCTCATTTTCCTGTTATTCCCAGCTCAGTTTTGGCTTTTGGGATGCTGGAGCTTTTCCTTGTTGTTCCTTTGGCATTGTCCAGCCCTGTCCTGAGCCATGATCCTGTTCCCTTTCCCACCCTGCAGCAGGGCCTTGGAGCACCACGAGTCCTGAGTCCTTTCATCCCATCCAACCTTTTCCTTCAGGGAAGGCAGGGATGGATTTATTCCCTACACACCTTCCCTGGGTGTGGGGGGTGGTCACTCCCTGGATTCCCATCCAGAGTGGGATGCAGGGAATGAGCAGCATCCCAAAGACCTCTGGTGTGTGGGAACAACTGTGGGCAGTGCTGAGGGCTGGGATATTTTTAGCAGGCATTGAGAAGGGATTTGGAATTAGAGCTTTTATCCACTGACGGATGGGAATGGGAAGGAGCTGGGTGATCTCGGGATTTGCTGCTCTGCTGGGGACAAAGGAACATCCCCAAGGTCCTGGAGGAGTCTGGGGCAGAGGATGGAGATGAGTGGGAATTCTGGAGCTTTTAGGCTCCCGTTGGATATTTCAGGGGACACAGGGGGGTTTTTGTCTTTGGGATCCAATTCCTCAGAGGAGATTCAGGGAGACTCAGCCAGCTCCAATCTCTGCTCCCTGTGAGGGGATCAGGAGCCAGGGAACTGGAGCTGTATCGGGGGATTTAGGATGGAGATCAGGGGAAGCTTCTTCCCCAGAGGGTGGAATAAGCACTGGAACAATTTCTCAGGGAATAGTCACATTCCCAAGGCTGCCAGAGCCCCAGGAGCGTTTGGACACTGCTCCCACGAATCCCAGGGTAGGATTGTTGGGGGTCTGTGCATGGCCAGGGGTGGGACTGGCTGTTCCCTGTGGGTCCTTCCCAGCTCAGGATATTCCATATTTTTTTTCAGGGACTGAAATTCTCCTCTTGGCCACTGCCCCAGGGGGGAGCTCCCCACAGGGATAAAGTATAAAGAAGCAAAATTGAGGGGGATTTTTTGACAGGCAGGAAAGACAGGATTGGGGTCTGGCTGTGAAGTGCTGGAATGAATGCCTGGAATTTGGCCAGGGGAATATCCCTGTCTTGAGGGTTTGGACTGGAAATCCCTGGAGAAGCCCCTTGTGTGGGGATGGAGGAGGCCGCTCTGTCCCTGGGCTCAGAAGTATTTTGGAGGTATTTTATGGAAGCAGGAGGAAAAATAGGGAATACTGCTCATCCCAGGCATTAATCCCAGCAGCACCAGAAGGACCCTTTGTCCCTTGGCTGAGCATGGTGAGATGTTTGTGTGGTCAGCACTGGGACAGCAGCTTGGAATGGGAATTTGGGAGTTTGAACTTGGAGTTACTTACAAGGCCTGCAAGGAAATCAGCTCCAGAGCCCTTTGAGAATCAGAACTGTGGAATTGTTTGGGTTGGAAGAGACCTTAAAGCCCATCCAGTGCCACCCCTGCCATGGCAGGGACACCTTCCTCTATCCCAGGTGGCTCCAAGCCCTGTCCAGCCTGGCCTTGGACACTGCCAGGGATGCAGGGGCAGCCACAGCAGCTCTGGGAATTCCATCCCCTCCCCAGGCTCACAGGGGCCGATTTTCTCCAGATTCCCAGGATTTGGGGTGATGTGGAGCAGCCCCAGGAGCTGGGGATGGAGCAGCAGCTGAGCTGTTTCACATCTTTGTCCTGAGCTCCAAGAGCAGTTTGATATTCAACAGAAATCTGAGCTGGGCTTTGCTGGCTCCAGGCAGGATTTTCCTGCCCCCCAGGGCACCTCTGCATGCCAGAAATGGCAATTCCTTGCACAGAATTCTCTGGACTCTGAAGCCAAATCAACGTGGGCAGCTTTTCCATGCTTGGTGTTGCTGCTGAGGTGATTCCACAGCCAGGATTTGCAGAAATCCCTTCCAAAGGAAATAGCCATGGATGCACTGGGGATCCAGGGCTGCTGTTGGGAATTAACTGGGTTGTTCCCAGTTCCATGGTTACACAGAAGACTCATTCCTAGGGTTCCCCAAAAACGAGGCAGCAGGAAAAGCTGAATGAGATGTGGCTCCATCATTCCCACAGCTCTGAGAAGGGGCTCAGGCACAGGGCTTGGAGCATCCTGGTGCCCAAAGGGAGTCCCAAATTCTTGCTGCTTCCTCAGGGACTATCCCCCAGGGAAATCTCTGGGGTTTTGTTGTTTTTTTAATAGAACTTGCAGAGTCTGTTCTAAGCCAAGTGCTGCCCCTGGGGCATTTCAGGGTGGCAATCTCAGAGACACAGGTTTACTTTGGAATTAGGGAAGAGTCTTAGACCCCTGGAGTTAATTTGGGAGTTTTAACTTGGAGTAAACACAGCTCTTGAGTTGGGGTTAATCCAGCTTATCCCGAGGAGCAGGAAGAAGGGAATGTTGTGTCCTTACAGCATCTGTGCTACCTGGCAGCATTAATTGAGATTAATTGTTCTGGCTGCTTAACCTCCATCACTCCCAGAGATTTATGAAACACCTGGAAATCTTCTTGCGGGGGATTTTCTGTGTTTGCCTTCCTTCTACTCCTTGTTTTGGATAAAAAAGTTGTTTTTTATTGCCACCAAACCCAGGAAAAGCCATAGGGAACTCCCAGGCCAGGTGGGAAGGGGAGGGAACAGAGCTGGTACTTGACCACAAAAGAACTAACTTTTTGATCCCATGGGTGCAAATTCCGTGGATTTTTCTGTGGATTAGGAAAAGACTTCTTAAACCTCAACCCCAAATCGGCTTTCCCTGGGATGAGCAGGATCAGGGAGAGCGTTAATTATTAATGCTGAGGAGCTCCTGGGATCTTCAGGGCTCAGAAGTGTCCTGGAATGATGGGAATGTGACAGAGACAGAGAGGAGGAGCAGAGGGAAGCAGCAGTGACAGGGAGGTGACAGTGGCACCACCACAGGCTCTGCCTGGCCCTGAAAACTCCAGAAATTAAACTGGAATCTCAAATAAAACTTTGGGGACAGAAGGGCTTCAAAGGAGGGAGCTTTCCTTAAATCCCCGAGTCTGGAGGCTCCCAGCCAGGAATTCCTGCCCAATATCCCATCCAGCCCTGCCCTCTGGCACTGGGAGCCATTCCCTGTGTCCTGTCCCTCCATCCCTTGTCCCCAGTCTTTCTCCCACTTTCCTGGAGCCCCTTTAGGCCCTGGAAGGGGCTCTGAGCTCTCCCTGGAGCTTCTCTCCAGGTGAACACCCCCAGCCCTCCCAGTGTAGCCCCCACCGAGTTCTCCCAGTGAACATTCCCTGGCTCCAGAGGGACTCCAGCCCTTGGGTCAGCTCCATGTGGACTCTCTCCACCCCCTTGGTTTTCAGGGGTGTCAGGATAACCACCCTGAAATTCCACGTGTTTGGATCTCTTGGGAAGGTTTTGGCTTGGATAAAGAGAATTAATTAAATGAATTAAGGGAAGCGGTGGGGATGGATCAGGAGCACAGATTGTAATTAGGATCCAAATGAGTCCCAGCCCGGGAGCTGTGTCTGGCACCTGGCCCAAGGCTCTGGGGCTGGGATGAGCCTTGGTGGCCTCGGAGCAGGGCTGGAACCCCCCTCACCCTCCCTGGCTCCCCTTGCTGCTTCATCTGCTGCTTCCTGAGGGCCTCCTCCGGGAGCTTGGGGCCTCATATGACCCCAGCCAGCCCCAGGTGGGGACACCAGCCTGAGGTGTCCCAGGCCAGCAACCTCAGCTCACCCCTTTGCACATGCCAGGTGACCTCAGTTTTGTGCTGGGCCTGGATTTTCATGGATTTTTAATTGATATTAATGGGTTTTATGCATTTTTAATTGATTTAAAATTGATTTTTATAAGATGAGAAGCTTTTTTGTTAAAAAGACCCCACTCTTCCCCCAAAATCTTCCCAAATCCTGGAAAACCAGAGGACATGTCCTCTGCAGTGGTCCCTGATGGTGTCCCCTGGTCACAGGTTTGACTCAGTGACCTTGGAGGGCTTTTCCAACCTCAGTAATCCCATGTTCTGCCAAAAAGAGCCTTGGGAGCTGGGGTTCCTGGGTTCATTTGTGGTCCCAGAGGAGATGGGAATATCCAGATGTTATTCCTGACAACCCTGAAATTCCAGTGGGATCCAGCTCCTCTTTCCAGTGGGATCCAGCTCCTGTCCTGCATGCCTTTGTTGTGTGTGGGGGGGACCAGGGATTGATGGAATCAAGGAGAGGGCAGCACTTCCCTTGGTTTATGGACCAACATAATGCCCAAGGATTTGGAGCTTCTCCATTGGAGTTGATCCATTTGGAATTTTGGGGCTGTATTTCCTCTTAAACACCCACTCAGTGGAGATGAATTGGAGCTGGAGGGGGAATCTTACGGATTTATGGCAGCTCTGAGGAGTGCTCCCAATTCCCACCAATCCTGGCACTAATGGGCCATTCCAGGGAGAGGCTGATGTCATAATTCAGGAGGGAATGGGAGTATCCCCATGGGAATTAAACATGGAGCCCAGTGCTCCTCTGCAAGTGCTGCCTGTGTTTAACTGGAGTCGAAGGCTGGGAATTGTGAGCTACTGGGAATGTTTGATGCCATCCCATAAAACAAACAGATTGGAGAGAGTTGGTCATGTCCAGTGGCAAAAACTGGATTGGGAGTGGGGGATGGATGTGTTGGGAGCATTGGATATGTTGGGAATGTTGTGTGTTCAGAGAGCTGTGGCAGTGCCAGATTGTTGGTTTTGGGCTCCTCCTTTGGGGAGAACATTCCCATTGATGGTAGGAACGGGATTAATCTGCCTTCAGGGTGTGCCTGGGACCGGGATCAGTTGGCACAGGGGGGCAGCAGCCTGGCAGGGAAGCAGCAAGGCTCAGGCAGACACCGAGCTGCTGCAGGGAAACCTCTGCTGCCTTCCCTGGCAGCGCTGCCTGACAGATCCCAGCGGGAATCTCAGCCTTGGAAAACCCTCTCCTTGTAAACATGGCCCTGACACCTTCCCTGGCTGTGCCTCCCGCAGCTCCCCCCCGTGCCTCTGCTCCAGGAGGAGATCAGAGCCTCAGCAGGGAGGGAGGAGGTTTTTCCATGTCTGGCACTGGCCCTGCCACGTTTCTGACAGCACAAACAATCGGGATTGACCCACGATCCATGGCTGCCCCTGGACGGGCAGCAGATGCCAAAGCTCCTCCTCTCCAGGGGTTTCCCCTCCTGGATATTGTTCATTTTTGGAAGAGCTTTGCCTTATGGTCAGGTGAGGGTGACCCAAATCCCCTTTGGAATTGACAGCTCTGGGATTTTATATTCTCCAGTGTTTTTGTAGGATTGGGATGTGGATAATGCTTGAAGAGGATGCCCTAAAGGCTGGGCTTGCATCCCCCTCTGCTGGGATTGGCATTTGATTCCTTCCCTCTGCCCTTTGTTGGGAAGGACATTAAATCCTTACTGTCCATCCTAGGAGTTCCCTTCTTTCCAAGGGTCAATCCCCCTGGAAAGGGATTGCTTTGGGGATCCCTCAGACCCCTGTGGGTATCTGCTGGGATTTTCTTCCCATCATTCCATTTCAAAGAATGTCCCACTGCCTCCTGCCTGGGAGGACAAAGGGACATTGGGATGGCCTGGGATGGAGCCTGGCATAGAGCTGGGATGGAGATGGAATGGAGCTGGGATGGAGCCTGGCATGGTGCTGGGATGGAGCGGGGTTGGAGCCTGGGATGGAGTTTGGGATGGAGCCTGGCATGGAGTGGAGATGTAGCCTGGCATGGAGCTGGGATGGAGCCTGGCATGGAGCTGGGATGGAGCCTGGCATGGAACAGGGATGGAGCTGGGATGGAGCCTGGCATGGAGCTGGGATGGAGCTGGGATGGAGCCTGGAGTGGAGTCATTCCTGTGTCCAAGTGCCATCAGAACAGGGCTCTGGTTCAGTGGGAGAACTGTGAGGCTTGGGAATGGATTTCTCTGGCAAAAGCCTGGGAGTAAAGTCTTTTCTCCTCCTAAACAGAATCTCTTCCCAATCCTCTCATGGATGTTCTTGCCCAAATCCATCACAGTTTTTCAGCTCCACATTCCCCATCTCCTTCACCCATCTTGAAAATAGCTTTGTTTTCCTTTTTCCCACTCTGCATGAATGCCTGGAATGTGGCTTGCTGGGAAATGTCTCTCTGAGCCTTTGAGTCCCACAATTGTGGAGAAATGACTGCACAGGATTCCAATTCCCTCTTTTTTCCATGGTTTCACCTCCATCTGACACCTCCTTCCTGCCTCACCAGTGCACCCTCACCTGCATCTCCATCTGCATTTGGGGAAATAATTCCCAGGCTTCCAATCATTTTTCTCTGGATTGAATGGATGATTTCTCAGCAGAAAGATTTTTTTTCTGGTAGAACTGGAATACCTTGTTTTCCCTGACTCAAGGCTGGCCTCTGGAATATCAGTCCTGGGCCTGATGGATTCACAGGCAGCAGGATTTGTTTATCCAGGGGTTTCTTGAAGTTCATGGTGGTGGTGTTGTCTGCTTTGTGCCTGGAATCTGTCTGGGATACCCCTGGTATGAGTTTTAACTTCCCAAAATAAACTTCCCTTGGGCTTCCCTTGGCTAAGGAAGGGCTTAGGAAGTCACTCCAAGGCAGTTCATGGATTGGACTCCATCATGTTAAAGGCTTCTCCCAACTGAAACGATTCCATCAAATCCCATTCCACAGATTTAGAATTATTTCCCTTTATGCCCAAGCAGGGATTTTCCAAGAAGCTGTCAAAGGCCCCATGCTCCATCAGAGGGAACAAATTGGAATTTTTATGGACTCTTCTCAGGGAACGTGTCTGGAGTTTTGTTCTGGCCCTTTTTATTGGAAGTTGAAGCATTTCCAAGAGCCAGGGGGGGTTTTCCCCCCTCAGCCACACAAACTGAGCTTAAATCATCCTGATCTGCTCTTGTTTGCTGCCTCCAGTGAATCACAGCCCTTCCCAACAGCTCCAGGTTTTATCCTGATGATCTGAAAATGCCTGGAGTCCTTTGCTGTTGTCAGGGAGACTGAAAACATGAGGAGACTCTGGAAAAACAATGTTGTATTTTCCCAAATAACCTCTCCCAGCAAAGGGAAGAGGGGGAGGAACATCCTCAGGAGGGGCTGAGGGAACAGGAGGGGGGCAGGACACAGGGAATGGCTTCCAGAGGGCAGGGATAGATGGGATTCTGGGAAGGAATTCCAGCCTGAGGAGGGGCTGGAATGGAATTCCCAGAGCAGCTGTGGCTGCCCCTGCATCCCTGGAAGTGTCCCAGGCCAGGTTGGAGCACCCTGGGACAGTGGAAGCTGTCCCTGCCCATGACACTGGATGATCCCTAAGGTCCAAATCCAAACCATTCCCTTCCTCCATTGATCCTGTAACACCACAATCCCATCTAGTGGGAGTTGGAATGAATACACATGGATTTTTGAACTTGGAAATATCTTTAAATGCCATTAGGAATGATTTTTTGTATCTTTTTTGGGAACTCCAGGAATCCTTGTGGCTGAGAGGTCCTGTGGTTGTCCCTTCCCAGTCCCCATGAGGTCTCTTTCCCTGGGATTGTGATTCCAGCCCTGCTGCCCCTGTCAGGTTCCATCTTTTCCTTGGATAAACACATCCTAACAGGAGCTTTTACAGGGAATTTTTACAGCCATATAAAACCCCATCAAATTGCCTGGATTTATTTGCCTGCAGAGTGTGCCGAGCACGGCAGCTCCAAAATCCTCAGTCCCTGGGCTCTTCCCATTCCAGCCTTGTCGTTTCCCTCTGATTTTCTCCACTGCAGCTTTTTCTCCTTGCTGGATTTTACACTCCCCTCATTAGGAATTTTTGACTTCTGCCTTCAGAGCCTGTCTGGGAGAACCCATCCATGGGGCTGCTTCCAGAGTCTCAGCTTCTCTTTCCAGCCTGAGCTGTTTAACCGGTCATGAAAGTATTAAAATGGGATTTTTTTTGTTTGGATGTCAAATCCTTTTTAAAGGATGTATTATTGTTTTTCCCCTCACAAATGCTTCCTATTTGAATTCAAATATTATTTCCTTTCTCTCCCATCCCACCTGCTTCCCTGGCACTGGATATGTCAATATTTGAGGGAATAAATAGCTACTGGCTCCAGCTTCTGTTTGGGTTTCTGACTCATCTTGGGGTCAGATGAGCTCAGCAGATGTGGGAGAGATTCCCAAGGGACTGGAGCTGCTCGGCTCTGGCTCCCCATGCTCCAGGTGCTCATTGCTGGGGTTTACTGGTTGTTACTGGTTTCCAAACTGGGCTTTCTGGAGTCTTTATCCCAGGAAGCAGTTCGGAATGTCCCCAGGCTGTCAGTGCAGGGCAGAGGAGGGATTGGTTGGGGTTAAATCTGGGATTTCTGGGAGTTTTCCCATTCGAGGGGGAAGGCTGAGCCCAAGCTGAGCCCTGGCCCTGAGTGTCACCAGCAGCAAAGAGGTGACATCTCTGCTGCCCATCAGGAGCATTGGGTTCCCACTGGGAAATCTGTGTTATCCCACTGAGAAATCTCTGTTATCCCACTGGGAGATCTCTGTTATCCCATTGGGAAATCTGTTATCCCTCTGGGAAATCTGTGTTATCCCACTGGGAAATCTGTGTTATCCCTCTGGGAAATCTCTATTATCCCACTGGGAAATCTCTATTATCCCATTGGGAAATCTGTGTTATCCCACTGGGAAATCTGTTATCCCTCTGGGAAATCTCTATTATCCCATTGGGAAATCTCTGTTATCCCACTGGGAAACCCGTGTTTGCTCTACTTGGAAACCCGTGTTCTTCACATGTCCATCCCACTTAGAAACCCATGTCCCTCCCTCTTGGAAATCCATATCCACTCCACTTGGAAATGTGTCCATCCCACCTGCAATCCTGTGTCCATCCCACCTGGAATCCTGTGTCCATCCCACCTGGACATCCCCTTGGAAAGGCTGTGTGCCCCACTGGAAAAGCTGTGTTCCCTCCCTTGGGAACCTGGGTTGCTCCACTTGCAAACCCACGTGTCCTGCCCTTGGAGCTCTGGGAAATCTGTGTTGTCCCCCTGGAAAGCGTTTCCAGCTCCCTCTTTGAGCCTCATGCCCACTCCACTGGGCACCGATATCCCCCCTGCTTTGCAGTGCTGGTGGTGCCTGGAATTTCCTCCCGGGCTTTGCCAGGAATTTCTATCAGGAATTCTCCCAAAATAAGTCTGGAGAAGAGCAAAGTGATGGAGAAAATCTTCCCTCATTTCCCAGAGTGTTTTTAACTCTTCCTATTTTCCAGGCAGTGGCAGAGGGAGGAATTAAGGGGATATTGGATTTTTAATGCCAGGAGAGCATTCCCATGGCATGGATAGGCTGAGACTCCACCCAAAACCAGGGAATTGTGTGAATTATTAGCAGGAGCTTAAGGCCAGTGTGTGTCTGTGAGAGCTTGGACTGACTGGAATGACTCTAGGAGCTTTCGAGCTTTTCCCTCCAGACAGATTTTCCTTTCTCTCTTCCCTCTTTTATTTTCCATAAGGAGAGCACAATGATTAAACAAATTATTAAACTTGGATGGATTTCTGAGGATATTTGTGTGGATATTTATGTGGCTGTTTCCCCTGACCTGCAGCTTCTGGCTGTTTCCCATCCCTCTGCCAGTTGGGAATGGACATTCAATCTGCAGGAAATATTCCCTAATTCCTCTCTTCTTTTCCCCACAGGTGTTTACAAAATATGGGAAATGCTACATGTTTAACTCAGGAGAGGAGGGGCGGCCTCTCCTCACCACAGTGAAGGGAGGGACAGGGAATGGCCTGGAAATCATGCTGGACATCCAGCAGGATGAGTATCTGCCCATCTGGGGAGAAACAGGTAAGAGCTTCCTCTTCCTTGGGTGATTTCCTTGGAAAAACCATCCCATCCCATCCCATCCCATGATCCCATCCCATCCCATCCCATCCCATCCCATCCCATCCCACCNTAATTCCATGAGAGTGGAAGGTGATAAGTTGAATATGTGCTGGTCAAAGGATGTCACAGACTTCCAGGATGGTTTGAGCTGGAAGGATCCTTGCATCCCATCCCATTATCCCATCCCATTATCCCATCCCATTATCCCATCCCATTATCCCATCCCATCCCATTATCCCATCCCATCCCATCCCATGATTCCATCCCATCCCATGATCCCATCCCATCCCATCCCATGATCCCATCCCATCCCATCCCATCCCATTATCCCATCCCAGACATGTCTAAAGCAGCTCTGGGAGAAAAGGCCTGGTCAGTCCAGGATTTGTCACTTTTCTCCCCGGGGTTTGTGGTGGCCCCTTGGGACCAGCATTTTGGGGAGTGCTGGGCTCGGGTGTCCCAGCCCCAAAGTTTGGGATGCCAGACAGGAATGGCACTGCCTGTCCTGGGAAGAAAAGGTGGCATTTGTGGGCAACAGGAGAGTGGGGACACCTTCAGAGGCTCCAGCACATCCCTCTGCCCTTGAAAGGCATTTTTGGGCAGCTGTGTTCTAGGTGGACTCCAGCTGCTTCCTGGGTTTTTCCTTCTCCTTGGAATTTGGGAATATTTGCTGCCCTGAGAGTTGTTTGCTGGGTTGGTGCTGTCAGGGGGGACCAAGGACTGGGTTCCTTGGCTTTGGAGCGTTTGGGATGGATGGAATCTGTGTAGGAATGAACCCAGCTGGGCTAGCACCTCCAGAGGAGCTGGAACCCTTCGGTCCTGGAGCAGGAGGTGCTGGCCAGGAGAGCTGGGCTCTGTGATGTCCCCCAGGTCCCACAGACTGGGATGCAGCTCCTGGAGTGGATGTGGAGTTGGTGGGAACACTGGTGCCAGATCCTTTAATGAACCTGCTGCAGAAACAATGGGCAGGAGGGTAGGGGACAGGATGGGGACAGTGCCACCAAGGCCACCCAGTCACAGCTGCCCTTAGCAGTTCCCAGCAGTGGTGGCTGCAGTTTTCCTGAACTCTGAATGGTGACATTTGAAACAAAGCATCCAAAAAAACCGCTGGAAAACTCGCCCTTAGCTGAGTTTGTGTGGCAGAGCCCTGCAGGGACATTCATTCAAGATGGGCTGTGGTTATTTTGGGGGTCAGGGAAGGGAGGGGAGGAAATCTCACTCCAGGTCGATGTCATTGTGTCTCTGTCACTGCCTCCAGCACCTCTCAAACCCCTGCTCGGAATAGAGGGGAGATTTGGCTCTGTTTGTTCCCAGTTCCCTTTCCTTTGTGTGGTTTTGGACTCTCCCAAACACATCCCTGGGGGCCCATCAATCATTCCAAGCTGCGCAGGCTTTTAGAGAAGCTTTGCTCCCAGATTTCAGCTCCTGCCCCAAATCAGCCTGGTCTGGCCCAGGTGAGGGGGAGGACACGGATATTTGGGATAATCATTCCTCACTGGGGAAAATGCTTTGAGATTTTGTCCTTTGAAAGGTGAAACACACTCACTGTGGGAGTGGGAACATGAGGAGCAACCTCCACTGCAGAGAGAGATCCCCCAAGGGAGACAGAGCTGCCCTGGTGGACCTGTGGGGACAGGAAACCACCCCAGGGATGGCTTGGGGACGTCCCAGATCTGGTGAACACCTGGAGCTTTGTGTTCCACCCTGTTGGGGTCTCATATCATGGAATCCCAGGAAGGTTTGGGCTGGAAGGGACCTTAAAAATTATCCAGTGCCACTCCTGCCATGGGCAGGGACACCTCCCACTGTCCCAGGGGGCTCCAAGCCCTGTCCAGCCAGGCCTTGGACACTGCCAGGGATCCAGGGACAGCCTCAGCTGCTCTGGAAATTCTATTCCAACCCTTCCCCACCCTCCCAGGGAGCAATTCCTTCCCAATATCCCATCCCTTCCTGCCCTCTGGCAGGGAGAAGCCATCCCTGTCCCCAGTCCCTCTCCAGCCCTCCTGGAGCCCCTTTGGGCCCTGGAAGGAGCTCTGAGCTCTCCCTGGAGCTTCTTTAGGTGAACATTCCCAGCTTTCCCAGCCCTTTCTCACAGGACAGGACCCCTGTGAGTTTCTCCAAGGAGACCCAGCCCTGGTGTCCCACCGTGCCCACTTTTCTGCCTTTTTGGTGCTGCCCTTTGGAGAACCTGTGGGAGGATCCGTCTGGGAATGTGCTGAGAATGTGCTGGGCTTTCTCATCCCTGTGATTCTGGGAAAGGTCAATCTCAGGGGGATGAATCAGCCTCGGAGGCAAAAAAGAAAAGGAACAATAAATAAGTGAGGATAAAAATTGGGAGGGAAAACCCTGAGGGAGGAGTTTTCCAGTCTGGTCCCTCCACATCCATTGGCATCAGCTCCATCCAGAGGGGAGGTGGGAGGGCAGCTGCTGCTCTGCTCCCTCCTCCAAACAGCTCCCAAGCCCTGAGTGTGCCAAAAGTCCTGGAAACCTGTCCTGGCTGTGGGCCTTGAACCTGAGGGACAAAAAACAACCTCTAGTGTTCATTTTTCTCAAAAATCGTGGGGCTTCTGGTGTCATTTGGATTCAGAGCTGACTTTGTGGGAGGATCCTGTGAAGCTTCTCTGGTGCCATCCTGTCCCCCACAACCCCATCACTGCTCATCCCACCCAGACTGAACTGAAACTCAGGCTCAGCTCAAGGTCAGAGGCTCAAGGAGGAAGTCTCATGTCCCTGGACCTGGTTTAGAGTTGGATTCTCATGTCCCAGGATCTGAGTTGATATTGGAGTCTCCTGTTCCTGGACCTGGGCTGTGTTGGATTCTCCTGTCCCTGGGTTGATTTTGGATTATGATATCCCCAGACCTGGCATGATTTTGGTTTCTCTTGTCCTTGGGTTGATTTTGGATTCCCGTGTTTCTGGCCCTGGGCTGACATTCTGGGCATGGATTGCACTGGGAGTTATTGAGGTCCCTTCAAACCTGGAATTTTACAGGATTCAAGGCAAAACTCCATAAACTGGGCTCTGATTTGGTGAAATGATGAAGGAGAAGCTCCTGGGCTCATTCCAAGGAGCCTTGGCCGTGTTCTCACAGGCCCAGGTGGACCTGCTTGCCCTCAGGGCTGGTAGAACGTGGATCTTGGCTTCCCAACAGGAACCTTCTCCTCTCCCACGGCCCCTCAGCAGCTTGGACAGCCTGTCCTCGATTCTCCGGGGCTCCCTGGACACCTCTGGAATCCCAAACGGGAGCTCTGCTGGTTGAGAGTGGCTGTTGCCTTGGCAACGCCTCACTCAGCTCTGCCGAGGTGAGGCAGGGAGCTGATTATTTCCAAATATTTGCATAATAATTTCTGTGTGTTTGGAATTCGTCTCTCGGCTGGGGTGGCTCAGGCTGGGCTCTGCCAGGGGAGGGAGCTGGGAGGGAATTGCAGCGCTGGAGGTGGGCAG
>VZTB01003827.1:46708-71867 GCA_013397245.1 Thryothorus ludovicianus
CCCTCCCTCCCTCCCTCCCTCCCTCCCCTGCAGGAGATCTCTGCTGCCTCCCCCCTCCCTGTTCCTTCCAGCAGCTCCCAGGGGTGCCCGAGGTACCGGGATGGAGACTTTGGCTCTGCTCCAGCCTGTCCTTCCACATGTGATTCCCAAGGGATATTGAGGCAGAAAGGGCATTTTTAGTCCTTCCCCAGCATGGAGAAGTCATAGAAGGAGCATCCCAGGATCATTCCTGCCTGCCCTGGGGTGATCCCGCCAGGAGATCAGGTTATGGGACACTTACTCTCTCATTTTAATGATTAAAAGTTTAGTTTAATAGGGAGGAGCAAGGAGCTGGAATATTGAATTCCTGGATCCTGCTCATCTAGCAAAACCTTTCCCAGTCCTGGGCTGGAATCCTGGCGCTTTCTCCTGCTCCTGGATTATGTAAGGAGCTTTTTAATAATACCCATGGACCTCTGGGTCTTTTGGCTCTCCTGCCTCCTCCTTTCACTGCCACACGTGATTCCCAAGGGATGCTGAGGTGGGAATGGGATTTTTATTCCTTCCCCAGCACAGAGAAATTGGGAAAGCAGCATCCCAGGAGCATCCCTGCCTGCCCTGGGATGACCCCCAGGAGAGCAGTTTCCCAAATATTTGTTCCCTCTTTTTAATGATTAAATAGGAGCAAGGAGCTGGAATATTGAATTCCTGGATCCTGCTCATCTAGCAAAACCTTTCCCAGTCCTGGGCTGGAATCCTGGCGCTTTCTCCTGCTCCTGGATTATGTAAGGAGCTTTTTAATAACATCCATGGAGCCATCTGGCCCCAGATTTTGGATGCAAATGAAATATGTTCCCTAAAAATAGCACAGTGGCTCTGTGGGGTTGTACAACACCTCCTGCTCCTCGAGAAGGGAGGGAGCTGGGAAAGGAGGGAGCAGGGAAAAACCTTCTCTCCAGGTTGGGGAGGGGCTGGAGGAGCTCTGGAATCCCAGCTCCTGCCCCTTCCCTCTCCATAACCCAGGGATGGGGTGGAAGGTACCCAAATTAACGAAAAGCAGGAGATAAATCAGGAGTTTCTGTGGGGAAGCTTTGGGTCCCAGCCCAGGGTAGGTGGGAGCTGGGGTTTGTCCTGGATATTTGTCACAGTTGATGCTGTAGAAATTCCAGAACCATGGAATGCTTTGGGTTGGGAGGGACTTTAAAATCCATCTGTTAGGCAGAGACACCTTCCCCTATCCCAGCTTCTCCAAGCCCTGTCCAGCCTGGCCTGGGACATTTCCAGGCTGGAATTCCAGAGGTGCCGGGGGGAAGCCTTGGCTCCGTGCCCTCATCCCTTGGAATCAGACTGCAGAGACCCCTTTGCTTCTTTCCCGGCCTTTGCTCCATCCCAAATTCCCTCTGAGTCTCCCCCTTTTGCTGGCAAAGCCAATTTTCCTTCTTGCTCCCATTCCTGCCATTCCCTTCTCCCTGCAGCAAATGGAAATGACAGTGGAGGTGTCATTCTGTGGTGACAGCTGGGATAACTCCAAACCTCCCTGGGCAGCCCCTTCCAGGACCTGACCAGCCTTTCCATGAGAGAATTTTCCCTAAATCCAAGCTGAGCCTCCCCTGACACAGCCTGAGGCCATTTCCTCTCATCCTGTCCCTTTTTCCTGGGAGAAATCCTGATCCTTCCCCCGGCTGCCTCATCCTGTCCGGGAGTTGTGGAGTCAGAAGGTCCCCCCTGAGCCTCCTCTTCTCTGGGATAAATTTATTCCCGTGAATCCAGCCAGGCTGGGCTCACCCCGACCCCGCACAACCCCTGGGACATCATTCCTGCTGTATCCCAGTGGGAGCAGCCCCTTTTCCCAGGTGGATGTGGCAGACATCTCCCGTTTATCCAGGAGGAAATTCCTTGTCCTTGATTGCTCCCGGAGCTCAGCCCACAGCAAAAGCACCGCCAGGACAAATCTGGAGCGAGTGGTTTTCCCTGGAAAAGCTGAGCTGGGATCAAGCCTCGGACTCCAGCTTCACCTCCCCATTCCCTGGCAGCTTCCAGGGAACTAAAACACCAATTCTATGGAAATCAGAGCACACTTGGGGCATCCGAACTGGTGAAACTGGTGTCTTCACAACTCCACGTTTTCCCAGGGTGGGATTGCAGCACCCGCTTCCTTGGTGCCACGTTTCCATGGCAATTGGATTTTTTTTTTTAATCTATAAATCTTTGTCTGGGAAAAACGTGAATGTTGGGGGTTTGGTCAAGATTCCTGCCTGGATTTGGAGGGGTTGGAGGGGCAGGAGACTCCCTGGGAGCACAGGGAACATCCTGGGGGTGACCTGAGGACACAAATGCTTCCTGTAATAATGAGGAATGTGGGAGGATTTCAGGAATCTCGGGGTTGGTGGGAACAGGGAGCACACCCAGAGCAGCTCGGGCTGCTTGATCCTGGTGCTGGGAATTCCTGCCCTTCCCGGGGGTCACACAGGAGGTGGGATGGTTCCTGGGAAGCAGGGGATCCTGGAAGATGGGGAAGTCCTGGGAAGAGGGAATCCCTGGGAGGTTGGGGACCCCTGGGAAGTTGAGGGAGCCCTGGGAAGAATGGGGACCTCTGGGAAGGTGGGGGAGCCCTGGCTCATCGTTTCCATGCTGACACCAAGCAAAGGATGCTGGAAATCCTCAGCATCCCACAGCATTCCCAGGGCATGTCTGGCCCCTGCTCCAGGCCCTTCCTTCCTGGGGAGCACCAGGAATCCCCGTCCCAAAGTGCCCTCCAGGGATGCACATCTGGGCTTCCTGCCAGATGTGGCTCCTGGGGCTGCCCCGGGGTCGTTGCCCCCCCCCCCTCCCCCCCAGGGGCCCTCCTGGGGTTTGGGGGCACCTGGGAGTGGGAAGAGCCCTTGGAGAGACTTCTAGCCCAAGGAGTTCCTTGGGATGTTGTTTCTGTTTTACAGAAGGGAGACTGAGGCCAAGGAGAGTGAAAATCCAGGAGAATCCAAACCTTTCCCAGCTTTGTTCCCTCTGCCCAGAGCAGGATTTTTGGGAATTAACTGAGGAATTCCCAGATGGAGCTGTGTGGGACCTGCTTTGGCTTTCTCCAAGCAGGAATATTCCCCCCAGAGCTGCTCCTGGGGATAACAATTCCAGAGGATAACAACTCCAGAACTGGGAATAGCAATTCCAGAGAATAACAGCTCTAGAGAATAACAATTCCAGAACTGGGGATAACAATTCCAGAGCTGAGGGAAAGTAATTCCAGAAGATAACAGTTACTGGGCTGGGGATAACAATTCCACCAGAAACACCTTCCAGTTCTGGCTGTATCCTCATTTCCCAATAAATCAGTGCCAGGATCAGATCCAGCTGGTCATTCCCAGGAGGAGTTGGATGTATTTGGACAGGACCAGGCAGGGTGAGAGGGAAGCTCCCAGCTTTTGGCAGCACTTGGGATTTAATTCCTGAATTTTCAGGGGTGAGCTTGGTCCTCGCCGAGCTCTGCTGGAGCTCCCTGCAGAGTTTTCCAGAGATGCTCTTCCCAAAAAGTCACTGAAAGGCAACAGCAGGCGTAGGAAGCTGAGCTTCCCTCTGCAGCCAGCTGGGACCAGGTGCTGAATTAATCCCAGATTTAATTCAAGCTCCTTTAATCCTGCAGGGAAAAGAGCAGCTCAGGATTTGTTGCCCTGGGAGCACAAATGGATTTAATGTGTGCGAAAATGCAGATCTCAAGGAATTTTGGATTATTCCAAAACCTGAATTTCCAGGCTCTGAGGGTGGGGCTGGAGGTAAAGGAAGTGGTTGCGCTTCCCCAGATCCCAAAATAAGGTTTAAAACTGGGACATGCCAAATTCCAAGGGATCGGGATTGATTTTGTGTTTATCTGACCCGATCCAAAGATTTCAGGGTTATTTTTCCCCACATTGATGGGTAATTCAAAAAAATGGGCTCAGGATTCACTGGGAGACTCTGATGGGTGCAGGAATGGATTTACTCCAGGGAAAAACACAGCTTCCAAGGAATTTTTAATTATTCCCAACCTGGAATGGGATATAAACTGAATTTCCAAGCTCTGAGAGTGGGGCTGGGGATAAATGAAGTGTTCCCAACAGTTTAAATGAGATTAAAAACTGGGAGGTGCAACCCAAATCCCAAGGGATTGGGACTGATTTTAGTTTCTCTGAGCAAATCCAAGGATTCCAGACTCCTTTTTCCCCATGGTGATGGGTGTTTGTAAAAAATGGGAAGGGAAGAGCAATGGCTCAGCCCCAGAGCTCCAGGAGAAATTCCCAGAAAAAGCCATTCCAAATGATGCTAAAATTGGAAAAAATTGTCAGAAAATTTGTCAAATTGGAAAAAAAAAATTCCAAATTGTCAAAAATTCCTAGATTGGAAATATGAATAAAATCACAGCTGGGATTTTTCCCTGGGACCTTCAGAGCCTTCTCCAGTGCCAGGGGCTGCCACGGAGCCCTTTGGGATTTGCTGTGTCCAGGGAAAATTCCTTCAGAAATTAATGACCCCAAACCCAGGGTTTTTTTTTCCCTTTTCCCACAATTCCAGGAAATAGTTAATCCCCACTAAAGCTCCTGAATCCCAGCATGGGTGTGAAATATTGAGGATGCAGTTAATGAGTTCTGATCCAGGCATTTCCATCCAAGTTGGGCTTTTAACTTCCCTCTCCTAGCAGCAAACAGGAATTTTGAAAGGAATAGATTTTTTAGGAGCAGGGACAATTTTTCCAAGCCAGTTCCTTGGTTTTGTTTTCATCCTTGTTCAGGAAAAACAAAGAAAGCTGCCCGGAGTTGGCAGCTCCTCCAAAAACATCCTATTTATTTTGTTTTCCTGGTTATTATCACTGATGGAATTCCACAATTGAGGGGTTTAATCCCAAGGTTTTTTCCATGGTGTAGTCTTTCCCTCCCTTTGCATGGGCACCACTGGCTTCATTCCAGGATTTCTCATTTAAAATTCCAAACCCTGCTGTTTTTAAGATTAATTTGGATACCTGCAGACTGGATCCTGGTATGGATGGGCAGGGATTTACCCATGGATAGACCTGGGCATGGGAAATCCATGGAATTAGAACTGGTCAGGTGCAGAAATGGGCAGAGGAGTTGTGGATGGAAAATATGTTGGGAAAATTCCTGTTGCTCAACAAATTAAACTAAATAGGAGCTTTTTCTTCTGAAGTGTCAGGGAATTACTGAGGGAAGCAGATGGAATCTCCTCTGGAGTGCTGGAAGGGGATCAACAGCAGCAGAGCTGTGGGATGGGTGGGATCGGCAGGAGCCGGAATTACGGGATGGGCATTGGAGGTGGAGGGGTTGGGGGGAGCTTGGGAGGGGTTTGAGCCTGGCCTGGGCGGATTTGGGCAGCTGGAACTGATCCTGGGGTGCTGTGGAGATGGGATGGGATTGGGATGTTCTCCATCACCAAAGGCGTTTGGGAAGAGCTCGCAGGGAATTGTTCCCAAAAACTGGGAATGTGTGGTTTGGGGCTGGGGCTTTCCCAGGAGGTGACAGCAGTGTGTGGCCTAAGGGCTCCAGAATTCCAGACTTCAGATCAGCTCTTGGCCATGGCTTTGCTGAGCTCGGAGGTGATGCCTTGGAGGGGCTGGAAGGGAAGGGATGTGAACACTGGGATGCTCCCATTTATCCTGACAAATCCCAACCTAAACCATCCCCACGTGTGGGATCTCGCTCTGTTTGCCTTGGCAGCTCCTGGGTGAGCAGAGCCTGTTTAGGTGGGATTTTGGGAAGGAATTCCTGGCTGTGAGGGTGGGCAGGCCCTGGCACAGGGTGCCCAGAGCAGCTGTGGCTGCCCCTGGATCCCTGGCAGTGTCCAAGGCCAGGCTGGACAGGGCTTGGAGCAGCCTGGGACAGTGGGAGGTGTCCCTGCCATGGCAGGGGTGGCACTGGGTGGGCTTTCAGGTCCCTTCCCACCCAAACAAATCCATGATTCCAGGATCTTGTGAGGAAAATCCTCTTAGGAGAAGGCAGCAGATCCCTTTGCCAGCGGAGTTAAATCCTGAATTCCTGAGGTCCACAAAAACCTCATCCAGTGTCCCCTCATTGTCCCCTTGTCCCCTGCCCATGTCCTTCAAACCCTCATTGTGCAGACCCTGGAGAAGCAGCTCCAGAGCTGGGAATGGTTGGGATTCCCTGCTCCCAGGATTCTCCCAGAGCTGTTAGAAGTTGAAATGGACAATGAAATAGTAGGAAGATCCTACAGAACAGTGGGAAGCTGAGGAATGATTCATCCTCCAATAGAAACTCCTCACATGTGGAGGTGGCACTGCTGGCCACAGCATGGATACAAATCCAGGAATATTCCAGGTTTAGGCCAAATTTCGCCTCATTAATGTTCTGGTTTTGAAAGCAAAACCAGTGAGAGACTCCAAGTCAGAAATACAATTTATTAGGAAAAGGAAAAAAAGAACAAAATACATGCAATAATACAAAGGAAAAAAACAACCACTGACAGAGTCAGAATTCAACCTGACACCCTGTGGGTCAGGGTGTTGGCAGCAGTCCAGTTGGGATGGTGGCTGCAGCCCTCCTGGAGTGGCAGATGGAGTTTGGTTGGAGCAGTGATCTTGTAGAAGGGTGTTGACTTCTTCTAAAGATCCAGTGGAAAAGGCAGCTGTTCCTCTGGGAATTTAGTGGGCAGGCTGCTTTGGTGTGCCAAATCTCAGATTTTTATCCAGGTAGAGAGGCTTGGCTCTTACCCCTGGCTGGAGCATTTCCCAGTGGGATGATGGAATTTTATCAGTGGGACTCAATGGCCCATGAGCAGAAGATCTCTCCCTGCAGGGAGGAGGGGTATGGAAGAGAGAAAGAAACTGCTCTTGCAGGTTTCTTATCTCTGGGCTATTGACAGAAGATTACACCACCCCTCACCCCAGTTCCAGCAGATGGTGATGGAATATGAACTTTTTGGTTACATTTTGCACTGCAACCCATGACAGTTAAAACTTCCTCTGTCAATCCTTAGTCTCAGATGGAATCTTGGATTTGTTGGGATGTGAGAGCAGCAGGAATCCTGAGGAGAGAAGGTGACACTCCCAGGTGTGTGGGGACAGGAGTCCACAGGGTTGATTTGATCTCATCAATTCTGCTTCCAAAGCCACTTTGTGAATTTTGTCCTCTCGTTTTGGTGGAAAAGAGGGACTGACCTCGAGTTACTCCATATGAGTTTGGGATGTGGAAACCTCCCATCACCCTGAGCTCTGATGTGTCCAAGCCCAAAAGGCTTTTTTAGCTTGGAGCAGCTGCCAAACCCAAAATTCCTTGAAATTTAGGACATTTTTTGTGTCATTTCTTGACCAACATTCCCAAGTAGCCTTGGGCTGTGTCAGGGATGGGACAACAGAGGGGCATCCATGAATCCTCAGCACTGGAATCCCATCCTGGAGAATGGGAACAGCTCATGTTGGTGAAGGAGGGGTTGGTTTGGTGGTATGGGAATGTCACCAAAGTGTCCTGGAACCAAATTCCAGCTGGAAAGGGGAAGTCCCCTCCTGGTTTCTCTTCCTTGGAAGTTCAGGCTGCAGCCACCATTCCAGGAAGGGGCAGCTGGGATCAGGAGCCGGGGATGCTCCTGGTGCCAATGGGAAGTGATTTGGGATGAGGGCCAGGAGTGGTCTGCTCCCAGCAAATCCTGCTGCTGGATTTCTTCCCTTAGTTACCAGGGATCCAATCATCCAGGTGGGAACATTCCAGCTGTTTCTGAGCTCCTTAACCTCCCCCTTCTCTTCCAGAGGAGACGACGTTTGAGGCTGGAGTCAAAGTGCAGATCCACAGCCAGTCCGAGCCTCCCTTTGTCCAGGAGCTGGGATTTGGGGTGGCCCCTGGATTCCAGACCTTTGTGGCCACCCAGGAGCAAAGGGTAAGTCCCAAATTCCTGTTGCATCCCAGGATCACTCTGGGGCTTCCTGGGAGAGGTTCCTTCTCTGTAATTGATCCCCCTTGCAATGCAGCTCCATCATCAACAGGTTTTTGATGCCTTGCTTCAAATGTCTTGGGATGAGGGCAGCATTTCCAGGTTACCTCCCGTGCGTTCCCACTGTCCTGCATTCCCACAGTTCCTTAAAGTCCCACAGTAATTCCGTCTCCAGGAGGGATTTCATCCCTGGTGGCTTCCCTGCTTTGCACTTCCATGATTGAAGTTGAGCTGTGGCAGTTCTGAGCGTTGGGTCCTGTCCAACCCACTGGGGTTTTCCCAGAATGTAAACATTCCAAGGACATAAAAAGAGGCAGGAAGACAGCAGGAATCTTTCAGATGACACCAAAAATATCCATGACAAACTCTGCTGGAATACCTGGGAATCATCATCTTCTGTGAATCCCAGCAGTGACACATCCACATGGACAGATGGATGCATTGACCCCAGACCCACCTCAGGCACATGGAAAAATCCAATGGGATAATTCTTCCTCCAGTTGGACTGGGATGGACAGTGATTGGCAGAAATGGAAAAAAATTTAAAAGGATGGATAGGGCTGGAATGGATGGACAAAGATGGACAGGGATGGATGGATGGATGATGGATGATGGATGGATGGATGGATGGATGGATGGATGGATGGATGGATGGATGGATGGATGGATGGATGGATGGATGGATGGATGGATGGATGGATGGATGGATGGATGGATGGATGGATGGATGGATGGATGGATGGATGGATGGATGGATGGATGGATGGATGGATGGATGGATGGATGGATGGATGGATGGATGGATGGATGGATGGATGGATGGATGGATGGATGGATGGATGGATGGATGGATGGATGGATGGATGGATGGATGGATGGATGGATGGATGGATGGATGGATGGATGGATGGATGGATGGATGGATGGATGGATGGATGGATGGATGGATGGATGGATGGATGGATGGATGGATGGATGGATGGATGGATGGATGGATGGATGGATGGATGGATGGATGGATGGATGGATGGATGGATGGATGGATGGATGGATGGATGGATGGATGGATGGATGGATGGATGGATGGATGGATGGATGGATGGATGGATGGATGGATGGATGGATGGATGGATGGATGGATGGATGGATGGATGGATGGATGGATGGATGGATGGATGGATGGATGGATGGATGGATGGATGGATGGATGGATGGATGGATGGATGGATGGACAGGGCATCATATGGTGCCTGATGCTCAGAGTTTTTGGGAACAGCTCCTCAATCAGATCCACCTGGCAGCTCCAGCAATGATTGAAAAGATTTGTCATCCTTAAAAATCCCATCCTGGACAAGATCTGAGAGCAGGGCTGGAACTGCAGAGAGGATCTCAAGGACTTTGGGTTAAATTGGTGCAAATTCCAGGGCTTTGCTGCAGCTACCGGAATCCTTCCCCACCCCATTGCCAACACTGCCCATTCCAATATTTCCTTTGAAAAATGAGAATTCCAACCAGGAGAACATCATCCAGAGGAGAGGGAGGGGAAAACATCCCTCCCCAAATGCCCCCTTCCACATGGGAGATGTAGAGGGCAGAACCTATCTGGGGACTCCCAGCTCCAGGGTGTCCCTTTTTCCAGGGGTTTTGCTGCTGGGAGAGGGAAGGGCTCATTCCTGGGATTTTCTGACTGGTTTAAAATCATCTGAGAGCTCCAAAGTCTTTTCCCAGGTGAGCTGGAATGATCTCCAGCATTCAGCTCCCACCCCAATCCCTCTTCCCAGAAGGTAATTTTTAACCTAATTACAGCCATTAATAGCTTTCTCTAATTAATTATCCCTCGGGGACCTGCTGGGCTTCCCCCACATTCCCAATGCGCAGTTTTTATCCAAATCTCTAATTTAGTCGGGGTTTTTCCAACTAAATCTCTCCTTCTGTGCTGCTCCTTTAATAAACCAGAGCAAAAGGTAGAACAGCTCCAGGAAAATCCCCCAGAGACTGAGCCCATGCAGTTATTGGGGTCCTGAACCCAGAGTTTTACACCCTGGGCCATAAAAGTAATGATTCTGCAGCTGGAAAAAAACAGGAATAAAGATAAAGTAGAGCTAGTTTGCCATTTCCCAGCTCAGAGGAGCCTCAGGGAGTTAAAAGCTCTTTTTCTGGGGATAAAAAATGTGGATAGGGGAAAAGATCTGGGATGGTGGATCCTCTGTGGGACAGAATCTGGAGTGTGTGGGGTTCATTCCTGGCTCTGGAATCATTCCCTGTGGCCCTGCTCAAATATCTCCCTTCTTTCCCCATCCCACTCTGGAAATCAGAGCATTTCCTGGGCTTTGCTCCCTGATTTTCTGCCTTCCCAGGGCTGCAGCCGCTCGGCACCTGTGAGGATTCACATCTTGGGACTAGGGGATAAATCCTGGCTTTCCAGCCAGAGCTTCCCAAAATCCCCCTGTCCAGAGCCAGCTCTGGCTCCGTGGTTGGGGGGTCTCATTAAATCTCCCTTCACAATGAGCTCTCAGGCTGGAAAAATGGGAATTAAATTTGCAGTGGCTGAGCCCTGTGGTTCCTGCAAGGAGACCCTTTTTGGGATTGTCTTAGTTTGAAGACACCTGCTAGGAAAAGCAGGAGCCTCACTTGCAGTGGAGAATGCAAAGTTCCTCTCTCTGAATTGCTATAATTTTGGAATTAAAGGGGCTCTCAGGCAAAGATATTGGTATAGGAATAACAGTTCTTTACTAGTGAGTCAAACAAGATAAACAGAATAACAAGAACTGTAGTATTAACAGCAGAGTTAGGAAACAGTCACAGTTTTCTCTGATGCTGGCACCTTTCCGGGGCGAGGGATGAGCAGGAGTCCCGAGGTGGATCCGAAGCTCGGGGCAGCAGCTGGAGCTGTAGGAACTGTCCTGGCAGGCAGGAGAAATGGCAGGAGAAACCCAGAGCAAAACTGAAGCAGCTGTGGGTGCAGACAATGGGGCAGCAGCTCCTGGCAGGGCGGGGAGAGACCAGGGTCTGAATTCCTGGGGGACCCACGAAAGTCACTCCGAGCTCAGCTCCAGGTGAGGTCTGCTGAGATCTCCCCGGAATCAAAGGCTGAACTCCTCTGTTCCCTCCGAGCCCCCAAGAGAGAGCTGAGGTTGGTGCCACCTTCTCTTTTACAGTCACCTCCTTTGTCTCTTCCAAGCACCTTGAACTGCCCAGAAGCACCCAGCAATCAGCTTCCCAGAAACTTTTTCTGGGAAAAAATTCTATAAGAAAGCAACCCAACCCCCAACAGGGATGCATTTCCCACTTTGGGAGTTAATGCAGGAGTGACCTTGGGAGTGTCCTGGGAAGGACCTGGCAGTGTCAGGGTTGGAAATGCTGAGTCAGCAACAAAAACTCCTGAGAAAACAATTCCAGCAGATTTGTCCATAAAATATGGTGGATGGGTTAAAGAGGCCAAGCTGCTTCTGGATGCATGGCCAAGGGAGATGTTTCCTGGTTAAAAAAAAGTGGAATTGTTCATCCTGGGGGGCACCCCAGGGGTGACCAAACTGTGACCTTCCAGGACCTAAGGGACTGCAGGAAAAAATGGAGAGGGAATATTTCCAAGAGATAGAGGGGCAGGACACAGGGAATGGCTTCCCACTGCCAGAGGGCAGGGCTGGATGGGATATTGGGAAGGAATTGTTCCCTGTGAGGGTGGGCAGGCCCTGGCACAGGGTGCCCAGAGCTGCTGTGGCTGCCCCTGGATCCCTGGGAGTGCCCAAGGCCAGGCTGGACAGGGCTTGGAGCAGCCTGGGACAGTGAGAGGTGTCCCTGCCATGGCAGGGGTGGCACTGGGTGGACTTTGGGGTCCTTCCAACCAAACCATTCCAGGATTCCATGAAATCTCAGATTGGAGAAATCCCTGAAGTTCAGGGGAGCCAGGGCTCCCCTAAGGGAATAGGAGGCAGCACAGGATGGATGACTGGAATGAAAACAGGAGGGTCTGGATGGAAAATCTTCCCGGGATCCCCCTCCATGCCTGAGGGCAGAGGGCAGGGAGCTGGAATGGTTCCCATGGATATGGGAGCCTGGAGCTGCTGCCTTGGGGCTTTCACCCCTTTTCCCATGGGGTGAGCCCCACGGTCCCATCCCAGCCGTGGTCCCCTGTGCCTCCCCAGGGGTGCTCTGGGATCTCCAGGAGCGTTTTCCTTGGCAAGTGCATGAATGAGGTTTGTGTGCTCATGAATGGAAGCTGGGCAGGAGCTGGCACAGGGAAGGATCCTTCACCTCCTGAGGGGTACCAGGGGAGGCCAGGACCCCCTGGAACTGGGAATTGCCCTTCAGCTCCCACCACTCCTGCCTTTGGATGGATCCCCTTCCATTTTCCCCTTTCCAGGCACTTTCAGGTGAGCCTGGGGTTGGAATCTCCCCCTCCAGACTTTGGGAAGCTGTACTTCTCTGCAATATTCCTCTTTTCCCTAATCATGGCTCCAGGGCTTGGACAGACACACTAAAATCCATATTTTTAAGGGCTGATCCCATGGAGAAAGAGAAATTCCTCCTTCCTTCCTTCCCCTTTTCCAGGCTGGTTTTTGTAGCATCCCAGCATTACCCGAAACTCTTCTACCAGGAATGGGATCAGGCTTCCCAACAGAGCTGTGTGGGAGATTCAGGGAAGATGGAAAGCACCTGGAAAAGGGCAATTCCTGCCAAATTGGCCATAAAAACTTCAGAGGCTTCAGTGAAGCCCCAGATTCCAAGCTGGAACAACATCGTTTGACGGGGCTCTGGAGACTCATCCCCTCCAAAGGTTTTATGGGATAGAGAGAACTACAAAACTGCAGATCCAGAGTGGGGTTAGAGAAGCAGGAAAATGGGATTCAGGGCTGGTAGTGGTGGCTTGAAAATCCCGATTCCCAGTCAGAGTGGAAGCAGGGAAGTGGGATTTGAGAACTGAAGGAGTTAAAGAACATTTCCCATGTTTGAAGTGTCATTTTACAAGGGGTAGGGTGCCAGGACATAGGGAATGTGTGTCCAGGGAATGTGTATTCCTTCCCAATATCCCAGCTATCCCTGCCCTGTTCCTGTCCCTCCCACTGCCAGAGGGCAGCAATGGATGGGATATTGGGCAGGAATTCTTCCCTGTGAGGGTGGGCAGGCCCTGGCACAGGGTGCCCAGAGCTGCTGAGGCTGCCCCTGAATTCCTGGAATTGTCCCAGGACAGGTTGGATGGGGCTTGGAGCACCCTGGGACAGTGGGAAGTGTCCCTGGGGTTGGAGTTGGATGAGCTTTAATGTCCCTCCCAACCCAAAGCATTCTGTAATTCCTTGGATTTACATTTTCTAGCCCCTCCTCTGAGCATTTTTTCCCACCCATCGTCTGACCCCTTCTGAAAAAAGGTTCACCACCTGATTTCTTTGTTCCCCTCAATCCCACAAACTCTTCCAATGCATTCCCTCCAATTTATCCTTACATTCTAAATTAATTCAACAAGGAGGTCCCATAAAACCAATCCCATGGAACCGTCATGGCACAGGAGCAGTTGGAAGCAGAGGATGGAAGAAAACTTCAAATTTGTAGGGCAGGAGAAGTGTTTTGGTTGGAAAACAGGGAATGGATGCGAAGGAAAATGGGTTTGGAGGGAAGGGATGGAGATGAGGCAGAGCCAAGGATCCAAGGATGAGGGAATGGTTTGGGGTTCCTGCTCCCCCTGTACCCTTTGGAAAAGAGGATTTTATAAAAAGGTGGAAAAGTGAGGACAGGAAAATTTCAGAGTCCAATACCCCCCAGCCCCCAAACTGGGCACCTCTGCCAGAGTTTGGGAATTGAGTCCAACAAATCCAGCCAGAACTTTCCAGGAGAATGAGAGGGAATGGTCTGGCTCCCTCTGGAATGAGCAGGAGGAGAGGCAGTTTCTTGGAGCAGGGCAGTGAGGAATCCCCATCCCTGAGGGATTTCATCCTTCTGGATGGGACATTTGGGGACGTGGGGCAGTGGTGGCCTAGAGGGAACAGCTGGACTTGATCTCAGAGTGCTTTTCCAACCTTTATAATTCCATAATTCCATGTTATTGGGAATTTAAGGCTGATTTTGCACCTGAGCTGCAGGCACAGCTCATCCAGGGGCAGCAGGAGTGGGAGCAAACCTGGAATGAGGCTCCAGAGGGGCTGCCCTGGACTTTTTATGGATATCCAGGAGATTTCAGTGCTGCTGTTCCTGTTGGATTTGCAAAGAAGGATCGTGCAGCTCCAAAATCTCATTTTTCCCTGGGCACTCGTGGGCTCCGTAACACACACGAGCTTTGCTCCAGGGGAGCTCCCAGGGGTTGGAAGGGTCAAATTCAAACCCATTCCTCAGGAAGGCAGCAAATGGGAAGGAACATCCAGGATAGGAAAGGAGCTGGAGATGCAAACAGACAATTCCAGCACCATTAACTGGGAGCTGGGAGCAGCCAGCCATGGCTGCTCTGGGTTTTTCAGCATTTCACAAGGGCTGGAGCTGCCTGGGATGGAAATTCCACGAAGCTGCTGCTGTTGCAGGTCTCATTAAGGAACAGAGGGTTCTGGTTCTGCTTTCCTTGGGAACCCAGCCCAGGTGGGGATGTCCAGGGAGGGGCTGGATCCTTTCTTGGGTCGTCTGGAGTTTGGTGCCATCAGCCACAGGAGAGTCTGGGCAGGAATCGGAGCTGGATCCATCCCTGGGGCAGGGGAAGGTTCTGCCCCCAGAGGGTGCTGGCACTGCCCAGGCTCCCCAGGGAATGGTCCCAGCCCCGAGGCTGCCAGAGCTCCAGGAGCCTTTGGACACTGCTCCAGGGATGCCCAGGGTGGGATTGCTGGGGAGTCTGTGCAGGGCCAGGGCTGGGACTCAGTCTTTATGGGATCCCTCCCAACTCAGGATATTCCAGGATTTTATGAAGCTGCCCTGACCTCTGCTGGGATCATTTCCACCACATTTCCCTATCTGAGAAAATGAAACGGGCAGGAGAAACAGGGATTGCACTTCCAATTAATTGAAGGATTGACCTCTGTGGCTGCAGGCAGATGCTGGCAGCTGCTGGGAGGCTCCGTGCCAGCAGCAGTGTGGAAAGGCAGGAATGGGGCCAGGGAAAGGCTGTGGCAGGAGCTGATCCTCCCCTGCCCCTGGGATCTCTTCCCTCCGCATTTTCAAAGCTCATCCCCTCTTCTGGGACAAGCAGGATCCATCCAGCTTCCAAGGAGTCAAATCAATTTTATCCTTCCCCTTTTAGCACCTTCCAGCTAGGAACTGATCCCAGTGATCCTGGAGAAAGCTGGGATCAGGAGGGTTGGAAAAGCATTTAATTCATTAATTAATTCTTAATGACTGCAAAAGGGCCAGGCTGGGAGTTTGTCACCCTCAATTAGAGGCTGGAGCTGGATTTCTCTCGGCAGGAGCAGGAGGAGGAGCCCTTGGGAAGCTGCCAGGGAGCACAATTCCTGCAGGATCCAAGGGCAGGGATGTTCCTGCTGCCTTTTCCCTGATTTCCTGCTGCTGTGATGTGGTTTGCTCCCACTTTGGAGGCAGCAGGGGAAGGGTGGAGGGAGCAGCTCCACGTCCTGGGGCTGATCGAGCCCTGGAGCCCTCCCACCAGCCCCCAGCTGGGATAATCTGGAAGGAAGGAAAGGGATTCCCTCAGGAATACATCAGGAGGAGGAGAAGGATCTGGAGGGGCTGCGGGGAGAGGGATCAAGCCCAATTAAGTCTCTGCCATGAATTCTTTTTTTGGCTGAGGGCTGGGATTGCTCCATCCATCCTGCTCCTGTTCCTGGCTCCCTGGGGAGCCTTTCTCAGCATTCCAGTGCCAGGAGAGCAGGAATCCAGCTCTGCCACGAGTTATGGGATCAAGGCTTTGGCTGGAAAGGCTTTTCCTGAGGTTTCAGCCCTGATTTGACCAGGATGGGATTCTTGGGAGCCCTTAGGAATGGATGGCCCCTGGATTTAACCGCAGGGGTTCCCATGCCAGGCTGGGAGCAGCAGCTGGGAGAAAACCCCACACATTTCCAGGGAATGTGCAGATTTTCTTGCTCAGGCAAAGTTTAGTGGAGTTTTCCAGTCTGTGAAGTGGAGCCAGACAGAAATTCCAGCTGATCCTTCCACAGCTGCTCCCACTCCGGAGACGTTCATTGTCACCTGGGAGTGTCACTTCCAGGACCTCCATTGTCACCTGGGAGTGTCAGTCCCGTGGCACTGGGAGATGTCCTTAGGGACATGTCCCCAGTGAGTGATCCCAGGGATCAGGGAGCTCCTGGCAGGGGTCGTGCCCTGAGGGACAGCAGGGTGTGCCCTGCAACACGGGAGCTCCTGTGACACAGATGTCCTGCCCTCCCTGGCCTGTCCCTGTCCTACAGCTCATATCCCTGTCTATCCCTGTCCCCAGCTGCTGTCCCTGTCCTGTCCCCAGCTGCTGTCCCTTTCCTGTCCCCAGCTGCTGTCCCTTTCCTGTCCCCAGCTGCTGTCCCTGTCCTGTCCCCAGCTGATGTCCCTGTCCTGTCCCCAGCTGATGTCCCTGTCCTGTCCCCAGCTGATGTCCCTGTCCTGTCCCCAGCTGATGTCCCTGTCCTGTCCCCAGCTGATGTCCCTGTCCTCTCCCCAGCTCACAGCCCTGTCCTGTCCCCAGCTGACAGCCCTGTCCTGTCCCCAGCTGATGTCCCTGTCCTGTCCCCAGCTGATGTCCCTGTCCTGTCCCCAGCTGATGTCCCTGTCCTGTCCCCAGCTGACGTACCTGCCCCCGCCGTGGGGCGAGTGCCGCTCCCCGGAGCTGGGCCTGGCGTTTTTCCCGGTGTACAGCGTCACCGCCTGCAGGATCGACTGCGAGACGCGGTACATCGTGGAGAACTGCAACTGCAGGATGGTGCACATGCCAGGTGAGGGACAGGGACACCTGTGCGACACCTGGGGCTGGCTGGGAGGGCCTGGGTGTCCCCGAGGGAAGAAGATGCCCGTGACCGTGCTAGATCTGAGGCAGCAGTGCCCTGGAGCCAGCAGGGCCATCCCTGTCCTGGGGGATCAGGGCCAGCAGAAGGGGAGGGAGGGATTGTCCAGTCCTGCTCTGGGCTGGGGAGGCCTCACCCAGATTTCTGGGACAGTTTTGGGCGCCACAAAATAAAAACGACATCAAAGAACTCGAGAGGATCTAAAGGAGGGACACAAGGATGGGAAGGGTCTGGAGGGGCCACAGGAGGAGCAGCTGAGGGCATTTGGAATATTCAGCTGGAGCAGAGGGGACTGAGGGATGACCTCCATGAGCTCAGTGTCCTCAGAAGGAGCAGCTCCAGTCTCTGCTCCCAGGGGCAGGACCCAGGGAATAGCCTGAGGTTGTGTCACAGGGGGATTGGGACAGGGTTCAGGGAAAGGTTCTGCCCCCAGAGGGTGCTGGCACTGCCCAGGCTGCCCAGGGAATGGTCCCAGCCCCAAAGCTGCCAGAGCTCCAGGAGTGTTTGGACCCAGAGATGCCCAGGGTGGGATTCCTGGGGTGTCTGTGCAGGGCCAGGACCTGGGCTGGCTGATCCTGTGGGGCCCTTCCAACTCAGGATGTTCCCTGATTCCCTATGAAATAGGGGTAAGCCATGAAGAGAGACCTGGGTCTGATAAAGTTGGAAAAGATCTCTGGGATCATCGAATCCCACCTTCTTTAGCTCCAGTGCCACCCTGGGTGCTGTTCCCAGCAGCTCCTGCTGGAAAAGGCCCCTGTGGCAGGCAGAGGTGGGGACAGCTGGGGTCACCTGACTGTGGGGAGGTCCCTGGGTCCCCATGGAGAGCCCAGGATCCCCCTGTGATGGCTTTGTCCTGTCCCTGCAGGGGATGCTCCCTTCTGCACCCCGGAGCAGTACAAGGAATGTGCAGAGCCGGCGCTCAGTGAGTACCAGGGGAATCCCTGGATCCAGGGGAATTCCAGCAGCCTGGATCCTCCTGGCTGGGGGGGATCTGCAGCCCAAAGAGGGGTTAGGGTTGGCCCCAGGTTACTGGGAAGTACTGGATGCACCCTGGGATGAAGTTTCTCCTTGTTCTCCATGAGACAAACAGCTCCATGAGCACAGAACCCCTCAGGATGAGGGGAGCCCCCGTGGGGCTGGGTTTGGGATGGAGGGACCCATTCCAAGTCTGGATTTAAGAGATTCAGCCATGAGTTCCCTGAGCTGTTGTTGATGGCAGTCATCAACAAGGCAAGAGGCTTTTCCAAAGTGGTGAGAACTGGGATGAACTGGGAGAGAAATGTCCAGGAGTGGCCCCTTGGCTCCTTTCTGGGAGGGGTAATGTCTTCTCCCACCCTGCTCCATGTCCCTGCTCCATGGGATCCCACCCTGCTCTGTGAGCTCCATGGGATCCCACCCTGCTCCGTGTCCCTGCTCCATGGGATCCCACCCTGCTCCATGAGCTCCACGGGATCCCACCCTGCTCTGTGAGCTCCACGNCTGCTCCATGGGATCCCGCCCTGCTCCGTGAGCTCCATGAGATCCCACCCTGCTCTGTGTCCCTGCTCCATGGGATCCCACCCTGCTCCGTGAGCTCCATGGGATCCCACCCTGCTCTGTGTCCCTGCTCCATGGGATACCACCCTGCTCCGTGAGCTCCATGGGATCCCACCCTGCTCTGTGAGCTCCATGGGATCCCACCCTGCTCCATGAGCTCCATGGGATCCCACCCTGCTCTGTGAGCTCCATGGGATCCCACCCTGCTCTGTGAGCTCCATGGGATCCCACCCTGCTCCGTGAGCTCCATGGGATCCCACCCTGCTCTGTGAGCTCCATGGGATCCCACCCTGCTCTGTGAGCTCCATGGGATCCCACCCTGCTCCGTGAGCTCCATGCCTGCCCCCCTGCAGGTCTCCTGGCAGAGAAGGACAGCAATTACTGCATCTGCAGGACCCCCTGTAACCTCACCAGGTACAACAAGGAGCTCTCCATGGTCAAGATCCCCAGCAAGACCTCGGCCAAGTACCTGGAGAAGAAGTTCAACAAGTCGGAAAAATACATCTCGTGAGTGGGGGACGAGCTGAATTCCTTTGGGTTTTGGGAGGGAAACATCTGGAAAACACCCAGAGCTGGCCAATCCATCCCCAGCACAGAGATGTCCACCAGAGAAAAGCAGAGTGAAAACCTGGAAGAGATGAGGTTGATTTCTTCTCAGTAAAACAACCCGAGTTCCTTCCCAAGGATTGTCCTCATGGGAATCCTCCAGTCTCACCAAAAAAAGGGCCAAGTTTTCCATTTTTGCTGGTCCTGTTGGAGATTTTTATCTCTGGATTGAGGTCCTCAGGCCATGGAGCTCTCCCAGCCCTGGACATGTGATAGCCGTGTGTGGGAAGTGAGAATTGTTCCAGATCCTTTGGATTCTGCTTCATGGAATCACAGAATCATGGAAGGGTTTGGCTTGGAAGGGACTTTAAATCCATCCAGTGCCACCCCTGCCATGGCAGGGACACCTCCCACTGTCCCAGGCTGCTCCAAGCCCTGTCCAGCCTGGCCTTGGGCACTGCCAGGGATGCAGGGGCAGCCACAGCAGCTCTGGGCACCCTGTGCCAGGGCCTGCCCACCCTCACAATCAGAAATTACCATCTAAGAAAAGAGTCCCCAACAAAGTAAGATCCAGGATCCTGAGAAATTCTGGGGAAACCTTTCCCAGCTGTTCCAAAGGCTGCCAGAGCCCTCAAGGTCTGCTCTGAGCTCCTGGTCTGCATCAACTCAAAGTTCTGTGGGTTCTGAGGACTCCAGAGACAGTAACAATCTAAATAAAAGGGAATAAAACCCCAAAATCCCTTTTTTCCCTTATCCCAAAGGATTAAGCCACCAGTGGCTCCTGGGCTGATGTTTTTCCCATTTCCACAGAGAGAATATTCTCGTGCTGGACATTTTTTTTGAAGCACTCAACTACGAGACCATTGAGCAGAAGAAAGCCTATGAAGTGGCAGCCTTACTTGGTAAGGAAGTACTGGGACCAGTTTGGGGTCTCTACTGGTCTGGGAGGGACAGAGGAAGGCTGGGAGGGGTCCACAGCCTTGAAACCCCCAGCAAGGCCCCATCTCTACTTTCCGAGGAGCACCAGAGCATCCCAGGAATGTCCCCATGGATACTCTGTGTGTTCATGGGAGGTTCTGGAGCTGCTCCATCCCTGCCTGCTCCCTTTTTTTGGAGATTTTGGGGCTGGGTGCTCTCTGTGGTGCTAAGTGTGGAGGGCATCCCAAAACCATCTCCCCATCACCTCTTCACTACTCCACATCCACATTTTCCAGCCAGGTTTGAGCTCTTGTCCTTCAGCTGCTTCATGGAGGAGGAGGAGGAGGAGACCCATGCCCATCTCTGCTCCATCCCTGCCTGCTCCCATTTTTTTGGGAGATTTTTGGGTTGGATGCTCTCTGTAATGCCCCTTTGCAGTGTGTAGAGGACATTCCAAAATCACATCTCCTTCACCTTTTCCCTGTTCCAAATCCATCCTTTCCAGCAGGAGGTGGAGACTCATGGAACTCTGGAGCTGCCCCATCCCTGCCTGCTTCCAGCTCCCAATTTTTGGAGATTTGGGGTTGAGTAGGTGCTGGGTGCCCTCTGTGGTGCAGGGTGTGGGAGACATCCCAAAACCATCTCCACATCACCTCTTCCCTGCTTCAAATCCACCTTTTCCAGCCAGGCCTAGGCCCTTGGCCTTTGGATGCCTCATGGAAGAGCTGAAGGAGCTCAGCCCCAAATCAGCTCCAGCTTTGGGATCTCAGCTGCAGGTTTGGGGTTGGCCCCATTGAGTTTGGGGTGGGGATGAGCCTTCTCCCAGCCCTGCAACCTTCCTGAGCCATCCCCAGTCCCTGGATCCCTCTGGAATGCTGGGAGTGCTCAGCACCTTGGGAAGCTGGAGCTGGGTCACCCCTGGGGCAGAGGTGTCCCCATGTCACCCCACAAGGGTGGCTCTGCCAAATGCCACCTCAGGAGCCCTTCTGCACCTCCTGGGGCTTTTCCAGGAATTCCAGGGAGGAAGAGGAGGCTGCTGGAGCCTCTCTGACCCAAACCCCATTTTGTACCTCAGAGGTCCCTCATTCCTAAGGCGCTGGAGCTTCAGGAAGAGCCTCATCCCAGAATCTTTTTCCCAGGCTCGAAGCTTCCAGGTGATTGCCTGTGGTTTAAATCCAGAACACTCCTTGGCATCATTCTGGGTTCTCCCTTCGTTCCCAAATGTTTTCCCTCTTTCCTCTCTCTATGTCTCGTGGACTCTTCTGGAAAAGGCCCCTTTCCCCCTCACCCATGCGTGCCTTTGCTCTGGGGGTCAATCCTGGGCTGTTCTCCAGCAAAATCCATGGGATTTGCCTTCTCAGAGCACCACATCCCAGCTTCCTTCCCAACAGATTCCTGGGAATCTCCTCTCATCAGGTTCCTCCTCCACCCCAAGACACTCGAGCAGAAGCCAGGAGATACTTCCCAAAAAACCCAGGGCCCCTCTCTTTCCACTTTTAGCCAGGCTGGGGTTTTTTCTTGGCTCCAGGGCCATTCATTCTTCCCAGCATCTTCTCCACACTGGGAATTGGGATTCCTGGGATGCAGCCTGGAGTGCTCCAGCCTCCAATAGGAAAACTATTTCGGGGGCCAGGCCCATTCCCAGGATGTTGCCATTGGAGGCACTGCTGCTCCGGGGAGCATTGTTCCCAATTTTTGGGGGTGGCAGCTCCCAGGGCAGGGCCCAGCAGTGCCCAGGAGCCCTCACAGTGCTGTCCCCTGCAGGTGACATTGGTGGCCAGATGGGGCTGTTCATCGGGGCCAGCATCCTCACCATCCTGGAGCTCTTCGATTACCTGTATGAGGTAAGGCCTTCCCAGCCCTCAGCCCAGGATTTCCCATCCTGGAGCCCCTCATCCTGGGATTTCCCATCCTGGAGCCCCTCATCCCGGGATTTCCCATCATGGAGCCCCTCAGCCCAGGATTTCCCATCATGGAGCCCCTCATCCTGGGATTTCCCATCCTGGAGCCCCTCATCCCGGGATTTCCCATCCTGGAGCCCCTCAGCCCAGGATTTCCCATCCTGGAGCCCCTCAACCTGGGATTTCCCATCATGGAGCCCCTCAGCCCAGGATTTCCCACTCCTGGAGCCCCTCAGCCCAGGATTTTCTGTTCCCTGGAGATCCTAGAGCCCCCCAAAATCCTGGACTTCCAACCTGCCTTATCCAGCTCTCCCACGGCTCCATCTCAGGGTGGGAACAGGGAGTTTGCTTCCCATGGGATATGAGAGTTGTCCATGGCTGTTGATTTAATGTGTCCCAGTCCAGGTTGGGGACATGTCCCATTACAGGGAAGGGAACTCCACAATCTAAACTCGCTTCAAATCCTCACTTTTTTTTTTTTGGGGGGGTGCTGACTTTATATTTTTATATTTTCAGACAATTCCCCCCCATCCCAATCCCTCCTGGGTGACTCCAGTATTGATGCCATTAACCAGGAATAAAAAATTTGGAAAAACTCCAGACCTAAAGCTCAGAGAGCAACAAAAGCTGAGCCTGAATTTAGAGCTCAACCTGGATACCAAAATACTTCATTATATTCATCTTTTCCAGAATTTCTTGGGGATTTTTCCTAAGTAGGCCATAAGAAACCTCACAAATGTGGGATTTTCCTGTTTTCTTCCTTTCTTGGACATCTACTGATAAAATTTGTCAAATGTGGGAGGTTTTGCTGCTCTTTTTATTTTTTTTTTCTTTTTATTTGGGCCTAAAATCAATTTTGTCCCCTCAGAGAAGACCACTGATTTAAACTGGGGGTGCCCCAGCAGAGGAATCTTCACATTCCCAGATATTTAACCCCCACCATCCAGGAAAAAAGGAATAAAATACCTTAAAATCTAAAAATAAAAATCCACACAGCTTTTCCTCTCTGCACAGTTTCACAAAGAGGAGGGTCAGCACCTCAAAAATTTGAGTTTTCAGCCAAAATATTTAGAGATTCTGGGAATGACAGGAACTGGATACCATTTTTTTTCATTGAGTGGCCAAATCTGGAGGAAATATTGACCATAAAGAGGCTTTTTTGTGACATTCTGCTGAGCTCTGTCCTCATGGTCCCAAATTCCCATCACACTTCCTTGCGTCAGCCAGGATCCACATTCCTTAGGAACCAGCTCAGTTTTTGGGATTTCAGGATTTCAGCTTTCTTCCTCTTGGTTTTATTTCTCTTTTCTCCCAGTGGAAGTTTTCCACTAAAACACTTCCCAACTTTTTTGGGATTTCCCTGGAAGCCAAGTCCTGAAGCAGCAGGAAAATGAGGGGGCAGGGAAGGGAAATGGAGCTCACAGAGCTGGGAGCTTTACCTGAACCCTAAAAGTGTCACAGAAATTGAATTTTTGTGGGTTTTATTCCTTGTAAGAGAATTCTGGAATGGTTTGGGTGGGAAGGGACCTTAAATCCACCCAGTGCCACCCCTGCCATGGCAGGGACACCTCCCACTGTCCCAGGCTGCTCCAAGCCCTGTCCAGCCTGGCCTTGGACACTGCCAGGGATCCAGGGGCAGCCACAGCAGCTCTGGGCACCCTGTGCCAGGGCCTGCCCACCCTCACAGGGGGGAATTCCTGCCCAAAATCCCATCCAGCCCTGCCCTCTGGCACTGGAAGCCATTCCCTGTATCCTGTCCCTCCATCCCTTGTCCCCAGTCCCTCTCCAGCTCTCTTGGAACCCTCTGGGCCCTGGCAGGGACTCTGAGCTCTCCCTGGAGCTTCTCTCCAGGTGAACACTCCAGCTCTCCCAGCCTTTCCATGGCACAGCCCTTGGAGCATCCTCCTTCTCCCAGTGCTTTGGAATGCACCCCCAAACCCAGCACATCCCAGTACTCCCCATCCCACTGGGGTGGGAGAGCTCAGCCTGGTGTGGGGAGGGCTGGAGCCCCAGAGCACATTCCTGGGATATATGGCCCAGGCACCACATCCCTGGCCAGCTCCCACAGCTGTGTTCCTCTTCCCAGCTTAACTCCAGCTCCCTCTTCTTGCAGCTGATCAAGGAGAAATTATTGGACCTCCTTGGAAAAGAGGAAGAGGATGGGAGCCATGACGAGAATGTGGTAAGGAGAGAGGGGAAAATTCCCTGGGGATGCTGGAGCTCTTCCCACGTGTGTCAGGATCTGGTTATTAAAATTATAATTAGAGATGCCTCTGCCCCAATTAAAGTGCTAACGGGACCAGATGCCAGTGACAGTAGTCTGGGGTTTATTGGATAATAAATATGAGAGGGAGAGAAAAGAGGGAAAAAGCAAGGGAAAGAAATGGAAAATAGGTGGGGGGAACAGAGAGTGACAGAGACAGAACAAAGAAAATCCCAGCATCCTGGATCCCAACAATGCTCCTTTGATCCTCTCCAGCTGCTCTTGGTGGTGAAGGTGCCCCCGGGAGCACAGAACGTGATGGGTTAATAGAGGCAGGAGAGCCCAGGCAGTCCGAGGGTGGGGTTTGCCATTGTCTCTCACAACACTCCAGGTGTGTGGGTTTGCCATTGTCTCTCACCACACTCCAGGTGTGTGGGTTTGCCATTGTCTCTCACAACACTCCAGGTGTGTGCAGCAGGTGCAGTCCTGTGTGCAAGGCCTCGGGAATGGCTCTGGGAGCATTCAGGGGCTCTTTGGTGGATCATGGCACCCCCTCAGCTGCCTCTCCTGTAGCTGTCCCATGGATGTGACCTTCCCAGTGCTGGGGGTTCCATGGCCAGGGTGTGTGAGGGAGGATGGGTGTTCAGGGCCTCTGGCCAGAGGTTACACCCAAAACCTCCTCCCCCCTCTCTCCGGGGGAGTGAAGCTGCCTCCTGTGGGCTCTGGTCTCCCCCACCCCAAACCCAGCCAGGGAAGAGTCTCTGCTGTGTTTGGCTTTCTTGTGGATGCATTCCTCTCCCTCAGCCTTGTTTGTCTGGGGTGATTGAAGGATGGGTTTCCCTTTATCCAGTCCCAGCAGTTTGACTGCCACCCCAAAGCTCTCCGAGCAGATTTCTGTGGCTGTGGCTCCTTTATCCCGTTCTTGTCACGATGAGCAAATCTTTGCATCTGTGTTTGAGGCGTGACCTGTTTCAGTCCCTGCCAGGGAGGGAGGGCCAGGGAGCATCCAGCAGCTCTGGGATAACGCATTTCCTGGTTTTCCATTGGCAGAGCACCTGTGATCCAGTGCCAAACCACTCGGAGAGCCTGAGCCACACTGTGACCGTGCCCCTGCAGGCCCCGCTGGGGACGCTGGAGGAAATCGCCTGCTGACCCCTCCCCACCACAGTGCCCATCCCGAGGAAGGAAAACTGCACAGGGAAAACAGGGACCCAGCTCAGGTTTGCACCGGGGGGAAA
>VZTB01003827.1:74445-87727 GCA_013397245.1 Thryothorus ludovicianus
GATTGGAGCAGGAATGGAGCAAGGATTGGAGCAGGGATTGGAGCAAGCATGGGAGCAGGGATTGGAGCAGGGAGCAGGGAAGGAGCAGAGTTTGGAGCAGGGATGGGAGCAGGGATTGGAGCAGGGATGGGGGCAGGGATTGGAGCAGGGATGGATCATCTATAGGAGCAATGATGGGAGCCAACTTTCATCTCCCTGACCCCCAAAATCCTGATGGAAGAAATGAGAAAAGAGTCCCTGCTGGAGATGAAAGTCCCCTGGACAAGGTGGGAAAATCCAGGGTGGGATTGACTGTGGGATTTGGCTGAGCTGGAGCTCAGGAAATTCAACCTCAACCACAATCCAGCAAACAAGGCTGGAATTGCCATCCCAAGGGATAATCCCCCTTGGAGCTCCACAGGGCATGGAGCATAGGATCATCTGTGCTGGGCAGCCTGGCATCTGCCCCAGGCCTGGCACAATGCAGAAAATCCCATGGGAATGCTTCAGGAGGAAAAGCAGGAGAAGAACCAGCTCTGAGAAGCAAGTGCACCTGTGTTTTGGGGGAATAGGAGAGCTCAGCCTGGTGTGGGGAGGGCTGGAGCCCCAGAGCACATTCCTGGGATATATGGCCCAGGCACCACATCCCTGGCCAGCTCCCACAGCTGTGTTCCCACAAGGACCAAGAGAAGTCCCAGGAAATGCTCTTGCCTCCACTTGCTCAAGGTCACCCAAGCACCTCTCCCTACTCCTCCTTCATTCCCAAGGAGGCTCCTCCATCCCACGGCATGCTCCAAGGACCAGCACTTCATCATTCCCGGGAATAACCAACTGTGAAGGACATTCCATGGTCCGTTCTCTCTGCTCCTCCTCCTGAGCCTGCAACAAGGACAGCAATTAGAGGCAATTAGCAGGATTTTTTAGCAGGAAAATTGTCCTTGTTTTGTGTTTGTTTGGGTGAGAAGATTCCAATCCTGAGCCCAATCTCAATTTCAATCCCAATCCCATCCCAATGGGAATACTTGTGATGGTTCCTCTCCCACCCCTTGGTGGTTTCTGAAGGTTTTGTTGCCTTCTCCACTCCAAGAGCTCAATGATGATCCATTAACTCACAGAATTTCTGGGAGCCACAGTCGCTGTTCCCTTGGCTATGTCTGAGCACATCCGTATTAACGTGCCTCATGTCTGACTCCAGTTTTAAGCTCTCAGAAGCTTTCCCCTCTCCTCCTCCCTGTGTTTCCCAGAGTCTCCATTGTTATTTCAGGCAGGAATATCCCCCAGCATCCTTAAAGGATTCATCTTCACACTCCGCAGGGTTCCTGCTCTTCCTGAGCTCAGGAGCAGCCCCGAGCACACCCGAGGAGCCACGGATCAGGACAATCCAGGGCTCATCTGAGAAGATTGTGGAGGAGGGCTGGAATAGGGAGATCAGGCTGATTGCAGCTACATTCCTGGAAGGATTAGAGTGTTTGAATTCTCAGTGTCATCCCTGGGATTTCCTTGGAGCTCTGGGGTGAGGGTGGGGTGGCACCACTCCCAGGCCACCAATTTGGGGAATTCCTGCTCCCAACTTCGAATTTTTCCCTCCCTCAGCCTCTCCACCCCCTCCAAGGACTCCTTTTTCCTTACATTTTTGTCCCTCCTGCAGCCTGGCCCAGATCTGGGGCTCCCCTGGCTCTGTTCCCATCACTTGAAATAATTCTTTAATTTCTCCCTCCGGGATTCCCGAGGCCCCGACAGCTGCTCCTGACACGGCTGTGCCTGACCTGCTGGAGCTGCTGGGATCTGGGATCCTTCCAAGACAGATCCAGGGGCTCCTTCAGGCTCAGAGGGTGGATCCTGCTCAGCACCACCCAAACACGGCCCTGCAGGGGGACAGGTGGGTCCCACATTCTTGACCCATCAGGCAGATCCCATATTTCTGTGCCATCCAGGCTGATTCCCCAGTTCTGTGCTGTCCAGGCTGCTCCTGTCCCATCCCTCCACCATTCAGGATGCCCCGGCCAAGATGCTCCCACATTTCTGTGCATTCCAGGATGCTCCCACATTTCTGTGCATTCCAGGATGCTCCCACATTTCTGTCCCCTCCAGGCTGCTCTCCCATTTCCCCACTGCAGACCCCCCAGGACTGTTCCGTTGGATTGTGGAGCTGTTCCCAAGGGAAGGGCAGGGCTGGCTCCCTGCAGGGATGAGCTGTCGGCTCCACAGCCGGGGTGGAAGTTCAGCAGCTCCTGGCTTTTCCTCCATGTGCTTCATCCTCCCTTTTCCTCAGCCTGGTTGAAATTCCCACTGAGTCCCCTCCAGGATTTGTGTCCTTCCTCGGAGACTCCCGGTGCTGGTGGGAGGGACTTGGCAAAGAGCAGGAAAATCTCGGGCAAAGCAGGGGAGTTTGCAGAGCACAAATCCCTTTTTCCCACCAATCTCCTGCAGGAAAACGTGACAGGAGAGGAGCAAAGTGGAGCAGGACCAGGTGGGGAGATCCCAGCTCTTCCTGGAAATATCCCAATGTTTTTTCCCAAGTCTGGGGCTGGTACTGCTCAGGTGCAGGTTTGTCCTGGTTTTCCACATTCCATGGAGGACCCTGGCCATCCAAAGGCTCCCTAAGTGGATTTTGCTCATTGGGGTAATTAATGGCTGTAATTCCTGAATTCCCAGCTGGGAATTTCACCATCCAACCACAAATCATTGCTGCAGAGCAGGAGCACCGTGGGCTCCTTTCCATGAGCAGGATCTGCAGGAAAAACCCTGGCAGGGTTTGGGGCTGGCACAGGAATGTCCAGAAGAAGGGAAGCAGCCACCAGGAAAATCCCAGCAAAATAAAAATGGGATGAAGGACAAAGGAGAGGAGCCCTCTAGGGAACACTTCATGGATTGCTCTGTTTTAGCTGCCCTCTAGACTAACCCTGACTGGATCCCACCTCTCCCAAATCCCTGAATCCCCAGGAGCAGCTCCAAGCCCCTCCAGGGCACTGGGATTTCAGGCACGGTTGGATTTTCCCAGTTAAACATGTGGCCAAGATTCTGGGAAGCTGCTTTAATTAGGATAACCCAGAAATGCCATTCCAACAGAAATTTTCATTGAATCAGCCTGAATTCCACTTTCCATGCCCCTCTTTGGCAAAGGGCTTCCCAAGCCCCCCGGAGCCTTTTTCATCAGGATTCTCTAAATAAGGAATGGGAGCACCGGAATTTGTCACCTTCCAGCTCATGCACAAATTCCCACCCAAACCCTGACCTCAGGAACACAGGGGTGCCCAATTCCCATTCCTATGGCACAGCAGTGACAGGAATGTAGCAGCACCCTGGGGTGCCTTGGCTGGACAGATTTGAGCCAGGGCTGCTCTTGGAGCACGAAAAATCCAGAAAAACTAAAATCCGAGAGCAGCCCCTGGCCAGGATTGGAGGCAGACACCAGGAACCGTGGGAACAGGATTTGGGAGAAGGGCAGAGCCTTGGGAACACCTTCTGCCACCTCCAACAGGGATTTATCGAGCTGCCATGGAAAACCATCCCCAGAGGGGCCCTGTCACCACCCAGCAGAAGCCTGAGGAGGAAGGAGCTGCTCCAAGGGCTGGCAGGATCCAGGGGGAAGCATCTCTGTAAATTCCCTGTTCATTGGTTGAGAACAGGATTTGGCTTTTTAATTATGGATTAGAAAATAAGGGATAATGGATGGATTTACAAGCAGCAGTTTGTCATGTGAGGCACCCATGAAAAATTCAGGAGCTCAGGAAGTGCCTTTTTCTTTGCACAGAATTCCCAGCCCTCTGCTCACAGCCAGGTTGGAAAACACTCTGCCAGGACCTGGAAAAAACATTTCAAAGAGGCTCCCAGTTTGTAGCTAAACTGTACATAAAATATTCCAAATTTGTGCCGGGCTCCTTGTGGGAGAGAATTCCCACGTGGGGATAGGAATGGAGCCTCGGAGGAGGGAATTGTGTGCAGGGATCCAGAAGGGAAGGGGACAGGGATCAGACACCAGGACGGGGACAGGGACAAGACAGATCCCAAATGCAGGAGAGGTAGAGAGGCACAAAAGCAAGGACTGGGAAGAAGATAGGAATCCTTTCCCAGTGTTCCAGTCCCCCCCAAACCTGACACTCCAAACATGGAGTGGGGCTATGGGAAGAGTGTCCCAGGCTCCTCATCACTCCCAGCTGGAAGGAGCTTTAAGATCCCTAAACTGGGATCAACAGCACCTGGGAGCAGAGGAATCTGGCCTGGATCCCCAAAATGTGAGATCAGGTCTATGAAAGGAGGGAATTAACCCCAAGGGAAGAGCCTGGGTCCCCAAAACTTGAAATCATCCCCATGAAAAGGAGGGAATGAACCCCACCAGAAAATCCTGGGTCCCCAAAATGTGTGGAGATTGTCTGCATGAAAGGGGGAATGAATCCCAAGGGTAGAGCCTGGATATCCAAAACATGAGGAAATCAGCCCTGTAGGGAAGGGGGGAATGAAACCCAAGGGAAGAACCTGGACCCCCAAAATGTGGGGAGCTCAGCCTCTCTACAGTCAGGGCAAGGATGGGTCCAAACCTTCCCTGGGTGACAGGGACATCCCCAAATCCTGAGCCACCTCCTGGTCCCACACATCCAGGCTGGAACAGCTGAATTGGAGCAGCAAGGCCTGGATTCAGGGGCAGCAGGAGCAGCTGTTGGACACCACCTGGATGTGCCACCCACGGCCCTGTGCCCATCCTGCAGTGGCAGGCGTGGAGCTGAGTGCAGGAATTTGCTGGATCCATGGACAACGAGGCTCCTGATTTGTTTTTAATGGCATTGTTTACTGTCAGGGAAATCTCCCAGAGCCAGAACTTGTCTCTCCTAATAAAAAACAAGGAAATAACAACAAGAGCGAGGAGGGAGAACTTTTGGAAGCCATCAGGGTTTGATTTGATTGATCCTGGTAATAAAGCAGGAATTGTTAGGCTGGAACGGAGGTTGTAGATCCCCATCCATAATTTTAGAGGGAATGAGAGCTGTGAATGTGCAAAATCCCTCCAAACTTCAGGGTGAAAAATTCAGGAAGGGTTATGGAAAAAATTGGGAAGAAGATCAGGGGTCTCCGTGCTGGATGCTGAAGAATCCCAGTCCCAGTTAGGAGCTTATGGAAACGGGATATGGGAAGAGGAAAGAGAGAGGGACAAGGGGAGAGGGAAGAGAGACACAGGAAAGGGGAAGAGGCACATGGTGGGGGAAAAGAGGGACATGGGGAGCAAGGGAGGGACATAGGGAGAGGGAAGAGGGACACAGAATGGGAGGACAGACAAGGGGACAGAAGAAGAGGGAGTCAGGCAGGGAGGACCCCAAGCAGCAGCAGCAGGAGCATCATGGAATGAGCTGAGTGTGAGCCCCATTCCCATCTCCCCGGGCTGCTGCCAGAGGGATGAGGGGAGCCCGGGGAGGAGGGAGGGCTGGTGGGGAGGTGGTGTTGAGATTCATTCTGCTTCTCCTTTTCCTGCTCTGATATTGTTGGGAATAAATTAAAATAATAACCCCAAGTTCTGTTTGTTGTATCCATGATGGGATCAGGGAGGGATCCCTCCCTCTCTTCCTCTCAGCTCCTGAATCTTTCTTTTTATTTCTTCTCTCTGTCCTGCTGAGGGGCCTGAGAGGCTTTGGTGGCATCCAGCCAAGGTCACCCCAATATGTGCAAAACCCCCCACTTCCCCAGCCTGTCCTGGTCCCACCCCATTCCTGGGATGCCCCTTCCTGAGGGTGCTCAGGGTTGGACAGGAAGGTCAGGAACACAGAGACCTCATCCGAAAAGATCCCAGAATCCCAGAACCACAGAATCCCAGGGTATTTTGGTTTGGAAGGGACATTTAAACATCCAACTCCTCAATGAGCAACAACATAAACCAGGGGCAACACAAAGAGCATCCTTAAAAATCCATTTTTGGGGCCACACGTTGGCTCCCCACATCCCAGGGACACATCCCAAGGACTCATTTCTGAGCATTGCTGGGGTAGTGTGGTCTGGCAGAGCCACTGAAGTCTTGAGGGACCGTAATAACCCAGAGGTGTTCTGAGGAGGGGACATTCCCAGTATGTAAATTCCCACAAAACCTCGGGAAAGTCCAGGTCTCTAAGCAGGTTGTGGTGGGGAAGTGTTTCCAGGGCTCTTCCACACTTCCTTTCATCCCCTTCCCTGTTTTCCTCTTGGATTCTGAGGGCTTGGCTGTAATTGTGCCCCTGCTGATTGCTCCCATCACTAACCTGAGAGTTTGGTTACATCAAATGTGTCCCAAAACAGCTGCTTTTCCCTGGATCCCTCACTCTGAGCAAAATATTCCCATTTTTCTGTGCTCCGGCTTGGAAATGTTCTTCCCTTCCATTTTGCCAAAGGATTTGGTCTAAAGTGGGAGCTTTGCCCTCATCTCTGTCACTTTCAGGCCCAATTTAGAACCAATTCCCTTTCCAGGTCCAATTTAGAACTAATTCCCTTTCCAGGCCCAGTTTAGCACCAATTCCCTGTTCCCTCCTGCTGGAGGATGAAGGATTTTTCCAACACAAACATTTCTCACATCTCTCTGGATACATAAAATGTTTTCCCTTCATTCAGGACCAAAGGATGGGTTTGGAGTGGAATAAAAGGAGCAGTTTCTTCCCCCTGTCCTTGTCTTTCCAAAGCCAGTCCTCAGGGAGTGGCACCAGGGCCAATTTGGGGATGTTTGGTGACAGCTCCCATCTCCCTCTCCAGCCTTTCCCCATCCCAGTTTTTGAGCTGCTTCCCTTTGTTTTCCTTGCATCCAACTTCTTTGAGGAATCAAAGCATCCTCCCTGCCTTCAAACTTTGGGGTTGTGCCTTAGTGCACAAAGTTGATTTCTCCAAAGTGAAAGGAGCATTTTTTTACACACAACCTCCAGTTTTCCAAATTTTCCACCCAAAACCCACATTCCAGAGGGGCCAAAGCCAGTGGGAATTTGCTGCCAACCCCACAGCTCTTGTGGCATCCAAACTCAGCATTATTTAAGTAAAATATTAATTTTAATCAGATTCTGAATGCAAATAAGAGCACGGAGCTTCCGTTTCTCAGGTTGGGAAAGCCCTGGGGAGGCTGAACTGGGGACACTGGAATTGTCCCTTGTCCCCTCACAGGTCAATGGGAACAAGCCCCATATGCATCACTGGGGGTCATTAACAGGATTGACCTGCCCAGGCTTGATGGAGTTTTAATTAAAGGCTTTTAAAGGTTTATTGGAACCTTGGAAGATCTGCCTTCGCCCCAGGAAGGATCTGTTGGAGTGGAAAATCCAGGATGGATTTGGTTTGCATACTCTGGGTCAGAGTTTAGGAATCTAGGAGCTATTCCCCCATCCTCACCTGGAGTCCAATATGTTCCTTCACCATAAATCCTCCCTTTAGCCATACAATAAAGAGATCCAGGACAGAGAACTGCAGCTCCTGGTGCTCATCTCCCATTTTTCCATGATCTCCATGGGCCCAAGCAAAGCTGGAGATCTGGTAGAAAACCAATTGCAGCCTGGCAGAGCTCCCAGCTGTTTGTTTTATTGGGAATTTAACAAATAAATAACAAAAAACCTCATTAAAGAACAATCCATTTTTCCCATTACTGCTCACTGAGCAAACCAAAATCAGGAGTGAAACTGGCAGCTCCCGAGGAATCCAGGTGGAAGCAGGGATGGGAACAGGGAATATTCCTGTGCTGCCTCCACCTGGAATGACCAAGCAGGAGCTGGAACTCACTGGGGGCTGCAGGACCTGGGGGGGGACTGGGCACCCCTCACCCCTGTGGCTGCTCCAGGGGGAAAAATGCTGGAGATTTCCTGGGATGCTGCTGCTGAAGCAGGATTGGGCTCCAGGAATTCCTGCAGAGCCTCCCTGGGAGGGAGGAGCAGCTGTGGATGTTCCCAAAGGGAATCACCAGGACAGGGACAGCCAAGGACCAACGTGGGGCTTTTGTTTTGTTATTGCAGAGGTTCAAATCCTGGAATGGTTTGGGCTCAAATCCTGGAACGGCTCTGGTGGAAAGGACCTTAAAGCCCATCCAGTGCCACCCTCTGCCATGGGCAGGGACACCTCCCACTGTCCCAGGGGGCTCCAAGCCCTGTCCAGCCTGGCCTTGGACACTGACAGGGATCCAGGGACAGCCACAGCTGCTCTGGAAATTCCATCCCAGCTCTTCTCCACTCCCACAGGGAGCAATTCCTTCCCAAAATCCCACCTAAATCCATCCAGCTGTTTCATACATGGCTGAATCCCAACTTTATCTGCCTCATTTTCCATTAGCCAAACCACCCCAGAGCTCTCCCCATATGGAATATAAATTATTGGGGTCTCTAAAGAGACAAGAAATTTACAAACGGGGGCAAATCTGACTGGGGCACAAAGGAGAAAATTCCAAAGGGGTCGAACATGCAAGGGCTGCCTTGTTCATCCTCAGCTCCCAAAAATCATCTCCCACATGGAAAACTCAAGGAAAGTCTCTCCAGGGAACCCAAACCCCAATTCAGACCTTCGAGATCATCATTCCCACAGAATGGTCACGGCCCCAAGGCTTGGACAACACTCCCAGGCCAGGGTGGGATTGTTGGGGTGTCTGGGCAGGGCCAGGATTTGGAATTCCTGTGGATCCCTCCCAACTCAGGATATTCCCTGATCCTGTTCTCAGTCCTATCAGTGGAGCTCCCTCCCCAGCCTTTGTGGAAAGCATAGGTCCATATCTGAGTTCTCCAAGGTCAGTTTGACACCAGTCAGAGATCCTGAGGACTCCACAAAGATTCCCACGCGTTTGGGGAGGGATTCGCCCTTGGAGAGGGGCTCTCCATGGATCATCCAGGGCAGGGGGGGAGGGAAAGGATTTTATCTGTTATGCATGAGGGCAGGAAAGGGCTGCAAAGGCAAATGAAGGCTGGGAGCATTGGGAAGGAGACAGAGGCTCCCTGCAGACAACCAGATTCCATCCCTTGATGGAGGTAACTTCTGGAACCTTCTGGGAACAAGAAACCCCAAGATTCCCAAGACTCCCAGAGCAGAGGCACAGTTGGGGCACAGAGGAAAATCCTGGGCCAGCTTTGGGATCCCAGCCCTGCTCCTGTGGCCAGGGAGGCTCCAAACATCCCATAGCCAAGGCCACCTCAGGCCAGCTGATCCAGATGTCACTAGTCTGCATCCAGATGTCACCAGTGTCACCAGTGCCACTGGTGACAGCTCTGCCAAGTCCAGCACCAGCAGCCTCAGCTCCTCCTCCTCTCCCTCATCCCAGAGCAGCTCCTTGGCTTGGGAAGACCCTACAAAACCCAGCAGGGCATAAATCCCCCCCTTCCCCTCCCAGGGCATCTCAAATCCCCTCTGGTCCATCTGGAACTGGTGACCCCACCCCAGTCCCAGGGGGAGCCTCTTCCAGATCAGAATTCCCCCCAGACAAGGCCAGCCAGGCTGTAAGAATTCCCAGGAGGACATCACTGAGGGAGGTCTGGTGGGCTGACACCTTTAAACTGGGGGAGTTGTTACCCAGGGCTGTGCAGGAATTCCGTGGGAAGCACCAGCCAGGTTTGTCCCCTGCCTGTGTCCCCTCCCCCTGCAGGGCCCGGTCAGGTCACAGCAGCTCCGGAGCTGCAGGGCTGCGGCTCAGTGGCTCCTGCTAATGAATATCATTAGCTCAGGACGTTAATGACGCTCTGATGGGGGAGTCTTTCCTGGGGACTCACTTCCAAGAGCTGATGGGAATCAGGAGAATTCCCAAAGAAAGGAGAGGATGCTGTCCCCAAAGTTTAAGACCACTCAAAACCTTCTCCTGGGAACACAAAGCTTTGCAGTTCCTCCTGACCCCCAGCACAATTTCCAGGGAAGCAGTAACCGGAATGAGGTTGTGGTGAATAAACACACAGTATTTTTTTGTTTGTTTGTTTTCGTTTGTTTAGTAAAGTTGCTCAATTTTTTTTTTTTTTTTTTCTTGTTTCTTGGTTTTTAAAACGTTCTTNTTTTCCTTCTTACTTGGTTGTTAAAAAGTTCTTGTTAATTGTTAAATTCCCCTAATTGCTTCATCTTATCTTGTGTCTGTACTACCTTCAGTCGAGAATGTAAAGAATGTCCTCAGCTGGTCTCACCCAAAGCAGTGCCCGGGACTGCGGACATTACCATTTGCAAATAATTGCTATGGGTAGACAAAACCCCCTGAAAAAAACGAGCCAACACATAATAGAAGACTAAAAAAAGACATATCTTGGCAGCCAGGATGCAGGACTGCTCTACTATTTCACATTTACAGTCTGGATAATGTCACCACAATGATCAGACTGGAATGGGATCCCTGGACAACGAGGCAACGCCTTCCTGGAAACTCCCCTGAGGATGGAAGTCCCAGCCCTGTCCCCTGGCAAAGCTGAGCCCCTCCTCAAGTCCCAGCTCTGTCCCCTGGCAAAGCTGAGCCCCTCCTCAAGTCCCAGCTCTGTCCCCTGGCAAAGCCGAGCCCCTCCTGCCGCTCCTGGGAGCAGTGGGGGTCTGTGCATCCCCTCGGGCTCCCCACCCAGAGCTGAATCTTGATAAAGGCATCAAACAGGAGTCTGTGTCCTGGCCCTTATTTGTAACAAGGTGAAGCAGTAACTGGAAGAAGGTGATCCACAGTTTATCCTCTGATATTTTTCTCATAAAACGCAGCTTAAATTCCATTTCTCCTGTGCTCCTGCTGAAATGGGGCCTCATCCTCAGCTCTCAGCTCCCTGAAAACTCTTTCCCACTTGTTTTTTACTGCCTTAAACATTTCCCTTGCTTTCCCTTACGTGATGCCACTAAAAATGCTGGAGAAGCACCCTCAGGGATCATTTCCTCCGCTGAAAAAGGTTGAGATGAATCCAGCAGGAGCTGCAGGAGCTCCCCTGCCCCTCAGCTCTCCTGAAATCTCACCAGGGGATGGTTTAATCCCAAAGTCCAAATTTAATGGACAAGGAGCCCTCCAGCTATGGAGGGGCTGGGTTGCAGCAAGCAGAGGATGGGAGACAAACTGTCCCAGGAGCCAGAATTCCAGCTTTTCCTTCATGGAAACTTTCAGATTCTAAGGGGTTTTCATAGGCCTGGATTGGAGGAACCTTAAGGATCATCCTGAAATTTGAGATATTTCCCTTGTGGTTCTTATGGTCCTTAGGAAACACTGAAGGATGCAGTAAAGAAACCACACCTTGCCTTCTGGGGTTGTCCAAAAAAGTCTGGGAGGGACCCAGCAGAGATCCGGGATCCATAGGAATGGAGGGTCCTGGGTCATGTCCAGTCATTCCTTGGACACTTCCAGGGATGGGGCAGCCACAGCTGCTCTGGGATCTGTGCCAGGGCCTGCCCACCCACGGGGATGGAACATGAGGGAAATGATCCCACAGAAGGATGGGATGGCCTGGAGTGGTGGAAGTGGCCATAAAAGAGAAAGGGGAGAGTCCAAAGGAAGGGGTTTGAGTTAGTTGGGATTTTGGAAAGGAATTCCTGGCTGTGAGGGTGGGGAGGGGCTGGCATGGAATTTCCAGAGCAGCTGTGGCTGCCCCTGGATCTCTGGGACAGGACTTGGAGCACCCTGGGACAGTGGGAGGTGTCCCTGCTCATGGCCAGTAATTCTGGAATTCTCTGAATCCCCAGTCCTAGGCAAATTCTGTCTTTTGAGAACATTCCCTCTGTGTTCCAAACCTGCAATCCCACCACCTTCAACTACCCACAGGAGGTTGTTCCAACCATCCCTGCAAAAACCTTATAATAAAATAAAAATATTAAATATTTTTATTTCCCTTTATGAACTCTGAGAAAGCTCATTCCACAACATTCCCATCACCTTCTTCTCCTTTTTATTAATGTGGCAGGAATAAAATCCACATTGAGTCATTTAATTTGTTTATTATCAAACCAAACCCAGAGTTTTTGCTCTTGAATAACTTCTTCCTTCAGGCAGGATCACCCCAAGAGGTAAAATTCTGTGATGAGCTGCCTGGGATACGTTTTTCCAAGACCAAAGGAATATTAAGATGACAGAAGGAGGAATTTCCTTTCAATCAGAGTTGGAGCAGGAAGAGCAGAATCCAGGGTGATGTTCAAAGGCCCCAAACAGAGCAGTTCAAACAGAACTGGGCTGATTTTAAAAAACTGCTTCATTTTCTCTTTTATTTTATAAAGCGGAAAAAACCTCAAGCCACAGCTCAGCATCCTGGGATTTTCCAGCATTGGGATGGGGCTCTGTGTCCACCTGGCAGGGTGAGTTCTCCTCTGGAGAGGTGGCAGGAGATGGGATCTTCCCTCTGCTGCTGCTCCACTTGGCAAAAAGATCCTGAACATCCCTGGATCCGAGAGAAATCCTGCTCTGACTCTCCTGGGAGCCTCTTCACCAAGGAGAAAGAAATCCAGGATGGTTTGGCTGCTAACCCAGTGCCACCCCTGCCAGGGCAGGGACACCTCCCACTGTCCCAGGCTGCTCCAGCCCCCAATGTCCAGCCTGGCCTTGGGCACTGCCAGGGATCCAGGGGCAGCCACAACTTCTCTGTGCCAGGGCCTGCCCACCCTCACAGGGAACAATTCCCTCCCAATATCCCATCCAGCCCTGCCCTCTGGCAGTGGGAAGCCATTCCCTGGGTCCTGTCCCTCCATCCCTTGTCCCCAGTCCCTCTGCAGCTCTCCTGGAGCCCTTTGGGCCCTGGCAGGGGCTCTGAGCTCTGCCTGGAGCTTCTCCTCTCCAGGTGAGCACCCCCAGCTCTGCCACCTGTAAATCAGCACCGTAGGGAGCAAAAAGGAGCTGGGATGAGGCTCCCCCAGAGTGACCTGGGATAGCCAAGGAAGGACAAGGAAGAAGGAGCGTGTCCACATGGGATGGGACAGGAATGTCCCTCTGGATCACCACTCTGTGCAAATCCTGTTCAATCGCGGCCTCTCAGCAGCATCAGCGGCTCTTTCTTCCCTCCCCCTCTGGGGGATGCTCCCGGGAATTCCTTCTGGGGGACAGTGCTGGGAATTCCCTCTGGGAGATGCTCCCAAGAATTCCCTCTGGGGGATGCTCTTGGCCATTCCCTCTGGGGGATGCTCCCAAGAATTCCCTCTGGGGGATGCTCTTGGCCATTCCCTCCGGGGGATGCTCCCGGCCGTTCCCTGTGGGAGATACTCCCAAGAATTCCCTCTGGGGGATGCTGCCGGGAATTCTCTCTGGGGGATGCTCCCAAGAATTCCTTCTGGGAGATGCTCCCAAGAATTCTCTCTGGGGGATGCTCCCGGGAATTCCCTCTGGGGGATGCTCCCGGCCGTTCCCTCCGGGGGATGCTCCCGGCCATTCCCTCTGGGGGATGCTCCCGGCCGTTCCCTCCGGGGGATGCTC
>VZTB01003827.1:119690-130721 GCA_013397245.1 Thryothorus ludovicianus
GAGCCCAGGGAGGGGTCTGGGTCCATCCTGGAGCCCAGGGAGAGGCTGGGTCCATCCTGGAGCTGAGGGAGGGGTCCGGATCCCTGGTGGAGCTCACCCCTGGTGCCCGTCCCGTTTGTCAGATCATCACGGATGTGATCGGGAACCCCGAGGAGGAGCGGCGGGCCGAGTTCTACCAACAGCCCTGGGCACAGGAGGCCGTGGGCAGACACATCTTCGCCAAGGTGAGGTCGGGGGGAGCACGGGGTGGGGATGGCGGTGCCAGACCCCTGGGACACCGGGCGATGTCCACTGTCCCTAACCGCGGCGGTGTCCCCAGGTCCAGCAGCGCCGGCAGGAACTGGAACAAGTGCTCGGGATCCGCCTCACTTAGGGCGGGCAGGGCCGCCCCGCCCCGCTCCCGAGCCGCACGGTACCGACTGGAAGCCACAGCACTTGCACAAAGCCGATGTGCCTGGAGGAATGGGCGGCCCCCGGGGCTCCCCCGGGCTGAGCACGGTGGGGTCCCCACTCCCCCCAAGCCCCCGCAGCGCCTCCTCCGCTTTGCATCGCGCCCCTCCCCGCGCAGCCCCGCGGGTTTCCCGCTCCCCTTCCGCTTCCAAAAATCCTCCGGGAGCCGGGAAGCGCTGCCTGTGCCCAGGGGGAAGAGCTTCCAGCTCCACCCCGAGCCCAGCAGGCCCCGCCCTGCCCCTCTTCAACCAAAGTTCGTCATTCCAAATGCCAGCTCCCCCCGGCCCCCGACGTTTTGCACTATTTTTGTGAACAGGTTTTATATAAAAAAAAAAACACAAAAAGAAAAAAAAAAAAAGGCAGCGTTTTGTACAGTGGGTTTGTATTTGATTAATTAATATATTGATTGAGTTCCTCTTCCTGCACTGGGCTCTGCAGGGGCTCAGGGAGGCTCCCAGGGCTGCTCTGGGGATACGGAACCAAGGGTTGGGGTTGTTCGTGACAATCAATTTACTCCTTAACCTCCTCCCGCTGTTTTACATAATTCCATAATTAACCACTTGTCTTGACGAGGTTTGGGGGCAGAGGGGGTGGCTCTGCCCCAGGAGCCTGCAGCCAGTGGGGGCACAGGGGCACCAAGAACTGGAGATACTGGGGAGGGAGGGGACCACGGGGACAGTGCCACCACTGCCACCCCCACTGAAGTGCCTTTGCCCCCCTGCAGGCTCCTGACGTGGGGGGTGTTTACAGATTCCCAGGGTTGGGCTCAGGGGTGCCTGCTCTGCCTCTTGTGTAACCAGTTTTTGTCTATTTTGGATCTTTTCTAATAAAAGCAATTAGCAGCAGCTCTGTGGGGTGTGTGCTGTGTCCTGCAGCTCTGGGGGTGTGCAGTGTCCTGCAGCCCCCACCCTGTCCCCAAATCAGTGCCCAGGCCTGGCCACAGCAGCTCTTTATTGACAGCACAGAGGAAGCAGCTCCAGCCTCACCGTTACTTCCACAGCTTCTTAATAGACATGTTCTTCTCACTGTCCTTCTGCATCACCTGAGGGTGGGGGACAGGGGTAGGTCCAACATTCAGTGCCCAAACTGGATGTTAATTCCCCCAAAAACACCCCAAGACCAAGATTCAGCCCTGCCCAGGGAGGGCTCAGCAGCCTCTCCCATGTCACTCACATGGTGACAAGCCCCTTGTTTGTGCTCCTGGCAAACACCACCCAGGATACTTTGTGCCCTTGTCACCCCCACTGTCACCGCCCCCCTGGCACCCACCTTGGCCACGGCCATCTCAAAGTCCTCCTGTGTGACGTGCACCCTCCTCTCCCTCAGTGCATACATCCCTGCCTCTGTGCACACACCCTGAGGGGACAGGAGAGGAACATCAGCCAGTGACCCCGTGCCAGGCCCCATGTCCCCCATGTCCCCAGCTCACCTTCACCTCAGCCCCCGAGGCCCCCGGCATCAGCTCAGCGATTTTCCGCAGGTTGATGCCCCGGGTCAGGTTCATCTTCCGGGAGTGGATCTTGAGGATGTCCAGGCGGGCCTGGAGCAGAGGCACAAGGGAGGGTTTGAGCCCAGGTATGGCTCCCAGGGAGAGGGTGGGGACAGCAGGGACAGGACCAGCTGGGGGTGGGTGGCTTTGGTACCTCCTCGTTGGGAGGGGGGAACTCAATTTTCCTGTCGATGCGGCCGGGGCGCAGCAGGGCTGAGTCAAGGATGTCGATCCTGTTGGTGGCCATGATCACCTGCACAGGGGACAGCTCTCATCACCCTGGGCACCGTGGGGCCGGCAGGACCCCAGGCAGGGCTGGCCCCTCTACCTTTATGTTCTTGGTGGCCTCAAAGCCGTCAAGCTGGTTGAGGAGCTCGAGCATCGTGCGCTGCACCTCGCTGTCGCCGCCCGAGCCGCCCTCCAGGCGGGACGAGCCGATGGAGTCGATCTCGTCCATGAAGATGATGGAGGGCGCGTGTTCCCGGGCCATCACGAACAGCTCCCGCACCATGCGGGCCCCTGGTGGCACAGGGCTCAGCCTGGCCCCGAGCCCAGCCAGCCCTCAAGGCCCCCAGAGCCACCCCCTGCCCCGTTACCTTCCCCTATGAACTTCTGCACCAGCTCGGAGCCCGACACGCGGATGAAAGTGCAGTCGGTGTGGTGGGCCACGGCCCTGGCCAGCAGGGTCTTGCCTGTGCCAGGGGGGCCGTAGAGCAGCACACCCTGGAATGGCCACACAGCCCCTCAGAGCCTGGCTGGGGACAGGGGCACAGCCCAGGGACTCCCCCAGAGCAGCACTTGCCTTGGGCTGGGCGATGCCCAGCGCCTCAAAGAGCTCCGGGTGCTTCACAGGCAGCTCGATGACCTCCTTGATCTCCTTGATTTGCTTGTCCAGACCCCCGATCATCTCATAGGTGGAGTCTGGGACCTTCTCCACCATCATGAGAGACACGAGCGGGTCCACCTTGTTGGGCAGGATCTTGTGCAGGGTGTAGCTGTCGTTGCGCAGGGCCACGCGGCAGTTGGGGGTCACCTGAGGGGACAGCACAGGGGGCTGGGTGTTCCTGCCAGCCCTGGGGACCCCCCACAGCCCCCAGGCACTCACATCATTGATGTCGATGTTCTTGTCCACATCCACCACAAACTTCCCCTCTGGGTGCACCTGGAAAGCAGCAAATACCCCCAGGAGTTGTTTCCCTGGGAATTCCCAACTGATGGACATCCACATGGCCTGGGAGGAGCAGGAACCAGGAGCTCCAACCCCCCAGGCCCAGCAGAGCCATCCCAACGAGCTCCTCTGGAGAAGAAGCTCCCACCCCACATCTCTGGGCTGTGTTATGCCCCATGGGGACACAGGGCAGTCCCCCAGCCCCCACCCCAAGTCCTGCTCCCTTGGGGCAGCTCAGCCTCGTACCTTGACCAGCACCTTCTTCTTGTCCATGGCTCTCACCACCTCTCCCACGTAGGATCCCTGCTCCTGCAGGAGCTGCAGCTCCTCCCGCAGCAGCCGCACTGGCACGGGGACCAGGACAGCTCAGCACCAGCCCCAGGGGCTGGAGCCCCCCAGGCCCGGCCCAGAGCCCCCCAGGCCCGNAGAGCCCCCCAGGCCCAGCCCAGAGCCCCCCAGGCCAGCCCAAGGGAGCAGGAGGGGGCTCCAGGCCCTACCCTTGGCATTGAGCTCGTTCCTCTGCGCCTGCAGCCGACGCAGGTTCTGGCTCTTCTCGTTCACAATGAGCTGAAGGAGAAAGGCTTTGCTGAGTGGCCTTGGGCTCACCCACACCCAACACCACAACTTCTGACAAGGAATCATGGAATGCTTTATGATGAAAATATTTTAAAGCTCATTTAATTCCACCCCCTGCCATGGGCAGCGACACCTCCCACTGTCCCAGGCTGCTCCAAGCCCTGTCCAGCCTGGCCTTGGGCACTGCCAGGGATCCAGGGGCAGCCACAGCAGCTCTGGGCACCCTGTGCCAGGGCCTGCCCACCCTCACAGGGAACAATTCCTGCCCAATATCCCACCCAGCCCTGCCCTCTGGCAGCTGGGACAAGGACCTGAACCTACAGCCCAGGGCAGCAGCACCCCCGGCTCGGAGCACAGCCCCAGCTCGGGTCCCCACAGCCCACAGGGAAGGTCATGCCTGCCCCCAGCCCCTGGGCCAAGGACACGGTCACACCATCCTGGCTGGAAGCACAGTGACACTGTCCCGGTGTCCCTTGTCACGGTGCTCACCTGCAGCTCCTCGATCTTGGACAGGTAATACTGCCGGAGCCCCGAGCCGCCCTTCCCGTCGTCCATCTCCATCTGGGACAACAAAGCTCAGCGGCCTCCACCTCGACCCTCGCTGACCTCGGGGCTGCCCCGCAGGGCCCCAATTCCCGCACTGCCACCGCCGGACCGGGCTCCGGCTCCTCTTTTCCCTCCTCCCCTGTTCACGGTCCCCGGTTCCCCTTCCCGTCCAGGTCCCGAGCGTCACTTTCCTTCCTCCTCACTCCCTTCCCGACCCCCCAAGCCGAGTCTTGGGTCCCCCGTGTCCCATCCTCCCAGTGGTGCCCACAGCAGCCCCAGCTCCATTTTTTGGGAGTCCCCCGGTCTCGGTCTCCATCCCGATCCCGTCCCGCGTCTCAGGTCCCGCCGCCTTCCCGAGCTGCGCCGAGTCACGGCGCTGCCGGGCTCCGAGCAGCCTCGGCCGCAGCAGAGCCCGGGGGCAGCACGGAGAGCCGCGAGTGCCCTCCTGAGCCCCGCCGGTTCATCCCCAGGCCGTTCCCGGCCCGTCCGCACCTGCTCGGGCCCGTCCAGCGCCATCTTCTCCGCCGGCATTGGGCCCCAATAAAGATGGCGGCCGCCGGCTGTCGCTGCCCGGCCCCTGCGCGCCCGGCGTGATGGCGTCACTTCCTTTTCCGAAAAATGCGCCCGCAGGGCCGATGGGTGCGCATGCGCAGTAATGGCACACTCGTGTCGTGGCTGTGCCGCCATTTTGGGACGGTCAAAGGTGATTTCTCCGTGTTGTAAAACACCGGAGGAGAAGGACAGGCTTGTGATCGCGCCACCTCGCGGGTCCGTTATGGTTTCCCTCTGAGGGCTTCCGTTATCCTTCCCCTTCTGCCCATAGGCTGCGGAGGAGGGGGGCGCGCCACTCCTAAAATGGCGGCGAGAGCAGGAGGAAGCGGAAGCTGGCTGGCTCGCGCGGGGCACGCCGGGAAGGCGGTGCGGGCACGCGGCGGGACCGGGATCGTGATCGGGATCGGTGTCGGTATCCGTGTCCGTGTCGGTGTCGGTGTCCGTGATCGTGTCCGTGTTCGTGTTCCGTGGGTGGTGGCTCGGGCTAGGGAAGGGGATACGGGAGTGTCACGGCCGGGAGACTTCGAGCCTGAGTGATCAGAGGCTTTGGGGGAGAACGGACCTCGGGGGGAGAGGGGCTCCGGTGGGCCTGAGGGGGCACCGGGGGGTACTGGGGATCAGTGAGAGTGGAACTGGAGCGGCACTGAGAGAGGGCTGGAGAGACACAGGGGGCACTGCAGGCTACACTGGCAGGTCACTGAGGAAGGCCGGGGCTCCCCTGCAGAGCCGCGGGATCCCCAGGCCCCCTGACCCCTGTTTTCCTTCCAGGCCCGGGCCCTCGGCTGACAGCACATCCCAGCCCCCCCCAGGGGCGGTCTCGCCACCACCATGGGCAAGAAAAGCAAACTGGGCAAGAGCCGGCGGGACAAGTTCTACCACCTGGCCAAGGAGACGGGTAAGGGCCCTGCCCTGGTCACAGGGGGGCTGTAGTCCCTGTCACCCCAGTAACCACCCCCTGCTCCCCCAGGCTTCCGCTCCCGCTCCTCCTTCAAGCTGCTCCAGCTCAATCGGAAGTTCCAGTTCCTGCAGAAGGCCCGGGCATTGCTGGACCTGTGTGCGGCCCCCGGCGGGTGGTGAGTGGGGACAGGCCACCCACAGTGCCACTAGCTGGGCTGGGCCGTGTCCTGGATGTTCCCTGTTGTGTCTCTGTGCTCCAGCCCAAACCCTGGGAGCACAGTCCCAGGCTGAGAGCTCTCCTGGGATCCTGCTGTAGCTTTACTCCTCTCTATTTTTCCTAGGCTTCAGGGGGAATCCAAATTCATGCCAGTGTCCAGCCTGATCATTGGTGAGTGGTGGCATTTGGCTGGAGCTGGGGACAGTACCTGGATGTGACAGATGAAGGGGATCCTGGGAGGAGGAGGGACTGGGTGGGGAAGCCACTTGAGATGAGCTGGAGCTCCCTTTGAGGGCATTTGCTCTCTTTCTTCAACCAGGGGTGGATTTGGTTCCCATCAAGCCCATCCCCAACGTGGTGACACTGCAGGAGGACATCACCACAGAGAAGTGCCGCCAGGTACTGTCCCAGGTGTCACCTGGGGCTGCACAGCTCCCCTGTGCTGGCAGGGGGGTCACAGGGGATGGGGTGGGGTCTTTGGTGAGAGACAAACGGGTGTTCCTGTGCCACAGGCCCTGCGCAAGGAGCTGCAGACGTGGAAGGTGGACGTGGTGCTGAATGATGGAGCACCCAACGTGGGAGCCAGCTGGGTGCACGACGCCTACTCCCAGGGTGGGGCTGCGGGGGGACACGGGGGACAGGGCTCTCTCACTGCTCTTAGAGAGTTTCAGGCTGGTTTGGGTTGGGAGGGGACTTAAATCCTGTTTAAATTCTGTTTAAATCCTGTTTAGTGCCAGTCTCTGCCATGAGCAGTGACACTTTCTTCTGTCCCAGGCTGCTCCGAGCCCTGTCCATCCTGGCCTTGGGGATGGGGCAGCCACAGCTCTGGGAAACCCGTTCCAGCCCTTCTCCACCTTCCCAGGGAAGGATCATTTTCTCACTCCCTGTTTTCTCCTGCTGCAGCCAACCTGACCCTCATGGCCCTGAAGCTGGCCTGTGAGTTCCTGTGCAAGGGTGGCTGGTTCATCACCAAGGTTTTCCGTTCCCGGGATTACCAGCCCCTGCTGTGGATCTTCCAGCAATTCTTCCAGAAGGTCCAGGCCACCAAGCCCCAGGCCTCCCGCAATGAGTCTGCTGAGATCTTTGTGGTGTGCCAGGGTGAGCACTTGGGGGGACCTGGAGCAGCTGGGATGGGGCTGGGACAACCTGGTGGCTCTGATCCCTCCATCCCTGGAGGAGTGGCTCTGATTCCTTCATTCTGGGTGCCTCCGATTCCTCCATCCCAGGAGAAGTGGTTTTGATGATTCTGATTCCTCCATTCCAGAGGAATGTCTTTCATGGCTCTGATCCACTCCACCACAGGTTATCAGGCTCCAGACAAGATTGACAGCAAATTTTTTGATCCTAAATACGCCTTCAAGGATGTGGAGGTTCCGACCAAGTCCGTCAGTGAGCTGGTCAGCAAAAAGAAACCCAAGGTATAAGAAAGGCCAGACACAAATGGGACTGGGCATGAAGAGGTTATGGTAATTATAATTGTTCAGGAAAATGGAAGATTTTGGGATGGGAAGTGCTGGAAGTGCCACTTTGGGGAAGGTTTGAGCTCTAAAGTTGCTGCAGCGCTGAGATGGGGACTGTGAGGCTGGGGCTGGGTCAGTTAAACCCTACAGAGGTTGGGCAGGGGGTTTGTGTTTCTCTGAGGCAGCTTTGGGACAGTTCGTGTGTGTCAGGTGGTCTCAGCTGAGCACAGACCTCACATAAACCTGTCATGGTCAGCTCTTGTGTCTGAGGCAGAGCTAGGAGCTGCTGCTGGGCTGGGCCTGGTCACCTGTCCTAGGGCTGGTCACCTGTCCTAGCTCAGGCTGAGGTGGGAAATAATTTCTAAAGTGCTCAATCTCAACCCACAAACACATTTAGGTGGCTATTGCAGCAAGACACGAGTTAGATGACCCCATCCACCTTTCAGGGCTGGTAGTGTCTGCCTGTCTGTCCCCTGCCCTGGCTGTCACAGCCCTTTTTTCCCCCAGGCCGAAGGCTACGCTGAGGGTGACACCACCCTGTACCACCGCTTCACCCTCATGGACTTCCTCAAGGCTTCCAACCCCGTGGACTTCCTCTCCAAGGCCAACGAGGTGTGTGCCTGGAAGGACTCCCTGTCCTGTGGAGGGGAGACTGGGATTTCCAATTAAATCCCTTTCCTTGTGCCAGATCACACTGGGGGATGGGGAGCTGGAGAATCACAGCTCCACCACAGAAGAGCTGCGCCAATGCTGCAGGGACATCCGAGTGCTGGGCCGCAAGGAGCTCAGGTGCTGGGGGACACTGGGACAGCCACAGACCCCAGCTGGGCCTGGGGGACAGCCACAGCCCCCAGCTGAGCCTGCTGGCTGCCCCTAACACCTGCCACCCTACCCAGGGCCCTGCTGAACTGGAGGACGAAGCTGCGGCGGTTCTTGGCCAAGAAGCTGAAGGAGCAGGCGAAGGAGTTGGATATCAAGTAGGACCAGGGAGCAGGGCTGTCCCCAGGCTGGGATGGGGCTGTTCCCAGGCTGGGATGGTGCCATCCCCACACTGGGATGGGCTGTCCCCAGCACAGCTCCTCTGAGCTCTTTCCTTTTGGTAGCCTGAGCTCTGGTGAGGAGGAGGAGGGCAGGGAGGAGGAGAAGAAGGAGAAGATGGAGGCAAAAGCTGCAGCTGCCGAGGAGGCAAAGGAGCAAGAAGAGGTGGAGCAGGCCTTGGCAGAGATGAAGGCCGAGGAACTGGCAGAGCTGAAGAGGTAGAGGAGGAGAGATGGGTCAGCAACCATAGTGACAGAGGGTGGCAGCGTCAGCCTGTCCCTCTGCTGGGGGGAGGGTTGTGGGTTTGGGGTCCTTGGGCTCCTCTGCTCCCCCAAACAGCTGAAGCAACAGTTCCAGGCTGTCCCAGCACTGGGGACCTCTCACAGGGGATTGGCAGTGCTGTGGCAGGGTCTGAGCCTCTGGGGTGTTTGTGTGGGAAGGGGACGTTGTGGCCTCATTCCCTTGCCTCCTCCAGAAAGAAGAAGAAGATCCTGAAGGAGCAGCGGAAGCAGCGGGAGCGTGTGGAGCTGAAGATGGACCTGCCTGGAGTGTCCATCGCCGACGATGGTGACACCAGCATGTTCTCCCTGAGGAGCATCCACAGGACCCCGGTTGGTGGGGAGCTCCTCGGGACACTGGGCTGGGACAGGGCTTGGTCTGTGACTCGTGTCACTTCTGTGACTCTGTAACCTGTGCTGCAGCTGCTGGATGAGCTGTCCCGAGGGGACATGGCCTCAGCTGATGCCCTGCTGGAAGCCGGCGCTGGCAGCGATGACATTTATGTGTCAGATCACGACGAAGAGGACGACGTGTCCCTGGCCAGCGACCTGGAGCCAGAGGAGCTGCTGGAGATCGAGGCCCGGCAGCGGAAGCTGGAGAGGGAGCAGCGTGGGAAGAGGTGAGAGGGGAGAGGCCTCCTGGGGCACGGGCTGCCCTGGGGGCAGCTTCAGCACCCAGCTGGGGCTGGGGACACTGATCCTGCTGCTCCGTGTCACAGGCAGAGGTTTAAGCAGAAGGAAGAGGAGGAGGAAGAAGGGCAGGAGGTGGAGAATCCCCTGCTGGTGCCCCTGGAGGAGAAGTCAGTGCTGGAGGAGCGACAGACCAGCCTGTGGTTTGGGAAGGTGAGTCCCTCTGTGGGACAGGAATGCTGGAGCAGCCTGAGCCCCAGCAGCTTCCTAGCCCCTGTCCTGGGGTGACCCCCCACGCCCTGGGGCTGGCAACCCCTCTCTGGAGCTGGCACCCCCTTCCCTGGGGCTGAACCCCTCCCTGGGGCTGGCACCCCCCTCCTCAGGCCTGCCCTGGGGGTGACCCTACTGTTCCCTATCCCAGGACGCCTTCGCTGGCATTGGGGATGATGCGGATGAGGAGCTGGAGCTGGGGCAGGCCCAGATGTTGGCTGAGAGGCAGCACAAGGTTCAGAGAGGTGAGGGGACACAGAGGGACAGTCCTGCAGCCCAGGGTGGGGCACTGGATCCAGCCACAGTGGAGACGCTGCCCTTAGCAGCAGCGTGGAATGGTTTGGGTTGGAAAGACCTTAAAGAGCACCCAGTTCCAAACCTTGCCACAGGCAGGAGCACCTCCCACTAGACCAGAAGCTGTTCCCAGCCTGTGTCACTAACAAGCTGTCATTAGTGCAGTGTTAATGAGCAAGATCCCTAGAGGAGAGTCTGTGGCAGGGTCTGCCTTGGCTCTGTCTCACCCAATGTTTCTCATTCCCAGACAAAACAACAAAGAAAGGGCAGAAGAAGAAGGAGGTGGCCCAGGAGGAGGCTCCAGCTGAGCCCACTCCTGCAGCAGCCACAGCTCCCGATGGCAGTGAAGCTCAGGAGGAGCAGAGCAGTGATGATGACAGCAGCAGTGAAGATGAGAGGTGAGAGGGCTGAGGGGGTTCTGGATGTTCTCCCCAGCTCCAAAATCCTAGAGAGCTGAAGGACCCCAGCCCTGCCCATTCCTCTCCACAGGCCACTGGTGCCAGTGGGGAGGAAGCGGGGCCGTGTCGAGCCCTGTGGCTTCGAGGTGGTGCCCATTGAGAAGCCAGGTGAGTGGGGGGCCATGGGGGTCCCTTGGAAGGGACAAGAGATGGGGGCAGGGCCAGACCATGCCCCACAGAGCTGTTCCCTGGCTCTTGGGCTGCAGCCAAGCCAAGCTTTCCCATGTCCTACAGTGAAAAGAATCCTGGATGCAGAGGGCTTGGCCCTCGGCTCTGTCATTGCCACTTCCAAAAAGGCCCGGCGGGACCTCATCGACGACTCCTTCAACAGGTACAGGCTGAGGACTGCACAGGCTGCGGGGTTTGTTCCCCAGCACTGACAGGTGTAGTGGGGCCCCCACGTCCTGCTCACGGCTCACCTGGACCTCTCCAGGTACTCGTACAACGAGGAGGAGGGGGAGCTGCCCGAGTGGTTCACAGAGGAGGAGCGGCAGCACCGGCGCCGGCAGCTGCCTGTGGACAAGCAGACGGTCGAGGCCTACCGGCAGCGCTGGAGGGAGATCAACGCCCGCCCCATCAAGAAGGTGGCGGAGGCCAAGGCCCGCAAGAAGCGGAGGGTGAGTGGGGGTGGGCTCCCAGGGGTGCCCTGACTCCTCTTACAAGGCCTCAGTCCTCCCTCTGACCCCCCCGTCCCTCCTCTGACCCCCC
>VZTB01003827.1:130789-149316 GCA_013397245.1 Thryothorus ludovicianus
TCCCTCCTCTGACCCCCCGGTCCCTCCTCTGATCCCCCATCCCTCCTTTGACTCTCCATCCCTCCTCTGATTCACCTGTCCGTCCTCTGTCTCCCTCATCCCTTCTCTGACCCTTTGTCCCTCCTCTGACCTCTCTGTCCCTCCTCTGACCCTGTGTCACCCCTGGCTGTCCCCCAGATGCTGAAGAAGCTGGAGCAGATGAAGAAGAAGGCCGAGGCTGTGGTGAGCACCGTGGACATCTCGGAGCGGGAGAAGGTGGCCCAGCTGCGCCGGTGAGTGGCCAAGCCTGGATCCAGCTCCTCTGTGACTGGGCTGGCTGCTGGGGCCGTGTCCCTGCAGCCACTGGGACAGCTCTGTAGCCCCAGCCAGGCTGATCCTGGAGGGACAGAGCCAGAGGAGGGGTGGGACATGATGTTGTGCCAACACTGGGTTTGGTTTTTGTCCCTCCCAAACTCACTCTGACCTTTGTCCTTGTGCAGCATTTACAAGAAGGCCGGGCTGGCCAAGGAGAAGCGCCAGGTCACCTACCTGGTGGCCAAGAAGGGCGTCGGGCCCCGCGTGCGGCGTCCCCCCGGCGTCAAGGGCCAGTTCAAGGTGGTCGACAGCCGCCTCAAGAAGGACGTGAGGGCCCAGAAGCGCAAAGAGCAGAAGAAAAAACGCCACAAGTGAGGTGGGAGTGGCTCCATCCCCAGCAAGGGACTCAGCTCAGGGCACAGGGCTGGCTCCTGTGCCCCACTGCCACCTCAGGAGCCCTGGGGACAGGGCTGGGGCTTGGCCAGCTTGCTTAGTCCGTGCCTTGCTGTGACAGTGCCTCGTGCCCTTCCCTGGGGCACACGGGTCATTCGGCCCCGATGCTGCAGCCCTGGCCCCTGGCCACAGCTCTGGGTGTCACCAGGCTGGCTCTGCTCGGTGACTCCCCCTGGAGTATCCATGTCAGCACCAGCTGTCCCCACGGAGGATGTGGGTCTAGGGGACATCCTTGGACCAGAGTTGTCACTGAGGTGCCTCTGCCCACAGTGTCTGCTCAGGGACAGCAGAGCTGAACCCCATCTGAGGCTGCCCAGGGTTGTGTCATGGACCTGGGTGAGGTGAGGGACCGGTGCTGGCGCTGCCATGTACCCCTTGTGCCATGTCACAGGCAGAGGGCACTGCTGGGTGTGCTCTGCACCTGCTCATGCCTCAGGAGCTCACCTGGCTTTGTCTGCCAGGGATTGACTCTCCTGACCTTCACCTCTTTCCCCAGGCCTTAGCAGCCACCCTGTCCCCTCTGACCCCTTGAGACCCTCAAGGAAAAGAAAGACCAAGAGTATAGAAGTGCTTGACTATGTGGTTTTATTTAGAGCCAGGGCAGGGGCTGGGGTCCTCCAGGCTCTTGCTTCTCTCCAAGAGGCACCTGACTGGTGTGTGCTAGGATTGCAGTGTCGCCAGGTGCCTCGAGGTGACACTGGCACTGTGTCAGGGCTGGGGAGGGGGCTGGGGTGGCATTGTGCATCCCAGGGAGATGAGGGTTGGTGGGGACCTGCCAGGGGAGCTCTGGCAGGAGGGAGGAGCTCTGGGTCCCCTTCAGGTACTGTGGGGAGGAGAGAGGTCAGAGCTGGCACCCTCGAACCCCCATGCAGGGGTGGCTGGAGGTGGCCCAGGGGTGTCCCTGTGAAGTTCCACTGTGGCTGCTCAGCCAGGTCCATCGTGTGGCAGGGCTGGAGAAGCCGTGTGTGTCCTTGGGCCTGCAGGAGCCCCTCGGCTGCAGATTGGGTGGGGGAAGAGCTGTAGCTCCATCCAGAGAGGCCCTGCTCACTACCTCCAGTGGTGCTGGGAGGGTCTCTGGACCACCTCCTGCTTCCATGGAGGGTCATGACCATGGCCAGGGTGGGAGCAGAGACCCTCAGCCATCCCTGTCCTTGGCGGCCGCAGGAGCTGGGGCAGGGGCAGGGATGGGCTTCCAGGCTCCAGGCTGAGTTAGGCGTTTTCCTTCTCCTCTTCAAGATGGAATATGGGGGTGCTGTGAGAGGAGAGTCCCCACAACTCCCCACCACCACCCTTTGTTGCCTCTGACCCTCCAGCTGAGCCCCATCCCTTGGAGCTCCGTGTCCCATCCCCTGCATGACCCCAAGCCCTGTGTGGGAAGCTCCAGGGGTTTGCTGGAGGAAGGCCAGGGCTGATGGGGGCTGAGCCCCCTAAAAGAGGCACAGCACCTCCTGCAGCCCCAGCCTGGGCACCTGGGCCCTCCCTGATCTCTGCCCCCAAGCTCTGGCCAGCAAATCCCCAACAATCAGGGCAGGACTTCAGCATGGACTCCTCTGTCCTCACTCCCTGCCCTACCCCAGGGCTCAGCACAGCCCAGGTGGGCCCTCCAGGGTGGGTGGGTTGCCATCAGGGTCCTGAGGGTGGGGTGACCCCTGGCCTGGCAGGCTCAGCCCTTACCTGAGCTGGGGGGTGCAGTGTAGGCCACATCCACACGGTCACCTGCAATGGGAGGGGTGGTGACCATCGGCCTGGGAGGAGCTGCTCCCTTAGCAAGCTAGAGCTCATCAGTGGGAGCTGGGAGCTCAGCAAGACTTCAGTGGGCCCCTGGGGCTGCAGAGGTGGCAGCAGGGCCAGGACACATGGCCCTGCAGGGCTCACCTGTCTCGTAGTAGTCATACAGGGTCACAGTGGCTGGCTGGAGGTTGCTCACCAGGAAGTCCTGCTGGGCTCGGAAGGAAAAGGTCTCCTCCTCATTGCTCAGCTGTGGAGACAGCCCAGGGGGGAGCTGCAGCCACCCACCATGGGGAAATCCCCCACATCCCACAGCTCCTGCTCCTGTCCCCATCTCACCTGCTCCAGGTAAATGGTCACCTGGTCAGGCTGCACCTCCACCTTCTTCACCAGGTTCTGCCTCTTCAGCTGCAGGGACACGGCTCAGGAGGGGCCACGGCTGCTCCATGGGTGCCCAGCACCCTGAGCAGGTGTCCCTCCATGTCCCACAGCCCCTAAGGGGCAGGGGCCTGTGTGATGGGGTATCCCAGAGCAGGGCAGGGGCTCCTCACCTCCACCATGGATTTCTTGTCTGGTGTGTAGCCCGATGGCAGCTTGGCCTCAATGACAACCATGTTGGTGACAGGACGCTCCCCACTGTACCTGCAAGGGCAGAGTCCCAGGGAGGGTTTGGGGATTCCCTCCCTCCCTGGCTGCTCCTGTCCTCCCCAAACCCGGGACAGCCCCAGTCCCTACCGTGCCCAGAGCCGGAGCAGGAACTGGCCGTTCTGTGTGCCAGGCAGCGGCTCCACCTCCACCCGCAGCTCAAACACCCCCGTGCTGGGAGGGGGGGGCACATTATAGCGCAGGGTCACCTGGGGGACAGCACAAGGTGAGGCCAGTGAGGGGACAGGGACAGGGCCAAGGACAGGGAGCCCAGGCTGTACCCACCTGTGTCAGGGCACAGCCCTGCCCCTGGGCTCGCAGCCTGTAGGTGCCTGGCAGCTCGGGCAGGGCTGCCCGCTGCAGCACCAGTCGGTTGCTGCTGTCCAGCACAAAGCCCTGCACTGTCCCTGTGGGCGATGTCACCGTCACCGTGATGTCACCGTTGTTGCCGTAGGTCAGCGCCGCATATTTGGCCAGGGCTTGCAGGGCCACCACGGTGTCCTGTGCACGGGGACAGCATCAGGGTCACCCCTGAGCATGGCTCTCAGGAGGGGCCAGTTTGCAGCAGCCCCTGGAGCCCAGGGCCAGTACCTGAGTGGAGGCAAAGCCCCCGTAGGGGTTCTGCTGCTTGCAGAGCCAGCGGACGATCTGGGACGCTGTCCCCAGGTCAGCAGGGGACACGGAGGGCTGGGACAGGTAGGCCAGCAGGACATAGGCTGTCATCTCCACCTCGGCCGGCGCAGCCATGGCCCAGGATGGCTCCGAGGGCTTCTCCGCCTGCCCCTTCCTCTGCCAGTAGAGCTGCCCCTCTGGGGGAGAAGGGGCAGCAACTCAGCCCCTGCTGCAGGCCGGGCTGGGGTCCCTCCCAGAGCGGCACTGCCGGGGTGCCCCTGCCTGGGCTGTACCTGCACTGACGCTGTGCTGGGCCAGGCGCTGCAGCTGCTCCTGCTGCTGCTCCTGCAGCCCCGCCAGCCCGAACACGTAGGCCAGCAGGGCTTGTGTGTAGGGGTTGTCTGTGGGAGATGCCTCCAGGCACTTCAGGGCTGAGCTCACTGATGGCTCCTGGCGTAGCAGCAGAGTCAGGAACCAGAACAGGGCAGGGGACTCACTCAGAGACCCCAGTGCTGCCCAGTGTGGCCAGGTGTGCCCAGTTCGGGCTGTGAAGTGGCCTGCAATGGCCAATCCCCTGTCCCAGCAGCTGTCCCCTGCCCATAGGTCCCAGTGGGGAAGAAGGGTCCATCCTCACCAGTGTGGGCAGCCCCAGCTCCAGCATCGCTGCCGTCACATACGCCGAGAGTGAGAGCTCGTCTGAGACACCGCCCTGCAAGGGGATGGCAGTACACGGGTCTGGCCGGGCTGGGACACCAACACAGCGACACCCCTACTGCCGAGACCACACTCCACATCCGCCCCCGCCCCTGCCCCACCTGCAGGGCATTGTTGAAGAGTTTGCCCACGCTGTGGAAGCAGCCGTTGTTCTTCTGGTGCTGCTGCAGCCACCGCAGTGCGTCCGTGATGTGCCGCTCCTCGATGGCCACGTAGGCTCGTGCCTGCCCGAATGACTTGAGGACAAACGCCGTCAGCCTGGAGCCAGGGAGACATCCTGGGGTCAGCACTGGGGCTCCCTGTGTGGCAGGAGGAGCCCTGGATGCAGGCACAGAGCCCTCACCACGTATTGCCCTTGCCATCACTCTTCCCAAAGGCACTGTAGGAGCCATCATCGTGTTTGTACAGCAGCTCCCGCTGGTACCCTGCGAAAGGACACAGGGACAGGGCACTATTTCTGTGCCTAGGGAGCCCCAGGGGAGCCAGGTGGAGTGGGGAGGGGACTGTGGTACAGTGGTGTCCCTCCCAGTTGGGGGTCGGGGTCCCACTGACCGCTCTGCAGGAACCCCTGTGCCTTGGCGCGGATGTCCGGCAGCAGCTGCCCCGTCTTCTCCAGGTACTGCTGGATGTAGATGTTGGGGGCAAAGCGAACCATGTTCTGCTCCCCACAGCCATAGGGCATGGCCAGCAGACTGTCCAGGTTCTGCAAGGCACTGCCCAGGATGTCACCTGTCCCAGGGGGATGCATCATCAGCTGTGCCCCTGCCACCAGCATCCGTGTCCCCTTCTGTGTCAGCTCTGGGTGGTCCCACACCCTGCTGAGCCTGGAGACCTCTGCACCCACACTGTCCCCCATGGTCCCCAGGCCCCTCTTGCTTGTTCCTTACCCATCACAGTGATGTGGGCTCTTTGGGAGCTCTCCAGGATGTTTTCAGGAATCTCCAAGGAGACTTCTTCAGCACCTGTGGGGACAGAGGGCCATGACAGTGGGAATGCCCAGCTCCTCCTGGCCTGTCCCATGGCAGCCTCACCCACCCCATTCCTGCCAGGCACTTTGGCCCGTGACCAGTGGCCAAACACCCCTGGTCTACATCCCACAGCACCACCAGACATCCCTGGTCAGTCCTACCTTCCTGGCAGAGCAGGGAGCTGTGAGCCTTCTCCACCAGGATCCCCCCGGGCTGTGAGGAAGCAGCACTAGAGTCAGTCAGGAGGAGGGACTTGCCTGTCCCCCTGTCCCCTGGGTCAGCCCTGGCTTCATGTCTGCATGCTCTCCCACTGCTCCCTCAGGGCTGTTTGCACCCTGCTCCCGAACCCATCCCATTTTCCTCCTCCACAATCCTCTGACCTGCACCAGCAGGGGCTTTATCACGATGTCCATGCGGCCCTGGGCTGGCACCACGGGCAGTTCATTGCCACAGGGCTCAGTGGAGCTGAGGGCCTCTGTGCTCACGGTGATGTTCACCTCCCCTGTGGGTGCAAACACAACCCTCAGTCCCCAGGGAGCCCCCAAACCAAAGCACAGCCCCTAGGCTTGAGGTGGGGCTGGCTGGGCTGGGGGTCCCCAGGAAGGGTGGGATTGGAGTGAGGGAGAGCTCCCCAGGTGCCATGGGCGTTCCTGCACTCCCTGCCCACCCCACCCCATCCTCTGAGGGGATTTTCAGGAAGCAGGGTGGGGTGGTGGCAGCTCTGTACCCAGCCTGGTGGCTCGCACGCCCCACTGGAAGGTCTTGGCTTCGTCCGCACAGACACAGCCACTGTAGGTGTCCCCTGCACCTGGTGACACCTCCAGCTCCGCCGACTCTGCCAGCGTCACCTGAACCTGCAGGGCACAGCCACGGCTCCATCAGACCCCCAGAGCCAGCGCCACCTGCCTGGGCCTCACCTGAATCTGCCTGAACATGGTGATGGCCCCATCAGCCCCCGAAGCCAGGGTCACATCCCCAGCCCCACCTGAATCTGCCGGAGCATGGCACAGCTCCATCAGCCCCTGCCCCAGCCCAGGGTCCCCTGCCCGTCCCCGCTCACCCTCAGGCACTGGCGCTGGTAGTTGAAGACGGTGGCCCTGAGGGTGAAGGTCTCGTGGCGCACCACGGCATAGGGCAGTGCCAGCTCCACGAAGAACGGCTGGAAGGCCGTGAGGGTGACAGCAGGGGACAGCCCCAGGCCCTGTGGAGCCATGCAGAACATCCCAGCCTCCCACTCTGTGATGGTGTCGGGCACTGTGACCGTGACCTCAGCAGAGCCGCCCTCCCTGCAGCACAGGGAACATCGTGAGGCCACTCCACCCTGGCTGGTGGCATCGCCTGAGTGGCACTGCTGTGACACTGCTGGTGCCATCCCACAGAGAGGAGGGGTCCTGAGGTCCCCAACTCCCTTCCCTTGGGAACTGTCCTCACTCACCCCACAGGGACCAGGTCCCACAGCCACGTCTCTGGGAAATACATCCGGGGTGCTGGGGGCTCCTCCGTGTCCTCCATGAATGGGACGACTGCGCTGAACACTTCAAAGTCTCGGTCAACAGTGTTTGCCATAATGATAGGGTGTTCCAGCGGTCCTAGAAAAGGCACAGCAAAACTTGGGGGCCTCAGGTCTCAGCTGGACCTTGCCTGTAGCCAGCACAAGGGTGACCAAAATACTTTTCCATCTTCTTTGATGCCAAGGGTGTTTTCTGGATGGCTCAAAGTCCCCTGGGACACGACAGCCAGGACTGGCCCTTTGCTCTTTTCAGCACAAGGGCTATGCTCACCTGCAACACCCGGCATCCCAACTGGGAACTCGGGAAACGTGGGCAGGCAATCCTCCCTGGTCTTGGCATTGGTGAAGAGTTTCAGTGCTGCACCCTGTGAAAAAGCAGAGGTTGTCCACAGGCCACAGCCAGCAGGAGGAATATCCCCATTCCAGCAGTGAGTAGTCCCAGAGCTACAGAAAACAAGTGGAGAAGGAGCCTGGACTTGACAGGAAAAGGAAGTCCTTTGCCACAGATGTGGTTTTCCCAGCACTTAGGAGAAGCACAGGTGGATCCTGGATGGGGAGGAATGGGGAGGCCCAGGCAGGCAGGGGCTTCACCTGGAATAATTTGTATGTTTCCATCTTGGATCTAGTCTGCCAGTAACAGAACGGTTCATCCCGGATTCTCTGGGGGTAGTTGAATTCAGGCAGTGCTCTGTAGACCTGGGAATAAAAATGTGCAAAATCCTCAGTTTTAGAGCACAAGGCTCTGCCCAGGAGCCATCACAGCCCTAGGTCCATGTGAGGGACACTTGAGCCAATCCCATCCACAGCCCAGGCTGCTCCTGGGGCTGCAGTGGGACCCCAGGCAGGGCCAGCACTCACGGCCTCGGCGCTGAGCTCAGCCTCGGGCTTCAGGAGCAGCACGCTGCGATCCACGGCTCGCACAGCGCACAGGGAGCCCGGGGCAGCCTCCAGCTGCAGCCTCAGTGCTGCCCCAGGCAGGGCCCTGGCCTCTGAAAATGCCATCTTCACCTGCACAGGGACATCGGGGACAGGGGCAGAGGGTCACCTCCTGTGGAGCATCTGGACCGAGCCACAGGTAGGGAGTGCTCTTCTCAGAGGGTTTGGGGATCAGGGAATGGGTTGAGAGACCATGACACTGCGATGCACCTGGAGTGGGATGGATCCCAAGGCAGGCAGACATGCAAACCCCACCCCTCTCACCTGGTTGGGGAAGCACTTGGCCACATAGAGCTCATTGGTGTCAGCCACCATCTCGCCGTTGGGCAGCACCACATAGACCAGAAGCGTGGCCATGGGTGCCAGCTCCACCTCAACGGGCACCTCCAGGGAGATGGAGATTCTGTGTCCTGGGCCATGGAAAGGGGGGATATGTTACCCAGAGAAACTGCATCTGCTCCTGGACAGAACTTGCAGCACCCTGGGAGAGTGCAAGGTGTCCCTTCCCAGGGCAGGGGGTGGAATGAGATGGGCTCGGAGGCCCCTTCTAGCCCAAACCATTCTATGAGGAGCAGGCACAGGGAGCAGAGCTCTGCCCAGTCCCTCCGTGCCATGGGACATACCCGGCTTTGCAATGACCTTTTTCCTGAAGATGTTGGTAATGGTCCCCTTGGCCAGGACCTGCAGAGGAGGGGGTGAGAGCTGAGTGTGGAATCCAAGTGCCCTCATAGAGGACAGACCCACGACGAGACTTCTGGGATGATTTTTGACCATCCCCAGTCTCCAGCTGCCCAACATCCCCCATGGGGGTGCAGGCCACCTCCTCTGACACGTCCCTCAGTCTCTTCAGGACAGGTTGCTCATTGTCCTGTCCCTGGGGACACCACAATGAATGTGTCTGCAGATGTGGCCCTTCCCACACAACTGCCCTGACTCCTGCTGCCCTCCCTCCCTCCCGGGGCCTAGACTCACCATGAAAACCAGATCCACGTTCTTCAGCTCACTGCCTAAAGCCTCCTTGCCAAAGATGGACTCCACATGGACCAGCTGGGAATGGCCGCAGGGCAGGTTCCTCTCTGGGTCGCGGATGTGCACAAAGCTCCCGTTCTCCGAAGAGTAGGGCATGACTCTCAAAGAGGCACCTCGGTAGGTGACTGCTGAGTCCTGCTCACTCTGACCTGTTCTGTTGACTTGAGCCTGAGGTGGCAATCAGGGGGTAAATGCACTCAGCAGCCCCCAAGTCTGGTGCAGCTCCAAGGCCCCATCCCACTGGAGGAAGCTCCAGGACCCCCAAGGGGGGGACACAGGTGGGGCACTTACCTTCAAGGAGACGCTGCCGCTCCAGCCAGAGGCGTCCAGCTGGAAGGAGGCTCTCCCTGAGCTGTCTGTCAAGAGGCTTCGTGTCTTCTTCTTTCTCTGGTTCTTGATGGAGAGCAGGACCTGCCTCTGGGGCAGCCCAGAGCCGTCGGCTCCCTGCAGCCGGATCTGTGCCAGGAGGGAAGGAGAGGTGCTGCAGTTTGGGGCTGCAGCCTTGGCAGAACAGGGCTGAGGGTGGGCAGGAGCAGGGCTAGGAGCAGCAGGGGACAGGTGAGCCCCACAGGGAGAGGGGACCCTCTGTTACCGTCCCGAAGTAGGGGAGGCCAGGCTTGTAGACATGATCGGGGTTCTCAAAGGTGACCGTGACTGTTTCGAGTAAAACCTCACAGCTCTTGGTGCTCTTCATCTCCAGCCCTGCAGAGAGCGAGTGGGGAGCTCAGGATGTTGCAGGGACATGGGACACTGCTTAGCTTTGGCCACTGCCCCTGTCCCCATGCAGAAAAGGTCCCTGGACATTTGGGCTTTCCTCCTGCAACTCCCAGCACAGTTTGCATCTCCTACAAGAGCAGCGGAAGCCCTGTGGAATATTTCTGAGCTAAAGCTGGGGTGCAGCTTGGGGCAGACCCTTCAGTAAAGGTTCTTCACCAAAGCACCATCATGAGGGGCATCCGGGCACAGAGACAAGCCCTGCTGTCCTTTCTCCCCAGCCAGGCCAGGCACTCCTGGTGTGGCAAGGTGGTGAGTGAGGGACAAGCTCAGAGGCAAAGGCACCCCATCAGCCTGGGGGAGTGCAACCACTGCACTGTCAGGACTCAGCTCCCAGCACTGGCAGAGCTGCTGGATCTTGGAAAGCTGTTTTTCCTCTGCTTGGAATTCCAAGTCTCACCAGGCTGACCTGACTGACACCCCCACCCAAACCACATCCCTGCATGTCTACCCCTAAATCTCAGCAGTGCTTTTGGGTGTTCCTGGAGAACACCAATCCCTTGGGAGCACATAGGGATGGCCACACCCCCTTCCCTACCTGTACCATCCTCTACCAGCAATGCGTCAACCTCAAGTTCCTTCCTCGACCCCGAGATGGTCTCATTGAAGTCAGCCCACAAAACCTCTGTGGAAAAGCAGCCGTTCTTCTCCACCTGGAGGGAAGATCAACCTGTCAGCAGCATTCCCAGGAAGGAGCCATCCCAATGACCTCCTCAGTCCCAGCCACACTCACCTGCCCAGTAACCTGAGTGCAGGCCTTCTGCTTCTGGTGATGCCAGAGCCTCTGGCTGAGGCACAAGCCAGCCTGGACCTTCCCCTGGACAGGCTTCCCGTAGGTGTAGCTGTGTGGGAACAGTGGAGAGGCTGTGCCGGGGGGGCCCCACCCTGCTGGATCCCCTTCTATCCCCCCACTTCCCTGTTCCCAACTCACCGCCCACAAATCTCCAGGGGGAACTTCTTGTCCTTCTCCCACAGAGCGCTGGGAAGATGAATGGTCACCTCAAACTTGGGCAGCACTGATGGACAGAGGGTGGTCACTCCCAGGACAGTGACAACATCTCCTGGGTGGATGGAGGGGGCCAAGACCTGCCACCCATGATGGGATCCCACTTCCCAGTCCCCATGTACCGTATTCCTCCACGCTGAAGGAATGGCTTTTCCCCTCCACGTTGATGGTGTAGGTACCCAGGGCTGGCTCTGAGGCCAGCGGGAGGGACAAATCCACAATTCCCTGCTGAGGGGTCACCCCCCACCACTGCGCAATGCGATTCCCGCTGGGATCCTGTGCAGAGACACGTGGGATCAGTGCCCGGGAAGCCCAGCAAACAGCCCCTGTGTCCCCTCTCCCAACACTCCCAAGCCCTCCCCACTCCCTGGGTGTCCCAAACTGACCTTCAGGAACACCAAGGGTAGCTGGAAGGCAAAGAAAGGATGGTCAGAGGAGCAATTCCATTCCCTGGGGTCTCACCAGGGAGGGCACAGCTGCAGATGGGGCAGAGGGAGGGTTTTCTGTTTTGCTGTGAACATCCCAGCCCTCAAGATGCTTTGGGATGGATTTTGAGCTTGGCTCTAGCAGGGATGAGCCAAGGGCACTGCCATCATGGCACAGAGAGGTGGCATCTCCCAGTGCCTTAGGAAGAGTCTAGAACCCATTTAATCTGAGAACATCCTGCACTTCCAGGGACCTCAGTGATTGCTCAGGGGTGCCAGAGGCTGAGCCTGCTGGTATTCCTGGTGTCTGATGCCTTGATGGATATCAGCACATTCCCCACTTCCCACTCACCAGGGCTGCACCCCTAGCTGGGAGCTGGCGTGGGCACATTCCCATGTCACACGTGCCCTCTGTTTTCTCCTTCCTGATCCTGCTGCACCCCTGAGCAGCACAGGGCATTCCTGCCCCGGGGGCAGCTCCCCGGGCAGAGCTGGCAGGGGCAGCATTCCCAAGGGGAAAGGTGACTCCCACACCTCTCCCACGGCTGGCTGGGACACTGCACGGAGCCCTTGTCACCTCCCCATGTCCCAGCCCTGCTCTCACCTTCTCGTTGCTGGGGGTCAGGTCCTTATTGAAAGAGACAACTCGAAACTTCACTGGGAAAGGAAACAGAGATGGAAGAGTGGCTTCATCTGCAGGGAGGGGACGTTGCCGAGGGAAGGTGGATGGAAATCCACCCTCAGGCAGCACAGCCTCCACTGAGCCCTGGCATTGCCCTGTGCCTGTGCTGAGCATTCCAGGACATCCCAGGATAATCCTTACCATTTCCAGGCAGTGCAAGAGCAAGGCTGGGCTTCCTCACCCCTCTCCCCCACCAGGGGAGTCCCCAGGGCAGGGGGGTCCCTCCTGTCCCCCTCACCTTCCTGCCCAGGCTTGTAGACCGCCTTGTCCGTCTGGATGAAGATCCCAGGGTCCAGAGCTCTCAGCATCACCTTCTTCGACTCGGAGACATTCAGGGAATCTCCTTGGATTGAGACGTGCAGGGCCACGATTTCCTCCTTCCCTTTGGTGGGGGCTGGAGCCTGCAGGGTGACCAGCAGGCTTGGGGTGAGGACAAGGACGGTGCCCAGGCTCCCTCTGGGTGACCCAGAGCCCTCACCACCCCCAGGAGCACCTCCCCAAGCCAGAGGGAAAGCAGTCTGCAGCACCCTGCACCCCGGCAGGTGTGCAAATGGCGTCATTCCAGCCACGGGGTCACCAGCTGAGCCTGGAGTTCTATCACTGTGAGGGGTGAGACTCTGCTGCAAGATGAGGAAATCACATCTGCTCCCAGCCCTGTGTGGAGCTGATGGAAATGACCTGGAGACCACCCCAGGCCCCCCCTCCTGCTCCTGGCTGGTGACATTGGTGGGACACTGGGGTGACACTCACAGAGAAGGTGACGTTCAGGTACAGATGAGGCTCCAGGACCTCTCTGCTCAGCAGGGTGATGGATGGGGTCCCGCTGTCCCTCTGCAGCTGGATATGGACCTGGACGGGTCCCTGGAGGTCACTGAGGTGCACCCATAATGTGGCAGAGTGAGGATGGTACAGCACAGCTGGGGACACCACCACGTATCTCCTGGAAGGGACAAGCACAGGAGAGCTCTAGGGGTAAGGCACATCCAGCACAGCCCCACAGAGACCTGGAAAAGCCCCTGGGTGCACAGGAACCCCCTCAGCCTCCCCTCTCTGCTTGTGGGCTGCCCTTGGCTCCTCAGCTCAGCTCTGCAGGTGAAGGCACAACAACTCCTTGGAGCCACCAGGGCCACAAGGGCCATGCCCTCAGTGCTCCTGGGCAGGGAGCACTCCCAGCCTGAGCATTCCCACTCTGGGCAGCAACCAAGACACAGGAGGGATTGAGTCCTACCAGGAACTGCCAAGGAGCCAAGGTTAAACCACCCCAGCGAGCACAGGAAGGACTGAATCCCACCAGGGACTGGTCCCTCAGCAGAGGAGCCAATGTTAAAGCCATCCCAGCAGGCACAGACAGACACAGAGGGGACTTACGGAGCTCCAGAGGCCCCAGCTGAGAGGAGCAGGATGGTGAAGAGGGTGGCAAGGGCTGGAGACATCATGTCTCCAGCTGGATGTGGATATTTGGAAGAGCCACAGCCTCCTCCTGCAGGTCTTGGATCGCTCTGGATCTGCGTCTGATCCGCTGCAGGCTCTGAAATGGGACCCTTGTGTCCCATCCAGTGTGGAAATCAGGGCTGGCAGGAGAACCTCGGGCGCTGCAGATAAATCCAGGCAATGTTTGCCTTCTGCCCACAGCTTCCGGGGGTCAAGGATCCCAGGGATTTTTGCAATATTGGGAAAGGTCTCTGGAGTTACAACCTGGGGCAGGAACCACCTCCACACAAGTTGCGGGAAATGATGTCAGGAGACAACGGGAACACGTGGAAAATGAAAACAGGGAGCACAACATGAGGAGTGACTGGAAGCTGGGGGTGATTTCTCAGAAAGGGAAAATTTACAGGTATTTCAAATTTAACCAGATTTGGGCTGATCACATGTGCCAGGCTGTCTTTTTGCCCAGTTTCATCCAGTTTCATCCAATCTAGACAGGGGAAAGGGCAGTGTTGGGTTATTGCATCACTGCCTCTGCTCCCACTCCACATGTGGGAGCTGGGCACCCACCAGGGCAGGGCCAAGCTGCTACCATCTGTCCTGGTGGGAATTTGGGACAGTTGAGGAGCTCCACAAGAGCCCCACAGTGTCCTGAGTGCATCCCCTGCTCTGGGGCCCTGCAGCTCCCTTCCTTTTGGGGGTGCGGGAACCATGGAATTATGGAATGGTTTGGGTAGGAAGGAATCTTAAAGCACTTCCACCCCCTGGCCTGGGCAGGGACACCTTCACCACCCCAGGGTGCTCTAAGTCCCAGTGTCCAACCTGGTCTGGGATACTCCCAGGGCCTCAGGGTGCAGCTCTGGGCACCCTGTGCCAGGGCCTCACAGGAAGCCATGGTTAGGGCTGGCCTTTCCCATGGGATCTCATGGGACCACAGCTATCCAGGTTTTGCTGGACATGGCTCCATGCCCACCTCCCTGCCCTTTGGAGCAGCCCTACGGGCCATGGGTGGCCAAAGGGGGCTGGATCTGCCACCCCCAATGACATGAAGCAGGAGCACGGGCTCGAGTCCATCCTGTCCTGCCAGGATGTGGGCGAGGGTCAGTGCCCTGCCAGCGTGGGTGGAAGAGATGAGAAGCTCACTGCTCCCCCAACAGTGCCAAGGCCACCACTGACCCCAGTCCCCAAGTGCCACATCCACAGAGCTGTGAAATCCCCTCAGGCCTCGGGGTGACCCAGCACTGCCCTGGGCAGCCATGCTGGGGCTGGCCTTGGAGGATCAGAAAAACCAAGTTGTTCCCAGAGCTCCTGTTCCAAGGTTCTTTCCTTCTCCACAAGCTTTAACCTCCCACTGATAGTGGAAAATCCAGGGAAGGCTCTGGCTGGGCCTCAGTCCTCCAGGCAAGACAAGGTTTTGCTCAGAGCAGCTGTGGCTGCCCCTGAATCCTTGGCAGTGTCCAAGGGCTTGGAGCACTCTGGGACAGTGGGAGGTGTCCCTGCCCATGGCAGAACTGGATGGGCTTTAAGGTCCTTCCCACGCAAACCATTCCATGATTCTATTAATACTTAACCCCTCAAACCCAAACTTTGGGCAGTCAAAGTACCCCCAAGGTGGTGGGGGTGTGGTGGGACCCCTAGGCCAGCTCAGAGCTGACAGACTATGCCACATGTCAGGAATCTTGGGAAACAGGAACGGATTAGAGGGGTTTTCTGGGACATGGGACCTTCCTGTGCCCTTGGCTATGTCGATGTGACAGCTCCTGATCCTGTGGGTTGTTCCTCATGGGAAGCCTCTTTGCTGTTTGGTGTCAGATGATTGCAACAGGTTTGAAGGATTTCCTCCATAATCCATCTGCTCCTGAGAGCAGGAATGATGCCAAACCAGAGCTCTGTGCTCTGTGTTTGCACATTTTACCCCAGGATGGAGGGGAAATCTTGCCCACCCTGCTCCCCACAAGGGGACAACCACATCCTGCCCCATCTCTGCCCTACTGCCACCCTGGGAGCAGGAGCTGCTCAGCTGGAAAGGGGCCAGAGACACCAAATCCCTGCCTGGCTGCAGAGAACCATCCAGCTGTCAGATGGGCTGTGGTCCAGAGGCCATGGAGAGGTGCCTCCAGCTGGGTGTGCAGGTGGGCACAATCCAAGTACTGCTGGGAATTCGAGGCTTCAATGGATGCTCTTCTGGTGCATTTACTGGTGCAGGGAGAGCTCTACCTCAGGGGCAAATCCAGACCATTGTAACCCTCACCCTGCCACATGCTTCTCACACAATCTCTGGAGAAGCTGGGATGCATGGAATGCTCCATGGGCAGGGATGCCCCATGGGCAGGGATGCTCCATGGGTAGGGATGCTCCATGGGCAGGGGTGCTCCATGGACAGGGATGCTCCAAGGGCAGGGGTGCCCCATGGGCAGAGATGCTCCAAGGGCAGGGGTGCCCCATGGGCAGAGATGCTCCAAGGGCAGGGGTGCCCCATGGGCAGAGATGCTCCAAGGGCAGGGGTGCCCCATGGGCAGAGATGCTCCAAGGGCAGGGGTGCCCCATGGGCAGAGATGCTCCAAGGGCAGGGGTGCCCCATGGGCAGAGATGCTCCAAGGGCAGGGGTGCCCCATGGGCAGAGATGCTCCAAGGGCAGGGGTGCCCCATGGGCAGAGATGCTCCAAGGGCAGGGGTGCCCCATGGGCAGAGATGCTCCAAGGGCAGGGGTGCCCCATGGGCAGAGATGCTCCAAGGGCAGGGGTGCCCCATGGGCAGAGATGCTCCAAGGGCAGGGGTGCCCCATGGGCAGAGATGCTCCNATGCTCCATGGGCAGGGGTGCTCCATGGGCAGGGGTGAAGTCTCCCTGAGGAGAGGGATCCCCCCTCCCCCCCCAGCCCCCTCAGGATAGCCAGGACACGGCACCAGCTCCGGACTCTTTAATGTGCCACCCTTGGCTCACAGCTCAGCTCCAAGGATGCTCTCCCCCTCTGTCAACCTACCCTGGACCTCGTTTGCCCCCAGACCACACACTCTGGGCCCCATCCCAGAGCTGGCTGCACCCAAACAGCATTTCCAGCTTGTAGGAGCCTCTGGAAGGGGAATCCATGGGGAAACCCAACAATCGGGGGTGGAAAATGGGGCTGGGAACTCCCAGCCCTGCCTGGACCATCCCTGCTCTGCCCAGTGAGCAGGCAGGAGCCATGCTGGGTGACAGCCACAGCTCCAGGGTCTGGCAGAAGGACATCCAGGGCATGCACAGTCACAACGAGGGGTTTAAGGGGGCACCTTGTTCTGCTTTTGGGAGGCTGCCTGGTCCTCATCCTGCCCTGCTCTGCTCCCTTAGGGCACCGTCCTGCCGGGGTGGTGGCAGGGCTGCAGGACACCTCCTCAGGGGACAAGGGACGTCTCCCTGATATCCCCAAGGCACTTGCTACCTCTGCCTATTTGCTGTTCCCAGCTGTGTCCCCCTGGCCCTGGAGGCTGCCCCTGTCCTCCCCTGGCCCCAGCAGAGGCTGCTCTGTGTCCTGGTCTCCGTGGTCACTCGTGGACATCTGGTCCAGGGCCTCAGCCATGGCCTGGCGGACACTCTCGGTCAGTTTGGGGACGTCCTCTGGGCTCAGGCCCCGCGTTTCCACCCTGGGGAGAACTTGGATGGTGCAGGTCCCTGGGAGGGAAGGGAAAAGCCAGGGATGTGTTAGAGGATCCCACCAGGAAGTGGATATTCCTCTGAGCATCCTCCAGCCCAGCTGCCTCCCAACTCCTCCAAAGACACCCCCCAAGTGCCTCGTCCCCAGGGCCAGCCCTGCCCTCTGTCATGGGAACTCCTTTCCATCCCTTACCAGAGGTAAATCTCTTCTCCTTGGAGCTGAAGAAATCCCAGTAGGGGGAGATCACAATGGGAACAATGGGAACCTGCAGGACATGGAGGGTCAGAGGGGTCCCCCAGACAGGTGGGACTCCTGCTTCTACTCCTGCTCCTGCCCAGCACCATGTCCATTTTCGGGGACCAAACCTCCCCACCCCTGGGGACCAAATCCCCCCATCCTTGGGGACCAAACCCCCTCATCTCTGGGGACCAAATCCCTGCATTCCTGGGGACCAAATCCCTGCATCCCTGGGGACCAAACACCTTCATCCCTGGGGACCAAATCCTCCCATCCCTGGGGACCAAATCCCTGCATCCCTGGGGACCAAATCCCTGCATCCCTGGGGACCAAATACCTTCATCCCTGGGGACCAAATCCCTGCATCCCTGGGGGCCAAATCCCCCCACCCCTGGGAACCAAACACCTTCATCCCTGGGGACCAAACCCTCCCATCCCTGGGGACCAAATCCCCTCATCTCTGAGGATCAAGTCCCTGAATCTCTGGGGACCAAACCACCCCATCCTTCTGTACTAGGGTTCACACCCACCCCACTCCATCCAGGGTGAGCCAAAGTGGAAGCAATCATTTTGAAAAAAGCCTTCAAGACCATCGAGTCCAGCCTTTGACTGACCACAATGGTGCCCTTACCTGGGCCTGCACTGCCAGGTGGAAAGCCCCACGCTTGAAGGGCAGCATGGATTTGCCCGGGTTCCGGGTGCCTTCTGGGAAAACCCACACGCGGAGCTGCAGGGGACAGGGACAGAGGTGACCCCAGACCTCAGCCACACCCCTGTCACCCCACAGGGATTCCCCCCAAACCCAGTTTTCCTCACGTTCTCTCGCCGCATGGTGCTGGCCGTGCGGGAGATGACCTCAATGGCTGCGTCCCTGCGGTGGCGGTCGATGAAGATGATGCCACTGAGCCAACAGGCCCAGCCCACCGTGCCCAGGTACAGCAGCTCCCGCTTGGCGATGGGCACACAGCACTCAGGAATGATCTCCGCCATGCCTGGGGCATGGATAATGTCCGTTAACACATTCCCAACCCCGTGGGATTGGCAGCAGAAAAATCACCTTGGAAAACTGATTGGAAGTTGAATTCCCAGGCTGGACAAACCAGCTGGATATCAGGAATAAGTTTTGCAGCTGAATCAGACCTGAGAGGTGATAACTGTAGAAAGGAACTCTCTGCAGAGGCCAAATTACATCAATGAACAGATTAATTAATCATTTATACCCTAATATAAGGACCAGGTTGAGTTTTTTTAGTCTTAACAAAAAGGACTTTAAACTGTCCCCAATTCCAGGATGACCCTGTGGCATCACCTCCCACTGTCCCTCCTCTCCCTGCGAGCACAGCCCTGCCCCAAACGCTCTCCTGTGTGTGGGTCCATTCCCAGCACACATCCCTGCCCTAATCCCGGTGCTGACTCCCCAGAGCCATCCTGGTGCACCCCTGGAGCCCCCAAAGAT
>VZTB01003827.1:165846-195227 GCA_013397245.1 Thryothorus ludovicianus
GGATTGGGATGGCTGAGGAGTGCAGGGGACAAGGACAACCATGCACATCCCAAGACAGAGCCATGGAGATGGCTGGCACCAAATCCCTCTGGGAATGGGGGGGACATGGGGTGGTTTTGCTGCCAGAGTGAGTGAAACAGCCCTGAACTGGGGAAAGGGAAGGGAAAGGGGAAGGGGAAGGGGAANTTTATGATCTCCATTACTGATAAAGTCCTTGGGCAGAGAGAGAAGAAGGGGAAGGGAAAGGGGAAGGGGAATGGGAAGGGGAAGGGGAAGGGAAAGGGAAAGGGAAAGGGAAAGGGAAAGGGAAAGGGAAAGGGGAAGCTGGGCTGTGGGAGCACTGGAGGCTTGGAGGGATTTAGAGACTGATGGCATCAGGCCCCTTCCAGGGGAGAAACTGAGGCACAGCAGGAATTCCCTGCCCTGCAGGGAGCTCAGAAGGGAGCTCTGCACACTCTCTATTCCTGCTCCAGCATCCTGGCCCTGCTACCATAAATTGCAAATCAAACCCAGAAACCCTGCAGCTAAAAAGGGGTGAGAGAAATCCCTCTGCCCCATCGATATCCTCCATCACTGGCAGGATGGAGGAGGAGAATTCCTGGGCCTTCCCAGTGCTATGCCCAGAGCCATCCTCAGATTGCCTTTTCCAGGCTGGAAATTCCCTTGAAATCTTATGTTTATCAGGAAAAGGAAACAAAATCTCCCGGGGGAGGTGAAGGGACCCTGAGGAGTGGCTGCACTGCCAGGGCTCAGCCAAGGGATGCTCCATATCCCTTATTTCCCTCTTTTGGGAAGGTCCCGGATCCACCCTCATCCCTCTGTTTCTCCAGCTTTCCCATCTCTGGCCCCTCACCTAAAACAATCAGCAACCCAATGGCAGGTCTTGGCCCCAGATCCCTGTCCCAGACATCCCTGAATGCAGATGCTGCAGGGATACTTGGGAATGGGCAGGGAAATGTGGGAATGGACATGGATGGATGCTTGACAATGGGTGTGGATGCTTGGGAATGGGCACAGATACTTGGGAATGGGCCAGGATACATGGGAATGGACAGGCAAAGTTCCTGGCCAACTCTCAGTTCAGCCTCTCCTTGTTCTCCAGCTGGGAGCCAAAGAGGCAAATCCCAAAGCGTGGATTCCCAGACAATCCAATCCCTCACACTGAGCCACCACGATCCTCACATTTTTGGGATCTGGATGTTCTCCCAGGTGTTCCATCACCTCTGCTGGCAAACCCCAGAGCTGGGAATGTGGGGCTGCTGTGCCCACATTGAGATAGCGGGAGGTGTCTGTGCCCACTGCAATGGGGGAATGGGATGGGCTCTGCAGTTCCTTCCAACCCAGCTCCATGATTTTATTTCCACAATTCCATGAACACAATTCCACAGTTCTATTATTCTCCTGCATTCCCTTTCCCTCTCTCCCAAGGTGCAAGGGACTCATCCTGACTGTTCCATTGTCCTGCACTTCCAGAGGCGAGAAGCAGAATGTCTGGAGAGGATCCAGAGCGAGAGCCCAACCACGGCACTCCCTGGGGAGGAAGGTGGGGGTGAGCCTGGGGTCAGCTCCCTTGGGAGCAGAGGAGGAATTCCTGAGGGGTCCTTGGAGGGTGATCCATGGTAGGGGTGTGGAAAAAGCAGGATTTTCACGGAAATGGAGAGCAGCACCAAGGCAAAGGTCAAGGAGAACTCAAAAAATGGTATTGCAATGGGATAGAGGGGACTGAGGGACACAACAACAGCAGGAACTCAGTCCTGGTGGGTTTAGAGAATCATGGAATGGTTTGGGCTGGAAGGGATCCTAAATCTACCCAGTGCCACCCCTGCCATGGGCAGGGACACCTCCCACTGTCCCAGGCTGCTCCAAGCCCCATCCAGCCTGGCCTTGGACACTGCCAGGGATGCAGGGGCAGCCACAGCTGCTCTGAGAACTCCATCCCAGCCCCTTCCCACCCTCCCAGGGAACAATTCCTCCCCAATATCCCATTCATCCCTGTCCTCTGGCAGTGGGAAGCCATTCTCTGTGTCCTGTCCCTCCATCCCTTGTCCCCAGTCCCTCTGAAGCTCTCCTGGAGCCCCTTTGGGCCCTGGAAGGGGCTCAGAGGTTTCCCCAGTGCTTTCTCACCCCCACAGGGGGTGATTCATGGAATATGGCAGTGCTGGATTGGTCCATGCTCCGGGCACAGCCCCCTCAATCTCCCTGCACCAATGCCAGGGCTGTGGCCACCAGCACCGGGGTCACTCCATGGTGTCAGTATCTCACATCTGCTCCACTTCCTAATTCAGTTAATTTTACTGCCAAACATTTTTTGAGCAACTCAATTTTCCCATATCTGGGATTTTAAACACGTTGAAAAACCAGTTTTCAAGGGCTGCTTTTGGACATCCTTTTTTAAACTGCATCTCAGTTTCCATCCAAAAGTGGAACGGCCCAAATCCTGGGCAAAAATTGTCACCTGGAGAATATGAAATGCATCATTCCAGGGATTTCATCTCGTAGCGTGGAAAATTAAGCAATAAATGCATAAGAAGGTGCATAATTGCTTAACTAACTCTGCAGAGATGTCATTTATCCTTCAGCTTAGCAGGGAAAAGCCAAATTGATTGGAAAAAGTCCATTTTGCAACCTGAATTGTGACAGACAAGGGGAAGGAGTCTCCCTGCAGGAAAATATCCAAGAAGCAGGAATGCAAAATTAAAATCTGTATTTAATCCTGGGGTTCCTGCTGCCCCCATCCACCTGAGCTGCATCCATCCCTTTCCCTGCTTGTGCCAGTGTGGGGAGTGTGACTCTAGGACAGGCTGAGATCCCATGGACAGGGTGGGAGGGCTCTGGGATCTCCTTATTCCTTCCCAATATCCCATCCAGCCCTGCCCTCTGGCAGTGGGAAGACATTCCTTGTGTCCTGTCCCTCCATCCCTTGTCCCCAGTTCATCTCCAGCTCTTCTAGAATCTTTTTGGGCCCTGGAAGGGGCTCTGAGCTCTCTCTGGAGCCTTCTCTCCAGTTGAACCCCTCGGCTCTCCCAGCCTATGGGAGCTCCAAATTCCTGAGGAGACCTGGAGGTGCTCCAAAGCCTCCTTTGGAGGGGGGCTGGGAGAGCGGGAGGTGTTCATCTGGAGAGAGGAAGGAACCAGGGAGAGCTCAGAGCCCTTCCAGAGCCCAAAGGGCTCCAGGAGAGCTGGAGAGGGACAAGGGATGGAGGGACAGGACACAGGGAATGGCTTCCCACTGCCAGAGGGCAGGGTTGGGTGGGATATTGGGAAGGAATTGTTCCCTGGGAGGGTGGGCAGGCCCTGGCACAGGGTGCCCAGAGCTGCTGTGGCTGCCCCTGCATCCCTGGCAGTGCCCAAGGCCAGGCTGGACAGGGCTGGGAGCAGCCTGGGACAGTGGGAGGTGTCCCTGCCCATGGCAGGGGTGGCACTGGGTGAGCTTTAAGGTCCCTTCCCACCCAAACCATTCCCTGATTCACTGCTTCCCCAACCCCAAGAAATGAAGTGACTGCTCTCAGTGATGATCCCATTTCTGTGCTCACTTCTCTGATTCTCCAGAGAAAAATCAAATCCCACTTTGGCATTGTGGATGCAAATCCCTCCCTGCCTGGACTGACACCTCAGGCTGAAATCAGAGGAAACTCATCAGACTCGTCCAATTCCACATTCCTTGGCTGGGAATGGATGTGGCTCCAGGGAATAGTGTGGATCTGCAAGGGTAATGATGGAGCTGTGCTGGGGCAGGAGCTGGTCTGGAATGGGATGTCCTGGTCCCATCCTGGGCTGCTGCATCACCAATTCCTCCAGACCCTGAGTCTGCCTGGCCACGCTCCTTCCCAAGAACACTGGAGAGTGATTTGAACAGGAATGCAGTGCTTGATAGGGCAGCAAAAGTTGTTTAAGCTGATCGCTCGCAGCAAGCCTTGCATGACTTCCTCCTGTCCTTGGGGACACATTCCAGGCTGAGCCTCCAGGTGCAAAAATCCAGCACAAATCTGCGTTACTTTGGGCAAATCCCAGTCCATTCCACACCCAGGGTATTCCCACAGGAGGTCGGTCTGCTGCAGCCCAAGCAGCTCCCAGGTGCTGCACTAAAAGGGGCTGCCAGCACCCGCAGAGGATGTGCCCAGGACTGGAGCCAGGATCTGCCTGCTCCTGCCCGGCACGGCCCTGGATCGGGGCATGGCGGCGGGACCGTGTGGTGTCACCCACACGTGCCCTCCCGGTGTCACCTTCGCCCCTCCCTCCCCAGGCTGCCCGACGGAGTGGGATGGGGTGAGCTGCTGGCCCGCCCTGCCCCTTGGCCAGTCCCGAGCTGTCGCCTGTCCCGACATCCTGAACGTCTTCAAGAAGTCCAAAGGTCTGAATCCAGCGGGGATCGCTCATCCCACGGGACCCACTCACCCTGCCAGGGACCCCTGTGCCACCCCAGCCCTACCCACTGACCCCACAGCTCCTGCCTCTCCAAAACAAGTGCCCTTGGTGTAAATTGCAGGGGACAGGAAAAGCAGAGGTTCAGGGAGCTGCCACAGCAGGACCCAAATCCTTTCATCCCTCTGTGGGTGGAGCACTTGGGGACCTCCTCCTCCATCCTGGTGACACCAGGACAGTCCCCTTGCTGCTCAGTGCCCTCCTTTCCCACACACCAGCCCAAAGCTCCCGAGCTGTCTCCATCCCTCTTGGAGGGCTGGGAAGGAGAGCTCCCACCTGGAGAATTCCAGTACATCCTTGGACAGGAGTAATTTGGAAAATGATGGGAAATATTTGCTTTGGGGCAAGAACAGCTCAGGAGAGGCTCGATGGAACCCTTACAGGACAAAGGAGCACTTTTATAGCCTTAATTCCCAATTCCCTTCTGCTGGAGGGATCTGCGCTTGTTTTCACACCTTGCCCAAAGTTTTCCTGGTAGTTCCAGGCATGAGGCCAGAGGGGATGATGGAATCCAGAGGGAGTGAAGGGATCCAGAAGGGATGGGGTGTCAATGGGACCTGGGAGTGAGTGTTGGGGTCTGGAAGGGAAGGGACAGTGGTGGGATCCAGAAGGAGCACTGGGGTCTGGGAGGGATGGGACAGCCAGGCCACTCATGTACCACTGCTGGCCCCATCTGTTCCAGGCTGGGCATTTTGGGGTGCCATCAGAGGTGACATCCATGGCTCCCCTGAGGTCCCTCCTTGTCCTACAGGGCTGATCCAGAGGAACTGCACCGAGTGGGGCTGGAGCCTCCCCAGCCCCCCCTACCACAGCACCTGCCAGCTGGAGACCCTTGGCAGCAACAACGACACCGAGGCCAAGGCATGTGGGACCCCTGGGGCTGTGGGGAGCTGTCTCCATGTTCCACTTCCCCCCACTGCCCACTGGGCAAAGAACCCTGGGGATGCTCCCTGGGTTATCCCATCCTTGGGGGGGAGGTGGCCTGTCCCTGCTTGTCCCACACCAGCACTTCCCAGTCCATGTCCCCTCACTCTGCTGGTGCTGTCCCTTCCAGAGAGGCCATTTTGTCACCATGAAGGTGCTCTACACCTGTGGCTACTCCACGTCGCTGGCAGCGCTGCTCTTGGCCATCGGCATCTTCTCCTGCTTCAGGTAGAGCTGGGAGCTGCTCCAGCTCCATGGGCTGGAGGGACACGGGATAAATCCCAGCAGGGATTTATGGCTGCCCTCAGCCTGTCCTCTCCTGGAGCAGCCAGAACACATCCCTGTCAACTGGAAAACTGGGAAGAAAGGGGAGGAATGGCAGCATTCTCCTTCCCTGGTGACCCTTTTTTAATTCTGGTTTTGCAGATCTCCTTGTGCTGCAGGTTTGGGCTCTCCAGAGTTTTCTGGGATGTCCCTTTGTCCCTGAGCAGCCCTAAGTACAGCACAATCCTCTCCTTCCTGATTTTAGAGCAGGAAAGCTTCTCCAGGGCTTTGTGACCATCACCAGCAGTGATCTCCGGGCTGGGCTCCAGCCAGGGAAAGGGACATCAAAGCACCTTCTCTGCCCCTGTTTGGGCCCAGCCCATCTCTCCCTCCTGCAGGAAGCTGCACTGCACCAGGAATTCCATCCACATCCACTTCTTCACCTCCTTCATCCTGCGGGGCACGGCCGTGTTCATCAAGGACAGTGTCCTCTTCTTGGATGAGTCCATCAACCACTGCACAATGTCCACGGTAAATCCCAAACCAGAGCCTGGGAATGGGGCTGGGAGAGCAACAGGGGCTCCTTGGGAAGGAGCTGGTGGGACCCAGGGAGGATTTATCACTGCAAAGAGGCGAGAGAGAGGCTGCGAGGTGGAGGAAATTCTGTTGTGGGTGGCCTCGGGGAGGTTCAGCATTTCTGCATTTCCCTCTGTGCAGGGAACAAGTTCTGTTCTCAAAGCTGCCACTGGCTTCAAGCTGAGTGTCCCCAGTGGTGGCCCCAGTGGAACTAAAGCCCACCACAGCCCCACAGCACCAGGTACTGCTCAGATTTGAGGGTTTCAATCAAAACAGGAACTCCTGAGTGAAGATATAATACTGAGAACACCACAGACACAATGAGAGGGTTTTTAAAGGTCCTACAAAATCAACCCATGGTCACCTGCCTGTAGGGCACAGGAGCAGAACCTGGTGCAGGCAACATGAGGGGCTGGGGCAGAGTCCCTGGGGCTGCACTGAAAGGTCAGCACTGAAAGGTCATCACAGGTGTCCTCGAGAGGGTGGACAGGGAGGGTGACAACCCCCTGTGCCCCAGGACAGGGCATGGTGCACCCTGAGCCATCCCCCTCGTCCCCTGGCAGGTGACCTGCAAAGCAGCCATCACCTTCTTCCAGTACTCAGTGCTGGCCAACTTCTACTGGTTGCTGGTGGAGGGGCTGTACCTGCAGACGCTGCTGCTGCTCACCTTCACCTGCGACAGGAGCTACACCTGGGGCTACATCATCATTGGCTGGGGTGAGTCTGGGACATCTCTGGACTTCCACAGGCAGGAACCACCTGGGAATGACCTAATCTGAGACTCGCCCTGGCCAGAGGTCCCCAGGGCTCCTCCCAGAGTGTCCTCACCCCAACAGCTGCATGGCCTTGGTGGGCACCCACCTGCTCCTGCCAGACCCCAGAGCTGCTGGGGAAGCACGGCCTGATCCAAGACAGGTCCTCCCTTCCCACACCCACCTGGGGCCAGGAGCACCCATCCCAGGTGCCTAGGTGTGATGTAAGAGCACGAGGGCAGGAGGGTGGCCAGGAGGTGACACAGACACAGCACCGTCAGTGGGCACCATCTCCTTCTCCTTGAAGGTCACCTTCCTGCCACATCCAGTGGGCACATGTTTCTATGGAGGGTGACAGAGGGACAGAGGGGTGGCACAGAGGCTTCCCAGAGCACTGGAGGGAACATCCCTGCCTGTGTCCTGTCCTTGCAGGTGTCCCCATGGTCACAGTTGGCGTGTGGGTGCTCACCAGGCTCCAGTACGATGATCACGGGTAAGAGCAGCCGCCCCTTGGCCTTCTCCAGGCCACCTCAGCCACGTATCCCAGTCCAAATCCTGGGAAATTAAACTCTGCCATGGGGTGCTCAGGAGGGAGGGTTAGGCCTGTACTTCATTTAAATGTTATTTCTGTTTCCTGGTGGGTCCCATAGCAGGAGGGATGCAAAGGGGTCAGGGTGCTGGCCAAAGAAATGACAGGGAGACAGCTGAGTCACACGGGTCCCAGTGGGTGCCAGAGCCACCTCTCCTGTCCCGTAGGTGCTGGGATGACTACTCCAGCCTGTACTGGTGGGTGATCAAGGCTCCCATCCTCCTGGCCATATTTGTGAGTGTGTTCCCTGAGAGTCCCACCCCAAGCCAAGGGTCCCACATGGCCAGGGGACCCAGCCGGGGGCTGTGCAGAGCCTGAGATGTGGCTTCTTGGGACAGGTGAACTTCCTCATCTTCCTCAACGTCACCAGGATGTTGGCACAGAAGATCCGGTGCCCAGACCTCAGCAAAACCCACAAGCAGCAGTACATGTAAGGGGCCAGGGCTGTGCCCACCCTGGGCTCTGCAGTCCCAGGGCAGAGGGACCCCCCTTGGACGAGCACAGAGGACAGTCCTTTCACAGAGAACCTACTTGGGGTTAAGACCAAGCAGCAGGAGCACCCAGACTCTTCTCACTCCCCACAGGAGGTTGACCAAATCCACCCTGCTCCTCATCCCCCTCTTCGGGGTGCACTACGTGGTGTTCGCGCTCTTCCCCGAGCACGTGGGCGTGGATGCCCGGCTCTACTTTGAGTTGGTGCTCGGGTCCTATCAGGTAAGATGGGCAGGGAAAGCCCCCATGGTCCCACCCCAAGTCCCACCAGGATCCCCTGGGATGTGGGGCTTTGGCCTCTTTTGGGAGAGGGAGCCCCCAGACACCTGGGGCAGAGCACAAGGATTGGGCCTGGAGAACCTGGCACTGAGTTCCTCTGCCCTGCGGTGGGTCAGAGGTGTGGCATGAGGTAAAGGCAGGCAGAAGATGAGCACAGAGGGCTCCAGCCCCTTCCTCTGGGTGAAAATTGCTCTTCCTGTCCTCTCCAGGGTTTCCTGGTGGCTCTGCTCTACTGTTTCCTCAATGGGGAGGTGAGCGTGTGTCCCCACCCCAACCCTGGGCACCACAGCGGGCACAGGGACACCCCAAGGGTGCCCCAAATCCACATGTGGGCACAGGGACAGTTCTTCCACCCCCTGCACCCCCAGTCCCCTCCGTTGGGTGCTGCCTGGTGTCTCCGGGTGCCAGCACTGCCCCTTGGTGCAGGTCCAGGCTGAGATCAGGAGGAACTGGGGCAAATGGCAAAGGTCCATGGAGAGCAACGTCTTCAACCTGGCCACCCAGGACTTCACAGCGTGACCAGGACAGCATTCCAGGGAAGTGCTGCTGCTGGAGGAGCAGCTCCATGACTGTGGTCCCAGAAAGACCCAACTCCCCTGATTTTGGAGGTTCTGGATGTAACAGCCTCAGAGGGTGGTGAGAACTGCCATGGGAGAGGCTCTGCCTGCTCAGTGCAGGTGGATCTTGTACCCTGTTGTGGCACCTCACCCCCTCAGAGCTCTCACTGCTTCGGGGCAGAGTTTCAGGTAAAGGGACCTTCTCCACTTTTCTGCCTGAAACCGGGAAGGAAACACAAAAATCCTTTGCCCAAGGACAGCTGGTGGTTTTTGTTTGCACTGAAGGAAAACAAGTGGCACTGATACTGAAGGGATTCACTGATGGATATTTTCCCCCTTGAGTTACAGAATCATTTCCCTCCTGGGTAGATTCCTAAACACAGCCAGGAACCTCCCTGGGGATGGGCAAAGGATACAGAGAGAGGCAAAACCTCACACCTCTACAAGCAAGAGGCTCCCAAAGGCCTCAGGACCAAGTTCCTCCCCAGTTCCCAAAATCTTTCCCTTTTTCCTGTTTCAGTGGATTGACCTGGAGATGTTCCATTGCCAGGAGAGCTCTCCCAGACCTTTGCACTGAGGAATGGGACCCACCTGGCTTCCCTGGGGGTCCTTTTTCCAGGGATAGGAAGGGTTTTGCCAATAAAATCATTCCTAAGTCCAGCCTAGCTTTTCAGAGGGTTGGTTTGCTCCACAAACTCGGAGAATTCGGGACTGGGGGGGCTACAGGATGCCCATGATGGAATGCCTGGAAGTACCTCCCAGGCAATCAATGCTTTTCCCCTGCCTGGTGAAGCTCACAGGGAACAGATGGAGGAGGAAGGTGAGGAAGAGCTCAAGGTGGGGGCACCATGAGCAGTCCCAGAGGTCCTGGGTTGCCCTGTCCCCCCTGGGTCACAGCTGCCCACACCACCCCACACCTTGTTCCTCCACCATGAACATCCTTCATCCTCCCAGGTGGTGCCTCCAGGAGCAAGAGAGGCCCCAAAGGCCCTTTTGCCAAACTTCCGGGCCTCTCCCATGCTCCTGAGACTGGAGCCACCCGATCCCAGCCTCACTTCTCACTCTGCCCTGGGTTGTCTTTTCTCTGTGGTGCCACTTGTCCTTCCCTAAATAAACCCCAGATGCTGGCCCCTGTCCAAACTGCAGGATCTCCAGAGATCCCGTCTGGGGGGGCACTGAGAGGAAACAAAGCTCCAGAGCTGATTTGAGGTGAGATGGGAGATGTTCCATTAAAAAACCCTCCAGAGCCTCCTGAGTCATCAGAGAGGAGCTCAGGAGCTGTCAAATCCCTGTCGGCAGCCAGGAAGGGACCAGAGGTGAACAGAATCTCTCTCCATCATTAGTGATGATGTGAAGGTTGGCAGGGACAAGACAGCAGCAGATTGAGCCAGGGCTGGAGATGCTCAATGGGAACATCTGTTTCTGTAAAACTTTGAAAAACTCTGGATTTGCACCTATTTCCAGCTGCAGATGGATTTTCAGGGTGATGAATGACCCCAAACGACCCTCTGGGATTTGCTGGGCTTTGAACCCCATGGGACAGGAATCCCACGGGACTTTGAACTCCCCGCAGGACAGGAGCCCAGTGTGGGTCCAGGAGGGGACTGGGAATCACCCTCAGCCTACAGGAAAGCTTTCCCAAAGGCGCTCAGCATGAACCACGCCCTGAAGCTGCAAAAGATCATGGGAAAGATCTTAAAGGGTTGAAAGAGACCTTAAAGCTCATGGGCAGGGACACCTCCCACTGTCCCAGGCTGCTCCAAGCCCTGTCCAGCCTGGCCTTGGACACTGCCATGGACGCAGGGGCAGCCACAGCTGCTCTGGGCACTCTGTGCCAGGGCCTCCCCACCCTCACAGGGAGGAATTTCTTCCAAAGTTCCTCATGATCTCAGAGGTTTTTTCCAGCCTAAACGATCCTGAGTCTGTGCTCGGGAAGGCTGAGCCCAGGCAGAGCAGGGTCGGGTTTCCCGCATCCCTTCTCCAGCACGGCCGGAGTGCCACAGCCTGGCACCCTGCTCACGCTTGATGTCCCCCGGGCCCTGTGTGCCCCCGCAGGGCCAGAGCGGTGTCCGGGGCCGGGGTGTTTTGCCTGGAGCCGGAGGGTGGCACTGCGGCCCCTCCACAGCGGCGCAGCCCGGGGGCTGCGGGAGCGCAGGAGCGCGGTGTCCCCGCGGGGCACGGGCACAGCGGGGCCACCCTGGGGTGCCCGTGGCCACTGACCAGGGCACCGAGAGCGCAGCGGGTGAGGTAAGAGTCACGCTGCTCGGGAAGAGCTGGGATAGCCCGGCCGCGCCGGCCAGGTGCGGGTTAATCCGTGATGGGAAGGGGAATAGGGCCGAGGGCTGGGGGCGCAGTGCCTGATGCTGCTCTCCGTGTCGGCATTCCCGATCTTCCGGAGCTGCCAGCACTCCCTGCCTGCGAGCAGAGGGTGCCCTGTGCTTCCATCTGCTCCTTCATCCCGCTCCGGGATGGTCCCAGCTCTGCAGCTCGGGGCATTCTCCCTCCTCGTGTCCCAACTCTCTGTGAGTTCCCACCTTCCCCTGTGCGGGCAGCTCCGGATCTGCCAGTCCCTGCCTGCCCAGGGACCGCCAGAGCCCCGGGGGCACTGCCAGTCCCACAGCAGGGACAGCGCTGACAGCGCAGGAGAGCTGGAGAGGGACTGGGGACAAGGGATGGAGACACCAGGCACAGAGAATGGTTTCCCACTGCCAGAGGGCCGGATTAGGTGGGATATTGGGCAGGAATTGTTCCCTGGGAGGGTGAGAGGCCCTGGCACAAGGTGCCCAGAGCAGCTATGGCTGCCCCTGGATCCCTGGCAGTGTCCAAGGCCAGGCTGGACACTGGGGCTTGGAGCAGCCTGGGACAGTGGGAAGTGTCCCTGCCCATGGCAGGGCTGGCACTGGATGGACTTCAAGGTCCCTTCCCACCCAAACCACTCCCTAATTCTGTGATCCTGTGGTGGATCCAGCACCACAAGCCAGGGCACCTCAGATACCCCAGGGCCCCAAATGCCGGACCAAGCACTGCCCTAATTCCACCCTGGAAACCCAAGGACACATTTTTCCCACCCTGATCAGTGTTGTCAGTACCTCTGGGTGCCCCAGGCTCCCATTCCTATTGGGATTTATTGGTTTTGCAGACAGAACACATCCCACAGAGCAGGAGACACATCCCAGGGTTTCCTGCCACACGCCAGGCCTGTCCTTGGTCTGGGAAAAGGAAAATTGGTCCTGTGCAGCTTGAAAAATCTTCCCGTGGTGACAAGGCTGGGCTTGGGTCAGCTGCTGGGAGCCACCAAACATCCCCTGAATTCCCTGCTGTGACCAACAGAGAAGTGGAAAGTCCCCAGAGCCACAGCAGGAGGGTGTCCCTGTTCCTCTCCCTGGCCATCTCCCTGTCCCTGCTGTCCTCACTGTCTCCCTGTCCTGTTCCCTGCTAAAACCACTGACCCCGGGATTCACAGGGGATGCTCCATGCCCCTGGATTGTGGCTGTTGTTCTGCTGCTGCAGAAAGGAACTTCTGAATCAATACTATTATGCAGAAGCTATTTATTGTTTACATTGCAACTCCAATTACACATTTCTAAGACAAGTCTTTACAAGTTCACACATAGCTTGATTGGTTGATCAGTCCCTTTCACTCAAGTACTACAAGGGTCTCTGGAAAAGTGATTGGTTAAAGTCCAGGTGCTTCTTTATCTAGTGCTTTCATTATTTGTAGTTAGTTTCTCAGCATCTTTATTCTCAATTTAATGTAATTGTTTTAGCAACCTTGATGAATTTCAGAGGATCTGATAAGCACACCTAGAAATAATTTGGCTAGGGCATCCCTGGGAACAAGTTATTCAGATGCATTCCAACATGCTGCTGAGCTCCCAGTAGGCTCCCGATGCCAGCCCTGCCTGTTGCCTTCTCTGGGAGCTGGTCTGGGCTCTTCCCTCTCTCCTTGCCTTGACTTTATCCCCTCTGAGCCTGCTTGGGACTCCAAGCCAGCCAGAAGAGCCCTAATTTTTAATTGAAGAGATCCAAGTTATGCTTCACAAAGCACACCTCTGGCATCCCCTGCATGGAGCTCATTCTGCTCCACCTTTCGCTGGAGACCTGAACTGGCTCCTGCTCTGCCTTATTCCCACAGCCTCATGCAGGAAAGGAAAAGCATGGAGGCAGAAGCAGAATCAATCCAAGGAGCTCCAATTCCCAGCTCCCTGGTGTCAGGGCTGCAGGCCTGCCCATGGATGTGTTGATTGTGGAGGATGCTGGAGAGGACAGGGATGAGGGGCTGGGCAGGGAAGGGGATTCCCATGGGGACAAAAACGTGACAGACACCCTTCGTTTGCCGGTAAGGGGAGAAGCGTGCCTGCTCCTGGGTGCTGAACAATGGGAATGACGCTCCCAAAGAGCCACGGGCTCGGGGACAGCATCGGCAGCAGCATTGGCACCGAGTCCCCCCCATCCCTCGCAGTTGTCCCGCTGCTGTTCCCAGTCGCCTGCCACTGCCGGGGAGGCGCTGGCCAGGGTCGCTCACACCTCCCCTCCACCTCCCCGCGTCCCATCGGGTGCCAAAGCCAGCCCAGAGCCGCCTCCCCGCCTGGGGCGCTCCGCTGTGCCCGGGCGGGCGCGGGGCAGGGGGGTCCCCGCGGGCAGGACCCGGGGCCGGGGCGATGGAGCCGCGGGGCTCCGGCCCCGCCAGCGCCGTGATTGGCGCGGCGGGGGACGAATGCCACGGCTGAGAAGGGCCAGGCTACCTGAAGGACCCCGCATGTCCTCAGGTTTCACTCATGACCATCTGACAGCAGCAGCAGCTGCTCGGCCAAGTCGCCGAGCCAAAGCCTCCAGGAGTCGAAGGAGAGGGAAATTCAGGCCCTAAAAGGTCTCTCCTTGGGATTTCGCATTCTCCACCCAACAGTAAGTACTGGGGTCAGCCCTGGGCTGCCGCCAGGCCCCTGAGCAGGAGCTGCAGGGTCTTGGATGTCCCTGGGTTTGTCGTTGTGGCTGTGCCTGGAGCAGTACTGGCAATGTCCCAGGATTTGCGGTCCAAGCGCTGGAGGTGGATGGGACCAGGATGGATTCTGTTGTCTCTGGGGGGTGTTTAGGAGTGGAGTCACTGGCTGACCCCCCTGCGTGGAAAACTGTCCAGGACAGGGGACAAAGTCCCCACAAAGGTGCGGGCAGGGCACAGGGACGAGGGTGGCAGCAGCCAATGGGCCCTCAGTGGCCACAGAGCTGTGTCAGGATGAGAGGGGACAGTCAGAGACAGGGCGGGCAATGAGTTCCTGAGCCACTTTCCCCGCTGCAGTAAAGGAGCCACAGGCAGAGCTCACAAGTTGCAAGGCTCCTTTCTCCTGGCTTCTCCTCCTGGAGGTCTAAATATAAACCCTGGCCTGGGCAAACCAAGGTTGCAGGAAAGGTCTGCGGGTGCTCCCAGTGTCTCCTTTCGGGAAGGGCCCTGTTCCTGCAGAGCCCCCGTCCCCTGTGGGGCAGCAGAGAGGGACCCCGAGGGCAGAGGGGAGGAGGTGGGACCCCTGTGGCACGCAGGAGTGTCGGGGATGGGGTGGCAGGGAATGGGAGGCTGTTCCCACACTGGGGCTGTGGGTGCACAGGCACAGCCAAAAGGGTGCCAGGGTGAGCCCAGGGCGGGGTTCAGAGTGCCCCCCATGGGAATCAAGCAGCTCAAGAGCTGGAGTTCAGCTCAGGGTTTTTGGGTGCTGTATCCCCTCTGTGCCAGCTCCCATCATTCGCTGCATGGGGCAGAACCTGCTGTGCTTCACCAGAGCCATTTTGGGGTTTACCCAGGGGCAGTCAGCCCCTATTCCCCCCATTTGCCCCATTCCCCCATCTCTCATTTCTGGAGCCAGTGCAGACCTGCAGAGGGAAGCTTGCCGAGGAACACAAGCATTTCCTCCCCTGCCCTTCCAGGCACTGATGGAGCTGTCAGGGATCAACCTGCGGTGGGTGAGGGATGGAACTGTGGCTGCCAGCAAGGGACAGCAATTCCATAAAGCCCTGGGGACAGCAGGACATCCCAGTCAGTCCCATTATCCCAGGGACATCCCAGATGGGTTGATGCAGTGCTGGAGCTGCCCCCTCTGGTCTTTTCCAGGAAAAATGCTGGATTTATAATGGTTTGAGGGGGGAAGAGTATATTTACAGGAACTGATTAACGAGCACAAAGTCCCACCTTGACTCTGCTGTGCTAATATTTAAATAGCATTTTCTGTTTTCTGATTTGTGCAGAAGGGTCCAGTTCAGGCAAAAGGGCTGTGTGGAGTCCTTTGGGCAGCTCCTGCCCCATTCAGGGGAATTTCCTGGGTTTGGGGTAGGAGAGTGAGGAGCAGAGACATGCGGAGGCGTCCAGCACCGTTTCTGTTTGCAGCAGGTTGGACCAACAAGGTTCCGTTGGCAGCAGGTTGGATTAATGAGGTGGTTTTGGTGCAGGGGAGAAAGGGGAGAAGGTGGTGGATGCTTTGGGGGAGTTGTGAGGGAAGAAATCCCAATTTAGCTCAGGAGAGAGCAGGGAGGATGCTCAGCCTCTGTGCCTGTGCTTGTCCTGCTGCCTCCCTCCTGGGATTCATAAATCCCTGGAAACACCTTGTCTTTGGCACCCCCTCTCCATTTCCAGGTGGATGTGAATGAGATCCCTTGGGCTGTGAGGCTCAGAATCTGGGACAGGTCCAGGTGCCCCGTGCTGGCCCTGGGTTGCAGATGTCTGCTCCAGGGAATTGGGATCCAGAGGCTGCAAAGGGAAGAGGGGAATCCTCCAGCCCTGGGAAGCCGCAGGGCTATTGCAAATCCCATGGGAGCAGCAGGTCTGGGAGCTGCTGCTGCTGCTGTGTTGGGGATCCCTGCAGGAGCTGGTGTCTCTCCTGGCATCCCTCAGAGGTGGGGGCATCCCTACCCCCTGTACCCCCAAGCCTGGGGGACCCCGAGGGGGCAGCGAGTCACTCCAGCCCCACGACACTCTCCCTTCCCCCATGCTGTCCCCTCGCTGCCATCCTAGCACGGCTCAGATCCTTTCCAAGCCTGACATGGGAGCTGCTGGCAGGGAGAAGCCACAGCTCAGGATGACACCCGAGTGCAGGGTGGGCAGTGGGCAAGCACAGGGTCTGCACTTTAACCCTTCCCTGGCTGCTCATGCCTCCAGCACCGTCAACCCCTCCAAAATAACTCTGAGCCGCCACCCAGCCCGGTGTCCCCTTTCCAGCAGTACCCTGTCCCCCAGCTGGAGTGGGGATGGGGTGGCATCCCCGGCTCCAGGCAGGAATGGGTCAGTGCGTGGCTGCAGGATGGTGCAACCTCCTATTTCCATCTGTGGCCGGGGAGAGTATCCCAGGATTTCACAGCTCCCGGGCTGTGTGTGCCACCCCCACCCTGCACAGCAGGTACAGCCTCAGGCACTGAGCCCCAGGAACTCCAGGGCAGCAGCGATCTGGGAATTGCAGGGAATTCATTCCCACGTGGGTTTGATGCTGAGGCAGGAGCCCCTCTGCAGAGCTGGATTTTTGGGGTCGATGTCCCTGGAGGAGCTGTTGGAGATTCAGCGTGGAGCATTTGTCTCTCCAAAGGGAGATAGTTGACAGGATGGGCTGGGCTGAGTCTTTGCAAGGAGCTGGAGGAGGGAGAGGCACCGTTTGTGCCAGGTGCAGAGCGCCCAAAGCAGTTCAGAGCTCATGGAAGGTGCTGCTGGAATGGGACACAATTCCAATGGAATTGTGCATCCATCCTGTTCCATGGAAACCCCTCAGTGCCAGCACAGCTGCTGGGTGTCCTTGTCCCAGTGCAGCAGTGGGTTGGCTGTTGCCAGGAAAAGGCTGGACAGTGCTGGGAGGGCTCCTCTTTGCTCTAGACAGGCAAAAAGCAGCGAAGCTGCATCATTCCTTTGCAGGGAATTCATTCTCCTTGTGCATAAAATCATGAAATCAAGGAATGGTTTGGGTTGGGAAGACCTTGAAGTTCAGCTCATTCCACAGGCAGGGACCCCTCCCACTGTCCCAGGCTGCTCCAAGCCCTGTCCAGCCTGGCCTTGGGCACAGCCAGGGATCCAGGGGCAGCCACAGCAGCTCTGGGAATTCCATCCCAGCCCCTCCCCACCTCACGGGGAGGAATTCCTGCCCAATATCCCATCTCTCCCTGCACTCTGGCAGTGGGAAGCCGTTCCCTGTGTCCTGTACCTCCAGTCCTTGTCCCAAGTCCCCCCCCAGCCCACACAGCTACCCCAGCCCCTTGTGCTGCTGCCCAAGGTGACCTGTGGGTGACACGCAGTGGCCTTGGCTGGGGGACTCTGGTGACACCAGAGGAACAGGAACTGCTGCAGCATCTCAGTGTCCCTGCTCTGGCTGGGAAAAGGCATCCAGCAGTGCTGGGCTGGCTCTGGAATCATTTCCCAAGGGCTTTCAGCAGACCTTCCCTTTGGCTGGGTTCAGGGTGACGGATGCGCTTGGAAACATCCCACATTCCTGCTGGCACACTTGGCTTGGGCCTCGCTGCAGGCACAGCAACAAACCCCACCCAGAGCAGGGTAAAGAGCCGTGGTGGTGACAGGAACCAGCACTGGGGACATGTCACTCACGGGAGCCACCAGTGCGGGAGGTGTCTGAGCCACACAGCCCCGCTGAGCACTGAAAAACACCTGGAATTCAAACAATAGTGCTGGAAAATGAAAAATTAATCTTTTNTGAAATCAAGGAACGGTTTGGGTTGGAAAGACCTTGAAGTTCAGCTCATTCCACAGGCAGGGACCCCTCCCACTGTCCCAGGCTGCTCCAAGCCCTGTCCAGCCTGGCCTTGGGCACAGTCAGGGATCCAGGGGCAGCCACAGCTGCTCTGGGAATTCCATCCCAGCCCCTCCCCACCTCACGGGGAGGAATTCCTGCCCAATATCCCATCTCTCCCTGCACTCTGGCAGTGGGAAGCCGTTCCCTGTGTCCTGTACCTCCAGTCCTTGTCCCAAGTCCCCCCCCAGCCCACACAGCTACCCCAGCCCCTTGTGCTGCTGCCCAAGGTGACCTGTGGGTGACACGCAGTGGCCTTGGCTGGGGGACTCTGGTGACACCAGAGGAACAGGAACTGCTGCAGCATCTCAGTGTCCCTGCTCTGGCTGGGAAAAGGCATCCAGCAGTGCTGGGCTGGCTCTGGAATCATTTCCCAAGGCCTTTCAGCAGACCTTCCCTTTGGCTGGGTTCAGGGTGACGGATGCGCTTGGAAACATCCCACATTCCTGCTGGCACACTTGGCTTGGGCCTCGCTGCAGGCACAGCAACAAACCCCACCCAGAGCAGGGTAAAGAGCCGTGGTGGTGACAGGAACCAGCACTGGGGACATGTCACTCACGGGAGCCACCAGTGCGGGAGGTGTCTGAGCCACACAGCCCCGCTGAGCACTGAAAAACACCTGGAATTCAAACAATAGTGCTGGAAAATGAAAAATTAATCTTTTTTCTCACTCTCTAAGTCTTCTGAGCCCACTTCTTTTTTAAAATAGAGTGGGAAAAAGCTTGGGGTGACTTAATTTTCTTGATGGTGTTGTTTGCTTGTGAAAACTGCCCACCCTCTGCCTTTAAAGCAGTCTAAAAACACGGTGAATTTCCAGAACCAGCTTGGTGGTAGAATTCCAGCATCCCATAGCAGTGTCTTAAGAGCCATTTGTGTTTAGAAAGAAATTCTGGAGATGGTTTTTATAATGGAGATACAGCATAAAATTAAGGGAACTCAAGTTATCCAGGGATGGAAGCATCAAACTCTTCAATGGCACAGAAAGAGATGTATTAAACAAACACTAAATGGTTGATTTTGTCTGGCACAGCTGAAGGTGCTTATCTGAGTTCATGGAAGAAGCTCCCATAGTCCTGAAAATTGCAATGCCCTGCTCAGCCCCTGGAGAATCTGCAGGACCTGAGGTGAATCTCCCCCACCTACAGGATTGAAGTTCTCCATTCCCTGTACAACTTGTGGATTAAAAAAATCCATTTCACATCAGATTTTCTCAATCTCCCCATGTTTTTTCCTAAAACTTGTGGGAAATACAGTAGCAATTAAACAAACACCCCATAGGACTTTTTCAGCCCGTGGCATCCCTAGGACCACACCAGGAGTATTTCTGCAGCCATCAGACTTTCCAACACAACTTTCTGTCCCTCTGCAGGTTCCTGGTGCCCTGGCTGCATTTGAAGCAAAATTGGGTTTTCCTGGCAGCCTAATCCGTGGAATTTGAGGGGCTTTTAAAACCTATTTAATGCATGCAGGGATGAGGAGGGAGGTTCATGGACACACAGCAAGGTTGGGAGAGCAGGGTTGTGAATGGCTCAGGGATCTGAGAATCATGGAATGAGCTGGGTCAGAAGGGACCTTAAAAGTCATTTAATTCCACTGCCACCATAGGCAGGGACACCCCCACTGTCACAGGGTGCTCCCAGCCTCATCCAATCCAGCCTTGGGCACTGCCAGGGATCCAGGGGCAGCCACAGCTGCTCTGGGCACCCTGTGCCAGGGCCTGCCCACCCTCACAGGGAACAATTCCTGCCCAATATCCCATCCAGCCCTGCCCTCTGGCAGTGGAAGCCATTCCCTGTGTCCTGTCCCTCCATCCCTTGTCCCCAGTCCCTCTCCAGCTCTTCTGGGGCCCCTTTGGGCCCTGGAAGGGGCTCTGAGCTCTCCTTGGAGCTTTTCCTCTCCAGAGGAACACCCCCAGCTCTCCCAGCCTGGCTCCAGAGCAGAGGGGCTCCAGCCCTGGGAGTAGCTCTGTGGCCTCCTCTGGACTCACCCCACATCCCTCTGATGTTGGGGATGGATGCAGAATCCCCATCCTCCCTTTCCCTGCTGCCCCAGGAATGCAGCCCAGGACAGGACCGGGAGGCAAAGCTGCTCCTGGAGGAGTGGACGTGTGCAGGGGAGGGGGATGGTGACCCTGGCAGCGCTGGGGACACCCCCGAGCTCCCAGGGCTGAGCTGTGACTCAGCCCCAAACCCTGCGGGACCAGACGGGCCCTGCTGCCCCACCCTGTCCCAGCCGGGTCCCTGCCGGGGATGATCGGGATACAGAGGGAAGGGTTTTCCTGCGGGCATCAGCCCTGGGCGCTGTTGGGGTGGCGGCGGCACCTCCGGGAGGTTCTGGGGGGCTGCTGCAGGATTGTGCTGGGCTGTTTTGGGCCGGGGTGTGCCAGGCTCTGGTTTCCTGAGTGCCAGGTGCGAACGCAGCTCCAGAGCAAGGCCAGCCCCGTGCCCGCTTGGCACCGTCTGTCCCCTCACTGCCCTGGTCTCACGGGTCCCTTGTCCCACACTAATCCCTGTGGCAGGGCCCCAGGCCTGGCTCTGCTATTCCTGCTGAGTGAAGCTGATTTACACCTGCTCGGGGCCGTGCCGGGTGCTTTTTCTCCTGTACTCGTGTCCCGGTTGGTCTCTGCCGGGTTTTTCCAGAGTGCCTCAAGAGGATGAACCTTGCAGGGCAGGTTTACAGGTGAACTCCTCTTAGAGCAAGTCAGGGCAGCTCCTTGAGCTGTGTTTGAGTGCTCAGGGCATCCCGCTGCTGTTCCCGATGCCCGTAGGGCTGGGATTTCCCAGGAGCAGCATCCAGCCTTGGTGCACCCCCAGTTATGCCTGTCCTCACTCACCCAGCCCTGAGTGTGCTGGGGGGAGCTGCATCTCTCTGGGCTGATTGCATGGGAAACTCCAGGGCTGCAGATGCTCCCCCAGAGCACAGGAGACTCCAGGTTGGCAGGTGATCCCCCAGAAAAATGCCTTAGGGAGGGGGAAGCTGGAGCCTGGATCAGGCAGGTAAGGGGAGATTCCAAGCCCCTGCATCCCCCAAAGCCAAGAATGTCATCTGTCCCCCTCTTCCTCAGCCCATGGGAGGTTATTTTCTGGGCAGAATGAAGCGCCTGGATTGGGGTGACTTTTCCAGCAAGCTCAGATAGGACCTGCCACCCTCTGTCCTGTTATACACAGCCTCTTACACAGCATCCCTGGGAGCTCCCAAACCAGTCATGTTATTTTGGTGCCAAATTCCTTTGTGTGCCCTCTGAGCAGCAAAAATATCAGAGGGAACTGAATTTGTCTCCAAGTGCAGCCCAGGCACTCCTGAGCCAGGAGCTGCTCCCAGTTCCCTGCTGGGAATTCCTGATGCAGGAGCTGGGGGTTGAGATGCTCATCCAGGACATGCCATGGGCAGTGTCCCAGTGCTGTGTCACAGCAAAAAGGAGTCATTCATCTTAGCTGAGCAACCAAGATTTAAGAAGCAAATAAATCAACGCTCTGTAGAGACATTTTAAGTTATTGATTTCCCAGTAGGAAGGATGATGGGGCAAGGATTTTCCTTAATCAGGGACTCTTGGAGGACTCAGGTCCTGGAGAGCTGGGCCAGAGGCCCAAGGGACCTCACGGGTGATTTGTACCCAGGGCAGCACCTGTCACTGGGCCTGAACTGCCTTTACCTATGGAGGCGCAAAGAGTTTGATCTGGGTTATTTATAGGAGCTGCTAAAAATGTGCGAGGATATGCCAGGCCAGGGGCAGGACCTGCTCCTCCTGTTCCCACAGCCAGGGGCTGGTCCCAGGGTGGGGCCCAGCCATGCACCCTACCCAGTGTGGGACTGGGCTTACTGGGGACAGGGGGGTGCTGGGCTGAGCCCTCACAGAGCCCGGACTTAGCTTTGGTTCCGAATTTGGGAAGCAGCCAGAGATGCTGGTGGCTTCCCTGCTGTGGTGAGGACATGGGATTAGTCCTGCTCCTGCTCCCTGGAGCCATCCCATCCTCTCTGGGTGGCCCCAAATGGTTCAGAGCAGGACCAGGAGCTGCAAAAGACCCCGAAAAGCCACAAAGATTTCCCATGCCAGGGGCCACATCCACTTTGAGCCTCCCAGTGTAACTCTAGGCAGCGCTGCCCTGCCCCAGCATCTCCCTCGGCGGCTGCCAGTCCCGCTCCCGGGGCTGCCAGGCGCTGCTCCATCGGCTGGGAAGCGGCTCGGTGGCTCCAGCCCAGCGACAGCGAGAGGGGACACGGGCAGGAGCGGAGCTGGGGCTGCTCGCTCGGCTCCCTGCGGCCCAGGAATGAGCAGAGTCATGGGGCTGCAGAAACCTGAGCCCGGCGCTGATCGCTGGTGGCAGCTGGAGGCAGAGCCACCTCCGCCCACGGGGACAGCGCTGCGGCACCCGGGGCAAACGCGGCACTGCGGGTGGGACAGCAGCGCTCTGGCACGGACTGGTCCTGACAGCTCTGCAAATCCCGATTTCCAGGGAAATTGAGAGCGCCCAGAGCAACGAGCTCGTGTGAATCCTCAGAGGTGCCGGAGATGAGGTGGGGAGGTCCCCCATGGGCACTGTGGCTCCTGCTGGAGCATGGGCGCTGCTCCTCCTGATGATCCCGATGAATCCGTTCCCAGCTGGAGGTGCCCCAGCACCTTCCCACTGCGATTTGGGGTGATAAAGTGCTGTGCAGCCCTGTGCATTTTGGCTTTTTTGAGCTCCCTGTTATCGAGGGCAAGGTTCTAGGGCTGCTCAAGTGGAGCAGGAATGGGGTGTAAGTGCAGAGTAACTCCGTGAGAAGCAGCACTGGCGGGACCTCTGCCCCCTGCCCAGATATTGTCCCCTCCCAGAGACACCTGCAGCCCAAAATTCCCTTTTTGTTTGCTCTGATGAGATCGCACCTCTGGGGTCCATTCCCCCCTCCACAAACACACACACACCCCCGTGGGGGACCTGCTCTGGGCTCTGTTTTGCAGCTGTTGGGGCCACAAGTTGGGCTGGGGCCAGACTCCACTTTGCAGTGATGTGACTCAGTTTGTGCCATTATATAACCCCATTCAGCAAGGACAGAACTTTCCCTAAAACAGATGGAGTCAGAGAATCCTTCTGGTTGGAAAAACCCTTGGAGATCATCAAGCGTCCCCCAGCACTGCCAAGGCCACCACTGGCCCCTACCACCAAGTTCCACATCCACAGGGCTTTTAAACCCCTCCAGAAACTGGGACTCCACTCCTGCCCTGGGCAGCTGTTCCAAAGTCTGGCCAACTTTTCCATGAAGAAATTTTCCCAACACCCAACCTCAACCTCCCCTGGCCCAGCCTGAGGCCATTCCCTCTCCTCCTGTCCCTGTTCCCTGGGAGCAGAGCCCAACCCCCCTGGCTGTCCCCTCCTGTCAGGAGCTGTGCAGAGCCAGAAGGGCCCCCCTGAGCCTCCTCTGCTCCAGGCTGAGACCCCCCCCAGCTCCATTTCCAGTCTCTTTTCCCATCAGGGCTGTAAATGTCTGGTTCTCCCTAATCCTAAAGGGCTGAGTGTTTCCAGCTCTCAGCAGGGCAGGGTTGAGGCTGTGAGGAGTTTGATTCTGAAGGTTTTTTGGGGGCAGGTGCTTGGCAGCATCATAGAAAGTTTTGGGTTGCCATTGGGATGCTGGGTTTGGGAGGGCACAGCTGTCTTAGTGTCCATGAGATGCAGGGTCGAGTTTTATGGAATATTGGGCTCATATCCATTAACAATTTGGTGGTTGTGGGACATTATCAAGGCACAGAGGCTCAAAGCAAGAACTCCTGTGGTGTTGGGAGAGCCTCTGTCAGTGTCTCCACCTCCCCCAGGGCATGGTAGCCTCTTCCCCCAGGTGCAGCCACTCCTCCTCACTCCCCTCTCTCCAACCCTTTTTGTCCTTATCTCTCCTAACCCACCTACCCTATTCCTTCTGAGAAGTCATCCTGATCCCTGTAACCTCCAAAAGTGCCATTACTGCTTCACTTTTTAGCTCGGGATAAGCCTTTAGCCCTTCCTGGGAGCAGAATCACCCAGCAGTGCAGGTTCCTCGTGCTTCCCCATGGCTGGGAGCTGTGCCAGGGCCATGGCCCTGCAGGACCCAGCTCCTCTGGCTGAGGAACCTCTTGCTTAGGGCACCCCTTGCAGGAGCTGCAGGAGCAGAATTGTTGATGCCCTGCCAAGGAGAGGAAGCTGGAGTGTGGCTGCTGCTTCACAAGGTGTTTGGTTGTGTTGAAACACCGTGTTTGGGTTGTGAAATTGTGTGTCTGACACAGCCAGGTGGTGACAGGGACACCGGGTGTGCCAGCCTCATGGTGCCTCCTGACTGGAGGTGGAGTCACAGAATCACAGAATTAATGAGGCTGGAAAAGACCTTTGAGATCTTCAAGTTCAATCCATGACCCCCTTGTCACCCAGACCATGGCACTCAGTGCCACATCCACACTTTCCTTAAACACCTCCAGGAAAAGTGACTCCACCACCTCCCTGGGCAGCTCCTTCTGATGCCAAACCTTCCTGGGAAAAAATTTCTCCTGATATCCAGCCTAAACTTCCCCTGGTGCAGCTTTGTGTCCCTTTGTTCTTGGGAGCAGAGCCCAACCCTCCTGTCAGGGAGTTGTGCAGAGCCAGAAGGTCTCCCCTGAGCCTCCTCCCCTGCTCCAAATGGGAATAGGGGTCTGGGAGGAGCAGGAGCACACAGGCTGCTAAAACCCCAATGAGATCCTGCCCCCAAGATGTCCCCAGCCGGTGTTTGAGCCCCTTTGTCCCCGCAGGCTGGGCGCGGGTGGCCTGGAAGCAGAATGAGAGGATGGCCGGCCTGCCGCACATCCCAGGCCCCGAAAACCTGCGCCCCTTCACCCCGGCCTCGCTGGCCGCCATCGAGCAGCGCATGGCCGAGGCCGAGGCGCTCCGCATAAAGCGGCAGCAGGTGGAGATGCCCGAAGAAGAGGAGGTCAAGCCCAGCAGTGACCTGGAAGCTGGGAAAAACCTGCCCCTCATCTATGGTGATCCACCCCCGGAGCTCATTGGGACTCCCCTGGAGGACCTGGACCCTTTCTACAAGGACAAGAAGGTGAGGGCCGGAGCTTTGCCCATGGTAGGCTTGGCCTTAGGTGTAAGTCCCAAGAAAAAGACCCAAGCAGGGACCTCCTGTGCTTTCCACTGTGCTTGCCTGAGCCCATCCTGGTGATCCACCACCTCAGATTGCTGTGGTTTGTTTCTCTTCCAAAACGGAGAGCATCTCCAAGCCTTTGGAGCTTCAAACTTGCAGAGAGATCTCTCCTCTGACAGCAGTCCTTGTTCCGTGGTGTTTTGGAGGATGTTAGAAGGACTAACCCCCCCTCTCCTCTCTTTTCTCCACAGACCTTCATAGTCCTCAACAAGGGCAAGTCCATCTTCCGCTTCTCAGCCACCCCTGCCCTCTACATGCTGGGGCCCTTCCACCCCATCCGCAGAGGAGCCATCAAAGTCCTCATCCATTCATATCCTTGTTGTCTGGGATGCTTCTCCATGGCCAGGTCAAACCCTGGTGTCCAAAGAGCCCCAGGAGAGGGACAAGGGAAGGGGTTCATGATGGAGCTGTGTGGAAGGTGCCTGGGCTCCCAGCTCAGCCATGGCCTGCTGCCCAGTGCTCTAGTCCGAGGAGCAGGTTCTTGATGGGCACCTTGGCAGCACCAAGAGCTCACTCTTGGTTGGAGAAGGGGGGAATCAGTTTGGCTGGAGAAGGGAAGAAACACAAGTGTTGATGCTTCCTAGGGTGAGGATGAAGGGTTTTGAGGTCTGGAGAGACTTGGAAAGGAAGGGAAATGTTCATGGGTCAGGGGATCTGGTCCCACTGCAAAGTGGGTGAGCAGGGGAACTCCAGGGAGGCTTTGGGAGAGGGAAGCAGAGGAACCAGGACAGAGGGAAAGGCAGGAAAGGAACCCAAGAGCATGAGGGGGATTGCAGGGTGGGGTGGAAGTGATCCCAGCAGACATCTGGAGGATGTGTGGGTTCAGGACTATGAGGGAGGAGGAAAAAAGGGAAGTTTTGCAGCAGAGGGGTCTAAGCCTAAGCGTTGGACCTTTCTAGAAAAAGGTTGAATGTTTTTGAGGTCTGGAGAGACTATGAAAGGAAGGGAAAGCTGTATCCCCAGGTGATGGAGGGGAAGAAGCACAGGGGGGGAAGAAAGGGAGGCAGAGCCAGCACCATAGAGCTGGGAAGGGGAGCAGAAAGGAAGGGAAGGGGCTGGGACCATGCACAGGAGCTGAGAGGAAAACTGGGAAGTGTGAGCACAGGGCTGAGGTGGGAGAGCAGCAGAAAGAGCAGGGCAGGGTGAGAGACCAAGGTAGCAGCCAGGACAAGAGGAACAGGAACATTCAGCTTCCTGACCACGGGAAGGGGGAATCCAGGCACCATCCAGAGCATTTGTCCTTGACCAGTTTTTAAATTATTCAGCATGTTCATAATGATCACCATTTTAACCAACTGCGTGTTTATGACGATGAGCAACCCCCCGGCGTGGTCCAAGAATGTGGAGTGAGTTCTGAGAGCTCCCCCGGCCACAGGGACAGCCCAGCCTGGCAATGTCCCTCAGGAGGGACAAGACCGAGGCTGAGTGAGAGGGGTGGGGATCTAGACACCCTACAGAGCAGGAGAGGTGTCACTGGGAGGTGCTGGTGGCCCTCAGAAGGGATGTTCACACTCTCCACAGGGCACTGAGGAGTGAGAATGTTTCAGAGCTGCCCAATATCTGGTGGGGTCCTCATGTCTGCAGAGCCCTGAAGAGCAGGTTGGGCTGGGCGGGGTCAGCACTGTCAGTCTGGTGAGGCCAAGCTGATCCATATGTCCAGGGACCATGGACAACCCAGAGGAGAAGGGAAATCCAGTATTTTCTGCTGTGGTTCTGCACAGTCGGGTCTCAGCAGGGCTTTACAGAGAGCATGGGGGTGGTGGGACATCAGCAGGGACAGAGATGTTGCAGAATGGTCACCAGGGGGATTACCAACCCACTCAAGATGTCCCAACCCACCTTATACATGAGGTGGAAACCTCTCCCAGTGCTGAAGCAAAACCCCATCAGCCCCCAAACTCAACTCCTCAAGGAATTCTCCCTGAGAGGGGTGGACAAAACCTTGGACCTGGGCAGGTGTCTCCCGAGTGACCAGTCCTGTTTCAGATATGCCTTCACTGGGATCTACACCTTCGAGTCTCTCATCAAAATCCTGTCCAGAGGCTTCTGCATTGACGACTTCACATTCCTGCGTGACCCGTGGAACTGGCTGGACTTCATGGTCATCTCCATGGCGTGAGTCCAGTGGGATGGGGAGGACAGGAGGGGAATGTGGAGGAACAGGAGTGTGCTGGACACAGCCCCTGGAGCTCTCCCCTCTCCTGTCCCACAGCTACATTACCGAGTTCGTGGACCTGGGGAACATCTCCGCCCTCAGGACCTTCCGTGTCCTCCGTGCCTTGAAAACCATCACGGTCATACCAGGTGCGACTTAGAGAAGGGGGCTCCCCTCTGTGCCTTCCCCTGAGCTCAGGTATTCCCACCGTTCCCAGCAATTTCTGATTCTTTTGGCAGCTCCAAGAGAAAAGAGAAGAAATGAGGTATTTGATAATATTTCCACGTAATTCGGCTTTTGGGTCAGGTCCTGCTGATTTTACATCTTGAGATCAGCTGCACTCATCAGGTTGTTTGGGAGCCCCTGAAGAGGCAGATGTGCTGCTTTTAAGGCTCCTTGGAGATGCATTAAGAGAATTTGTCCTCCCAGAGGATTTATGGGTTTGATAACCAAATTTCTCCATTTTTGAAGCTATAGACTCCGTTTTGTGCCCACTGTTGGCTGTTCTGGTGCTGAGGCTGAGATATTTAACAGATATTGGTTTAACATCACCCAAAACACCCAGACTTGTGTGAGGAGCACCTTATCAAATACCTCTGATTGCTAATTTCCAAATTTGATACCATTTCAACATGTGGTACAAGCACACAGAAATCTGAAGCATGAGATTGAACTGAAAAGGAAAATTCCTTGTGGTGAATAAATCCTTGTGGTGTCCCTGCAGGCTCCAGATCATGAGGGTTCACATTTGAATGTTTTTTTCCTTCATCAAACAGGCTAAAAATTGCATTGAGCAAAATGTAAACTGCTGCTTCTTTCTGGAATGACATCCCCAAGGGCTCTGCAGAAATAGCAGTGGCAAAAATAAGCTGATGTAGAACATCTAACCTTGGTCAGGCCCTTGGAGAACAGGATTTTACCTAAATAGTTTGGGGAATGAGAAGCTGGCAGGAGGACAGGGCTAAAAATCATTTCCTTGGAGAATTTCTCCATGTGAGAAAGCTTTGGGCTCAAAGAAGCTCTGAAGATGACCATTGGAATGTCCCAGCATTGCCCATCATCCACGTAGACCTTGGCCAAGAGGAACTGCATCTTCCATGGGACAATTGCACTGAGGATCTGTGAATGACCCTCCTCTGTGGAGGGAATGGTGATGTTGGGGGGAGACTGAGTTAGTCCAGATGCAGATGTCACTTTGTCACCTTCACTTGGGCACACTAGGGGTTTTTCAGCTTGAAGGGATCAGGATGAGAGGTCTGGCTGGGCTTCCAACCACCCAGGGACAGCAGTTAGACCACAGACACTTTTCTGGATCACAGAGGTGCACAGCACCATCCAGGCAAGAGCTTCCCCACTGTAAAGTGCTTCACTCCTGTGTTTTGGTACAAAACAAATGCCAGATTGTGGCATTTAAGGAAAAAAAAAGAAAATTCAAAGGAATTGATGGCTGCCGGGCTGGGGTGAGTTTTAGTTTGGATATCCCAAGCCTGGGATGGGGAAATCACCAGCACCAGCCCAAAGGTGACAGCTGTGGGAGGCCCAGCCATGTGTGGGGACAGAGCTGGGCTGTGATGTGAGCACAGAGCTGGGGGCCTGAACTCGGTGGTGACACACGTCCCCACTTTTGGGGACACCACAGCCTGCTCCCCACAATTAACAAATGAGCAATCAGCTCAGCGGTGCCGCCTCCCCCCAGGGCTGAAGACGATCGTGGGGGCTCTGATCCAGTCGGTGAAGAAGCTCTCGGATGTGATGATCCTCACGGTTTTCTGCCTGAGCGTCTTCGCCCTCATCGGCCTCCAGCTCTTCATGGGCAACCTTCGGCAGAAGTGTGTGCGGTGGCCTCCCCCCAACAGCACCTTCCTGGAGGGTCTGGGGCTGGACAATGACACCTTGGTCAACTCAACCTTCTACGACTTCATGGATGACTTCACCGGGAACTTCACCGGGAACTTCACCGGGAACTTCACCGAGAACTTCACCAGCAGCAGCACCTTTGACTTTGAGGCCTACATCAGCGATGAAGGTAAAGCTCCTGCAGCCCCTTCTCTGAGCCCTCAGCTGGTTTGCTCCTCAGTTTCCTGCTCCTCATGGCCACTCCAAGGTTTGCTCACATGGATCTTCCTGCCAAGGCTGGTGGGTGGAACAAGCTGTGCACCCTCACAGAAGGGACAGATGGGATCAAATCCCTCTGGACAGGGAAAATGAGGTCCCTCTGGGCAAGCTAAGCTCTTCCAGTAAGGTTTCACAACAGGAAGGTTTGGATGGACCAGTGTCTCCATCCCTCTCTCTTGCTGGTCAGGGACAATGTCAAATTGGGATGGTGACAGCAGGGAGACCAAACTCTTGAGGAGCAGGTGGAACTTTGGGTGGAAAACCACAGGAAAAGATGCAGGAATTATATTTTTAACCCACTTTTCATTGTCTGGATACTTCCCCAGGTACCACAGTGCCCAATGAACCCTTTACACAAGA
>VZTB01003827.1:195324-205419 GCA_013397245.1 Thryothorus ludovicianus
GTACAGGTCCTCAGGAGGGTCTAAGATGCTCCTTTCCTACCCCTTCTTTGAAAATTTTCCCCAAGGTGTGATGGGGTTTTTGTTTTGTTTTGTTTGTTCTTCAGTTTTTTTAAATTCCATGAAAATCTCAGCAAATCTGCCTGGTAGAGCTGCAGGTGGCAGGGTACCCACAGGGACGCTCCACATCTCATTCAGGACACTCAGCAGAGCTCAGAAGGCTGGGCTGGGTCTCAGCTGACATGCTTGGCCCAACAATCAGCTCTGGCATTCACTGTAGGCAGGTTTTGGTTGGTGGAAGTTCAATCCACAGGATCTGATGAACTCTGTGCAAAGTGCAGCAGCCCAAGGCCACAAGTGCAGCAGAGCAGCTGCTGGGGCCAGCCTAAAAACCTGGAACTGCACAAACAGGACATTTCCTCCCTGAGCCCACACAGGATAAAGAGAAGCCTCGTGGCACGAAGGCAGGCAGAGCCAGGGAGGATTCAGGAAGTTCCAGGAATCCTGGAGGGCTCTGCTGGGTGATGTTCAGGATTGGATCCAGTTGCCCTCTGCCATGTCCAGATGTGAGTGTCTACAGGTGCTCCTCCACGTCCCTGGGGCAGGTGACCTGTGGTGGCATTGCTTGGCAGCTCCTGTGGCTCTGGATCTGTGCTGGAGCCATAAGGAGGGGCTTTAAGGACCCCTGGTATGTGACCTGGGTGAGGGTGTCCCCACCAGCAAGGGGAGCAACAGGAGAAGATGTAGCCATGGAGCAGGAGCAGTTTCCATCTCGGGTTCTCTGCTATTTTGCAGAAATTCCCCGAGCTAGCAAAGTCCTTTTCCAAGCCTGAGGTGGAAGAAAAGAGCAGAAACTCTTCAGGTCTTGTTCTCAAGGTTGTTTATTTGGTCTTATCTAAAACATTTCCTCTCTGACCTGCTGAGCTCCTTCCAGCAGGACATCGAAGGCCTTCTCCCCCCTCAGAGGTGGTGTTTATCTTTTATACTAAAAGTTACATAAAGATTATTTACTAATTGTCTCCAATACCTATTCCCTACATTACAGTCAGTTTCTACTCTAAACCAATCAGTTATTTTCTTGTCACCGAGAAGATGGAGAGAAGAAGAAGGAAGAAACCCAAAAGCCACGAGGTTCCTCCATCTTGGCATTACCTACCCCCCTGTACCAAAACCCAAAAACTACTTTTACACCCTGTGACAAACTCACTACTGCTCTATTTAAACTCTTGTGACCTGTAATTCTTCTTTTAAGGTTGTCAATTGTTCCCACAGGCTAAAATCCAAACCACAGGTGTTTTGGGCTCTGTGCCAGGGTCTCTGAGCCCCCTGCCAGGGTTCCTGAGCCTCCAGGGCAGTCAGAGACATGTCCTGGTTCCCACATTTCCACAGGTTTTTCTGTGACTCCTTCAGTGCAGCATGCTTGGTGCTTCCTGCAAATGCCCTAATTTTCCAGGAAAACAGCCCTGATTCTTTGACCTCATGTGAACCCTTTTTCCAGGTGGCCTGGCCCTGGCCAGATCCTGAGCAGTTTCTAGGCTTGGGAGGGACCTGGCTGGATTGATGAAACAATCCCAGGAGCTCCCTGAGACAGAGCCAAGACAAACAAAAGTAGATACTCACACTGGAACATAGATGCTGACACTGGGAGTCATCAAAGTCCCCTGGGGTTCAAGGGATTTCCCCAACAGCAAGTTGCACCCAAGAGTTTGAAAATCAATGTTTGTGCTTATTTATTTATTTATTTATTTATTTTAATTTTTTTTCCCTGCTCTTTCCCCACCTGAAAAGCCAATTACTACTTCCTGGAGGGAGCCCTCGACGCCCTGCTCTGTGGGAACAGCAGTGATGCTGGGTGAGTGAGACCCCCTCCTTCTGAGTCCCTGGGAGGGGACAGGGAGCTGGCACAGCTCATGGTGCTTGGGATGGGACGGGGTTGGGGCTGGGAATGTGGCTCTGCAGGGAAACAGTCCAGGAATCCCAATGGATCAGCTTGGGGACCATCCTGAGGGTATCAGCTGAATCATCCCAGTGGTATCAGCTTAAGGGGGTATTGATCCAGGCATCCCAACTGTACCAGCTTTGGAGTTATCAGCTGGAGCATCCTGAGGGTATTAGCTTGAGGGGGTAGCAGTCAGAGCACCCCAATGATATCAGCTTGAGAGTATCAGTCTGGGCATCACAACTTTATCAACTTCAGGTGAAATCAGTTCAGGCACCTCAAATGTATCAGCTTGAGGGGTCTCAGCCCGAGCATCCTGCCTGTATCAGCTTTGGGGGAATTGGGTGTCAGCTGGGGCAGGTGGTATCAGTGCAGGCATCCCACCTGTCTCATCCTGGAGGGGCAGGTCCCTCCACTGCACCCCCTCTCCGTAGGGTTTGGCTGCAGGGCAGTGCCAGGGTCTCATCCCTGCTGCCCCTCTGGCAGGAAGTGCCCTGAGGGCTACGAGTGCATGAAGGCCGGGAGGAACCCCAACTATGGCTACACCAGCTACGACACCTTCAGCTGGGCCTTCCTGGCCCTCTTCCGCCTCATGACCCAGGACTACTGGGAGAACCTCTTCCAGCTGGTAGGCACCTCCCCTCCATCCCTGTGCAAGTGTTCCTCTTGCTTCTGTGCTGCCCCGAGGTGAAAAGTCACTGGCTGGAAGCTTGTGGGTCCTTTTCAAGTGGTTTGTGGATCCAACCAGGATCAGTGGAGGTGGGGCTGGTCCCATTACTGCTTCCCTAACATGGCAGTGCAGTGTATTTCCCAGGGTGCTGTCAGCTCTATCATGGAAATCAGGGATTTATAAGATTGTCCAGAGCATCTCTGGCTTGTGCTGAGAGAAGCTTCAGGAGGAGGAGAAGTGTCCCCTCATTGAGTTGTCCTCTAGGGAGACACCACAAAACCCCAGGTGATCCTGGCTCCAGAGGCTGGCCAGGTAAAAGGGATGCTACACCTCAGGCTATCCCTGTCCTCTTTGCCCAGATCAGTCAGAAAAGGACAATGTTGGCCTGAAGGTGAGACCTGAGAAGATGGGACCCATCAGCAATATTCCAGTTATGGAATATTGGTCCCACCTCCATCACTCCCAGCCCTTGGGAACCCTGAGAACCAAGGCTTCTCTCTGCCTCTCAGCAGTCCCAATCCAGTGTCAGGGCCTGCAGGAAGGTCCACTGGGCAATGACCAACCCTTGGAGAAAACAGGAGTAAAATATTTCCCTCCTATCACAACCAGGAGGGTGTCCCAGGGCAGCACCTTCCCTTGGGAGCATCACCAAAGTGACATCATGACATCCCTGCCACCTCTCCCCACAGACACTGCGGGCAGCAGGGAAAACCTACATGATCTTCTTCGTGGTAATCATCTTCCTGGGCTCCTTCTACCTCATCAACCTCATCCTGGCTGTGGTGGCCATGGCTTATGCTGAGCAGAACGACGCCACCATGTTGGAGGAGCAGCAGAAGGAGGAGGAATTCCAGCAGCTCATGGAGCAGCTGAAAAAGCAGCAAGAGGAGCAGGAAAGGCTGGTGAGTGGGAAGAATGGAGGCCAAAATGAGGGGTCTTGGGAATGGGGAGAGGAAATGGAGGCAGCAACAAGCACAGTGTAAAATCCAAAGGAAAACTCCATTTGGCCCATAGGAAGTAAAGAAAGAATGGAGTAACTATTTTGGGCATCACATCTGAATCGAAAAACCTGAGATACTATCATGGGTGGGGACAAAAAAGGCTGAAAAGATCAAATTTCCACATCCAAATCCCAGCCCAGTGTGCTCCTGAAAGGAGCAGCATAGGGTTGAGGTGTTGTTTGAGAGGAGGAGGAGGTGAGGGACATAAAAGGCCTCAGAAGTTCCAGTGGATCTCCTGCAGCACATCAGGAAGCCTGGCAGGAGCCCATCTTGGTGTCACCAGGGCACAAGGGAGGCATTCATTCTCCAAACCCTTGGCTTTGGAGACACCCTGCTCCTCACCAGGGAGAGCCTGGTGTCCTTATGGGAGCCAAGGAAACCTGGAATGGTGGAAGTGTCCATGCTCATTGCAGAAGGGTTGGAAATTAATGGTCTTTCTGGGCCTTTCCAACTCAAATCACTCTGGGATTCCATAAATACCAGGTGGGAAGGGACCTCCAGGATCTGGACATGTCCCATTGTGGTCCCAGGATGTCACCTTCATGCCTTTGCCATCTTTGGGAATGTTTCTTAGTACAACATTCCTATAAAAACACGGGCAAAACCCTCTGGTGCAGCAGTCCAGCCATTTTCCAGCTCTAATTGTCATTTTGGTCTGTGTCAGCACAGACATACACAGAAGACATCCCTGAAAATCTCTTTGTCTGGGCAAGACACCACCTCCCTCACATGCAGAGAGACACAAACCAAGGCTTCACTCTCTCCAGAGCCTCTTATCTCTCTTCTCTTATCTGTCCAGAGCCACAACACCCCCTGGGAAGTGGTTTGTTCTTCTCTGGCTGCTGCTGTTTCCAGGAAGGGTCTGAGCCAGCCCTGCCCCAGGGGCTGAGGTCAGGCTGGTGCTGAGGCCCCTTCCCTGAGCAAATCAATCAGGGAAGTGCCCAAAAGCTTTGTTAAGGAATGTCTTCCTTTAGAGTCACACAGAGAAATTAAAAACACAGAAGGAATTAAGCTGAGAGTGAGGGCAAAGCACCTAAAAGAAATGGGGGCTTGGATCTATTTAATATCCCATGATTAAAGGTGGAAAATGTCCTGGATTTCAGCAATGTGCTGTGAGAACAGAGAATTTTCCACTCTGTTGTGGCATCCTCAGTGCTACGAGGGAGTGTAATAAACTTCAAATTTTAATACCACTATTGGAAAGAAAAAGAAAGAAAAAAATTTTACATGCAATGGAAATGTGATAATACAACATTTAGTACAAGTGCAAAAATCCTGGAGGTCATGTTTCAGCAAGAGCCTTGAGGATTTTGCTTCTTTGCTGTTTTGGATTAAAGTTCATTGCAAAGGGTAAAATTTCTGCTTGAAGGAGCGAGGTTTGCTCAGTTTTGTCCTTAGGAATTATTCTGCCTGGCCAAATCGAAACAGATCAGCTGTGGAGAGCTCAGTGCAGGGGGGGAAAGGGAAAGGGAAAGGGAAAGGGAAAGGGAAAGGGAAAGGGAAAGGCTTGGAAATCCCAGGACAGTTTGGGTTGGACCGGACTTGAAAGCTCATCCAGTCTCACCCCTGCCATGGGACACCTCCCACTACCCCAGGTTGCTCCAAGCCTCATCCATCCACCACTTTGGGGATGAAGGGAATTTTCCCACCCCCTGTAGCCCTCAGCCACTGTGAGATGTCCCCATGGCTGTGGACACGGGGGTGACAGGGCCGGGGGTGTGCAGTTGCAGGAGCGCGCATCCAGCAGCGATTCCCTGCCCAGCAGCGTGGCCGGGAAGGGGCACGACTCGGACCTCAACAGTGACCAGGACAAGGCCAAGGACTGCAACGGGCAGGTGGTGCCCAAGATCACCCTGCAGAGATCTGACACCGTGATTGATGTAGGTGCCAGCTCTGCCCCTGCCTTCCCTGAGGGTGCCCACCCTGACCAACCTCCTGAGGGGTCGGGCTTGTGCCCACCTCGCTATGGGTTGGGTCTTACAAGGCTTTCTGGGGTCCCCACCTTGCACCCAGAGGTCTCTCCAGACCATTCCGTGTTTTCTGCCTGCCCTGTCTCTCAGAGCATGGAATAACTCTGCATCCCTCCCTCCTCTCCTCCCAGTTCAACCCCGTCTATGAGCCAGAGAAGCCAGACCTCAACCACCTCACTGTGGGCAACCAAGACGGGCCAGGCCTGGAGAAGAGAGTGGGAAGTGCCATCAGTGTCATCTCCAATGCTGTGGAAGGTATGTCCTGCTGGGTGAGGGTCAATGCTGGAGGGCCGGTGTTGGTTGACAGTGGCTGTCCCAAATTCCCAGCCCCACACAAGGGATGACTCCAGCCCTGGGATCTCCGTACAGGGTCAGTGGTATTCAAGCCAGACTTTTCATCCCAGTTCACTGGGATGATGCCTGGAGACAATAATCCAATATCTCACACAAATTAATGGGATTGCAGGTGATTAGAGGAGTTTCCAGAGCCAACTGGGAACTGCTGAGCGGCTTCCCAGGAGCTGCTGTGTCAGCTTCAGCAAAAAGCACCATGAACTCAGCAGTTCATGTCCCCTGTCCCCCCAAGAACAGGCACAAAACCCTCTGGTCAGCCCAGAGCAGTCCCCTTGGATGTTCTGGCAATCTCAGGGTGGCGGGGACACCTCAAATCCTGCCCAGGCACTGGGAGCAGGATTGGATCCCCAGTTCCCTGGCTGATCTGCCTTTCCATCCCTCTCCAGCTTGGAAGGCCAACTCTGCATCATCTCTGTGCCTGGGCGTGGGAAGGGTCCACCTTTTAACCGTGCATTTTTTGGGTGCCACAATACAAAAGACATCTAAAGCTTTTAGAAAATGTCCAAAGGAGGGCTAAGAAGATGAGAAAGGAGGAGCCACATGAGGAGTGGCTGAGGTCACTTGGTTTGTTCAACTGGAGAAGAGGAGCCTGAGGTCAGACCTCAGCTCCTCCCAAGGAGCGGCTCCAATCTCTGCTCTTCTCTGTGACCAAGGACAGGACACGGGAATGGCTGGAGCTGGGCCAGGGGGATTTGGGGTGGATCTCAGGGAAAGGTTCTTCCCCCAGAGGGGCTGGGCACTGCCCAGGCTCCCCAGGGAATGGGCTCAGCCCCGAGGCTGCCAGAGCTCCAGGAGTGTTTGGACACCACTCCAGGGATGTCCAGGGTGGGATTTTGGTATGTCTGTCCAAGGCCAGGAGCTGGATCAAAGATCCTGTGGATGTCTTCCAGCTCAGAATATTCCATGATATCAAAATCACAGATTATCCAGAGCTGGTCCAGGACCTCAGGAGAAGTCCTCCTGAGTGTCAGCACTTGCCCACCCAGGTGAGGACAAGATAATCCCACACTTTTCCTTTCCCACCCTCAGAGCTGGAAGAAGCTCACCAGAAATGCCCACCCTGGTGGTACAAATTCGCCCACACATTCCTGGTCTGGAATTGCTGCTATCCATGGGTGAAGCTGAAGGAGTTTGTCAAGCTGGTGGTGATGGACCCCTTCGTGGACCTGGGCATCACCATCTGCATCGTGCTGAACACTCTCTTCATGGCCATGGAGCACTACCCCATGACGGAGGAGTTTGAGAACGTGCTGAGCGTGGGGAACCTGGTAGGGAGCTCCATCCCTCCCCTTCGGAGCCCAGCAGCCCCACCCCCTATCGTGGAGGGCAGACCCCCTCTGCTGCTGTGTGAAACATCCCAGGAGCTGGCAGCTCTGTGCACAGCGCCCCTGCACAGGGCTGGGCTCCGGGATGGCCCAGACCAAGGGCATTGATGTGGGATCCATCATTCCCTGCTCTCCCCTCCTGCTGCAGTCCCTGCCTGGCTTGCTGCATCCTGAGCCATCCTCTGCATCACAATCCTGCTCCCTGCCCTGGGTGGCACCTCCTTGTCCCTGAAACGTTGAGGGGCCATGGGGCAGAGCAGGTATTGTTCCAAATTGTGGGAATAAACAGATCCCCATTGAGCAGGAAGCAATAATGCAGCATTAAAATTAATAATAATCAGGGATTTGCCCAGTGGAATCACTGCGAATCTCGGCTCTCCTGATTTTATAGGCGCATTTAGCGGCTGCTCCTGCTTGGAGCGGGTGACGAATGGCTCTGAGCTGGATGGATCTGCTGGTGGGACAAGCCCGGGAGCCTCCTGGCAGCGGTGGGAAATGCACTAAGGAATGGGAGAGCTCCCATCTCCTCTGCTGCCACTTTGCCCTGCTCCAGCACCTGCCGGGGCTTCTGGAAGCGCAGCCCAGAGTGACAGACAGGGCGGGCAGGGCTGGCTCTGGTTTCATTCAGGAAATACAAGGGGATTAATGGGCCGGTGCTCAAGGCACGGCCGGACCGAGGCGGCTCCAGCCCTTCCTTGGAGCCAGGAGCGCATTCTGGCTGCGGGGGCAGCCCCGGGAGAGTGCTCTGCTGGGGAAGGGCCAGGTGGGGATGGGAGCAGGCAGAGGAAATCCCACTGAGCCAGGGTTCCCCCCACATCCCTTGCCTGTGCCCGAGGTGGGAGCTGCAGCTCTGCTGCCCCTTCCACCGCAGGGTGTAAAGGACAAGCGCAGGGATCAGCCAGGAGCATCAGGACAGGGGATGTTTGTGGGCTGCCATGCAAGGGACATGTGGGGACAATCCCCTGGGAATGCAGTTGAAGGAGCAGGACAGCAAGGGACATGTGGGGACAACCCTCGGGATGCAGGAGCAGCAGCCTCCCTGCTCAGTGAGGGACAGACCTCTCCCAACACGATTCCCAGCCAGGGCAGATCTGTCACCATGCCCGCTGCATGTGCTGTGCCATGGAATTGCAGCAGGGATGCTGATTGTCACCTGGCTGAGCCCTCTCTGCACTGACACAATACTGTAGGTTCTGTTGTGTAAAATCCAGCTCAGCTGCCACACGGCTCAGGGAGGGACATGGGCATCCCAGTAGCAGCCCAGTTCCCACTGCTGGGCATCTGTGACTTCCCAGTCATTCCAAAGGTGTCTCTTTGCTTAGGAAATTTTATTTTTAATTTCTAGCTGCTAACACTCACTTTGTGTCCCTCCAGTCACCAGTATACTCAGTCTGGCTTCACCAGCCACACTGGGCAGCATCTGGGGAGCTCATTCCCAACTGGGACTGGCCCTAACAGGGTGAAATGCTTTGGGAATACACCAAAAAAGAAGGATGCTGCCCACCCCATAGCTCAGCACTAGTTTATGATCAAGCATGCTGCTTCCCATAGGTCTTCACAGGGATCTTCACGGCAGAGATGGTCCTGAAGCTTATTGCTCTGGATCCCTACGAGTATTTCCAGCAGGGCTGGAACATCTTCGACAGCTTCATCGTCACTCTGAGCCTGGTAGAGCTGGGCTTGGCCAACGTGCAGGGGCTCTCCGTGCTCCGATCCTTCCGCCTGGTGAGTGCCAGGGGACACCTGGGCGGTGACAGGGGCAAGGGGGGGATGGCTTGCTCAGCCTCCTTCATGGTGAAGGCTCAGCTTGGGAGGGACCAACTTGGCCCCTGTTAAAGATAAGACTGAGTCAAGTTAAATATCCAGGGAAGTTGGAGCAGTTGGGGGTTTAACCCCTCCTGCCTTGATCAAATGTCCCTGGCAGGGTCAAATGGCAGTGTCACAGCCTTGCTGGTGCCTTGTGGCAGTGACACCCCCAGCCATCCCCCTTCTCTCTCTGCCCCCCACAGCTGAGGGTTTTCAAGCTGGCCAAGTCCTGGCCCACTCTTAACATGCTCATCAAGATCATCGGCAACTCCGTGGGTGCCCTGGGCAACCTCACGCTGGTGCTGGCCATCATCGTCTTCATCTTCGCTGTGGTGGGGATGCAGCTCTTTGGCAAGAGCTACATCGAGTGCGTGTGCAAGATCTCCGTGGACTGCACCCTGCCCCGCTGGCACATGAACGACTTCTTCCACTCCTTCCTCATCGTCTTCCGCATCCTCTGTGGGGAGTGGATCGAGACCATGTGGGACTGCATGGAGGTGGCCGGCCAGACCATGTGCCTCATCGTCTTCATGATGGTCATGGTCATAGGGAACCTTGTGGTGAGCGACCCTCGCTGGGGGCAGGGACAGAAGAGGTTTGTGGGGTGGGGACACCTCTGTCCAGCTCAGCTTTTCCACGGGGCTGTGCCAGTGGGCAGGGTCTGGTTGGAGCTGCAGGGAGTACAGGGATTCTCCTCCCTCCCCAGGCCCTTTGGGTGAGCTGTGTCAGCTCCATGTGAAACAGAGAGAGAAATGATTCCTGAGGGGCCTCCAGCTGAAACCAGACCAGGAACTGGGGGGAAACTGAGGCACAGAAAATACAAATGGGCTTTAGGCAGATGAAGGAGCAACTCGGGGATAAAACAGAGCTCAGCTTCAAGCTGCCCTGTGTCCTCCACTTGGCTTTTCCAGCTTTCCTACCCCATTTTCCACTCTCCTGATGAGGGATGGAGGCAGAGCTCCGTCCATCCATCCATCCATCCATCCATCCATCCATCCATCCATCCATCCATCCATCCATCCATCCATCCATC
>VZTB01003827.1:205603-216433 GCA_013397245.1 Thryothorus ludovicianus
GGGAGCTTTTGGGAGCAGGCCCCACCCACAAGGCTCCTGCAGATGCCCAACCTCCCCAGTCCTCACCATGCTCCAGGTGGCATTTGGTGGTGGCAAACCTCCTTCCCTGTGTCTGTGGGACCCCCTGCTCCCCTCACCCTCATCCTGCCCCCACCCTCCCCATTCTCCCCGGCTGCCTGTGCTGCCTGAGCCGCAGGTTTGTGAGTTCCAGGCAAGCGTGAAATCCTTTCTAAACTTGGTAACCCCATCGCTGGCAGCTCTGGAGCTTGTTTTGCAGCCTGCGTGGGCCCTGCTCTCCCTTCTTGAGGAGCAGGGCAGGGGAGGGAAGCGCCGACTTGCTCCTATTACTTGCCGGGGTTGTGTAATCCCTTTGGAATTTGCTTTGAAAAATTATCTGCCCCCGGGAGCTGCTGACCCCTGTCCCCAGGAAGGCTCTGAAAGGAGCCCGGGGAGAAACCCAGAGCAGCCCACGGCTCGGGTCAGCTTGGAGTGTCCCACTTTGAGGGCAGAAAGTTGGGATTTGGGTGCCTCTTGGCTTCCCGGGCTCATGCCAGGGATTTGAGGCTTTGAAGGGAGAGCCTTGCCCGAGGTCTGTGCTGGGCAGACGAGGGGAGCAGCCCCATGACCCCCTGAGCTTCCCAGCACAGACCTGGGGCAAGGTCTGCAGCCAGAGGCTCCCACCAGTAGCAAACTTTGTGATGCCACCTTCCCAGGGGACTGTAAGGCTGGGTCAGGCTGAAAATCACCCAAAGGCACCTCCTGTAAGAAACAGGAGCCTCTCCAGAACCCTCTGCAGGAGGTGCAGGAGTTTGGACTGGGAATCACAGCTGGGGCTCTCTGCAGAGCCTCCCCCCCAAAAGGGGCTCTGGAAAGTTTCCCTCTTCTGGAGCTCAGTTTGGAGTTGCACAGTCCATGGGGGCAGCACAATTTCAGCTGGTGGGGGTCAGTGACAGCCCTCCCAGAGGTGCCGGTGTCCCCTCCCAGAGGTGCCAGTGTCCCCTCTCAGAGGTGCCAGTGTCCCCTCCCAGAGGTGCCAGTGTCCCCTCTCAGAGGTGCCAGTGTCCCCTCCCAGAGGTGCCGGTGTCCCCTCTCAGAGGTGCCAGTGTCCCCTCCCAGAGGTGCCAGTGTCCCCTCCCAGAGGTGCCGGTGTCCCCTCTCAGAGGTGCCAGTGTCCCCTCCCAGAGGTGCCGGTGTCCCGTTCCTGAGCTGCATCCCGGCCCTCGGGGCAACTCTGCAACTCCTGCGCGGGCTCCATTTACAGCCCAGCAGAGAAACACGGAGCACAAACACGGCCAGAGCCCTCTGTGCCCTCCTCCTCCTCTCTGCCAGGCTCTCCTGGCCACGCCTCAGGTATTTCCGAGTCCTGGAGCCTGTCCCAGAGGCTCCCAAGTGTCCCCGTGCAGGGACGTGTGTGTTTCTCCGAGCTTCCCCTGCGCAGGAAGAAGGTGACCCGTCTTTTGCTCTTAATGACACTTTGAGCATTTCCTTTGGGGTTATTCAGGGAAAAGGGAGGAAGTCAGTCGGGTGACAAGGTAACAGAGTCCTGTCCAACAAAGCCAGAGCCAGCAGCACCCATTAACTGTAACTGGTACTTAACGGGGGCATTCAACTGCTGGGCCCGTGGGGATTTATTTAAAGATGTGGTTTAAGGCACATGGCATGAGCCATGTGAAAACAGCAGTGTCCTTGGATAGCAGCTAATTCCCTTCTCAGATGTGCTGCTGGCACCGCACACCACGGCACAAACACCGACAGCTGTGGGCTGGCTCTGTCCCTGCTCCACTCCACGGGGTGCCTGTCCCAGTCCTCTGCCCCCAAGCTGCTCCAGGTTTCTGGCAGGCAGCAACCCCAGCTGTGCCAGGAGAGACTGTGGGGAGGTCCAGTCACGTTTTGGGATGGTGAAGTAGACAGGGAAGCACACAAGCCCATGCTTGGGGTTATACAGAACATTTACTGACTCGTGCTGAGGTGAAACATCACTTTGATGGAGCAGAGCAGTGTCTGGAATACAGGGATGGGGCCACAGCTGGGGTTCAGGCTCCTCCATGGTTCCAGGGTGTGGGACACCCTCAGGAGCTTGCTGGGCATCTGAGCTACCAAAGCCAGGGAAGAGGAGAGGCAGAGCTGCAGCTGAGAGGACAAGCAGGAGGTTTCATTCTGGGGAGAGAAGGGACATGATCACAGAATCATGGAATCCCGGACTGGTTCGGGTTGGAGGGGACATTAAAGGCCACTCAGCCCCACCCTGTGCCATGGGTGGGGACACCTTCCAGTATCCCAGGTTGCTCCAAGCCCTGTCCAACCTGGACTTGGACACTTCCAGGGATGGGGCAGTCACAAGAGCTGAGTTGCATCCCTGGGGGTGGCGGGAAGAAGCACCCAGAGGCTTGGGGAGTCTCCCATGGGATTCCTGGAGCTCCAAGAGACCAAAGGAAGAGACACACTCACAGATCCACAGCAGAGTTTGAGAGGAGCTGAAGCCATGACTGGCATCACTTGCAGAGGGATCTGCAGGGAGCCCAGGGTGAGGTTGAAGGCATCAGAGCCCAGGGGGTTTGAGGAGGAGCATATCCATGTCCTCCAGGAACTGGGATTGGCACCTCTGCAGTCCCCAGAGCTGGTGAGGGCAAGTGCAGAGCCCATGAGATGCTCCATGGAGGGGTTTCTCCACAGCCACGAATGATCCCTACAGCCCCAGAAGGAAATCCTGAGGCTCAGGACCCACTGGACCTCAGGGCTGGCGTTTGCTTTGTCCCTCCAGGTGCTAAACCTGTTCCTGGCTCTGCTGCTGAGCTCCTTCAGCGCCGACAGCCTGGCAGCTTCGGACGACGACGGGGAGATGAACAACCTGCAGATCGCCATCGGCCGCATCACCCGCGGCATCGCCTTCGCCAAGGCCGCGCTGCTCGCGCTGCTCCGCCGCCTCTGCAAGGGCAAGAAGGTGGCACCAGAGGAAGAGCAGGACCCCAGTAAAAGGGACAACTCCGTGCTCAACCACGTGGACACGGCCCTGGAGCCCAAGTCAGGGTACCTGGATGGCATCACAGGCAAGGAGCACATTTTCATGGATGAGCTGGACCACATGAATTTCATCAACAACCCCAACCTGACGGTGCAGGTCCCCATTGCCTCCGAGGAGTCTGACCTCTACGAGGAGACCAGCACCCAGTCGGACACCGAGGACACCACCAAGGTCAGGAAGGCGGATGGAAGGGAAGGATTTCACCCCAAAACTGGGACTGGCCCATTCTTGCTCTGCTGCCCAAATAATGATGCTGGTTTGGGTCACTTTTAGCTTTCTCACAGGGTGTGGTGTGGGCCAAAATTGGTGTTTTCCAAGCCAGCGTTTCCCAGTGTAAGCTGGAGAGTGAGGAGAGGGTCCAAGCAGGGCTTTGGCTGATTGAGGTCAGACTAGGGGGTAATTGCCAGTGCCAGAGGGCCCCACTGCACCACAGGGGCAGTACAAGGGTCAGAGCGCCCCATTTGGGGTTAAAGATGTTCCAGAGGAATCTGATGCCAGAAAATCTGCTGATGGCACTATCATTGGATCCACTGCTAATGCCTCGGAAAGCATCATCCTGGGGGAGCCTGAACCAGATGGAGGAGCTTAGCAGGGGTGAACAGGAAGAGAGGGAGTGGGATCCAAAGCTGAGATAGCTGAGTCTGGGCTCCAGGGGACTGCTGGGGTACACTGGGAAGGTGGCAGGGGGACAAGAAACTTGGGAAGACCCAGGTGGGTGCAAAAGAGTGATGATGTGGTGGGAAATTACTGCTCACTCCAAGGTCCTGCGGACACAGGGGCAGCTGGAGGTGCTGAGGGGGACAGGAGCAGGTGCATCAGCCTGGGAAGGGGGTTTCTATGGACAATAGGACAGCTCTGAGCAGGGATTTGTCATGACTGGATGGCAAACATTTGCCCAGAAGCAGAGGGAACTCTGGAAAGCTCCATCTCAACCAACCTTATCAGGTCTAGGAGGCATCTGGTGCTGCTGAACACTTGGATGGGACTGCACAGGGAACCCCAGGAAAGGCTGGAAAATGAAGCAGGGCTCCCAAAACTGCAGAGCCTCTTGGCTCCCTTCCATCTGCAGACTTCTCACAGCTCAGCACAGTGACAGGGACCCAGTTTGACACAATGTAGGGCAAGGAAAGGAGACAATCCTGATTATTTAGTGTTATCTGGGACAATAGCAGGTTTTTCAGCACTTGGGGTGCGGGAGGGGGACAGGAGGAAAGGTGGGGCCAGCCATCACCACTGCCAAGCCCTACGGGGGGACAAACTTGCATGGAGCACCCTGGTCAAGGGAATGGGCCAGAGGGGTTGCTGCTCTCAGCTCCCTCAGTGTTGCCATCAGGAGGGCTGAGAGTTGGCATTTCCCCCCAAATTCTTCGTACCACAACCCCAGTCCCACAGCAGCAGTGCCTTGCACACTGGGTGCACTGCAGAGGTGATGCCAATGCCAGCCACGATGGGAGAGGACACACGGGGTCCCCGTGGACCTCAGCTCCCTGTCACCCCAAAGTGCTTCCCAGCAGGTGGGAAAGCCTTGGTGTGCAGTCATTGGACCCATCCAGGCACAGCTCTGGGCTTTAGGGTGTGTTCAGCTGATAGCACCTGCTCCAAACACTGCAAAGAAAAACTCTGAGCCATCCCCAGCTGCTCTGCACATGCAGTGGGCAGAGGGCACCTCTCAACCAGTTAATACCAGTTCAGCCCATTGGGGCTGATGGGTTTGGTGCCTAAATTCAGTCAAAGCTGACTCCGGTGGGAGCCAAGGGGGTGCATTGAAAATGGGCCCTGTCCAGGTAGGGGGAATGATGGGCTGCAATTTGTCATGGAACCACAAATTATTTGGGTTGATAAGAGTCTCAAAGACCAGGTAATTCCAATTCCCTGCCATGGCAGGGGCAGCCACAGCTGCTCTGGGCACCTTGTGCCAGGGCCTGCCCACCCTCCCAGGGAACAATTCCTTCCCAATATCCCACCTAACTCTGCCCTCTGGCAGTGGGAACACATTCTCTATGTCCTGTCCCTCTGTCCCTTGTCCCCAGTCCCTCTCCAGCTCTCCTGGAGCTCCTTTAGGCCCTGGCAGGGGCTCTGAGGTCTCCCAGACCCTTCCCTTCTCCAGGCTGAACACCCCCATCTCTCCCAGGCTGTATGCACAAGGTGAAATTACAATTAGCGGTCAGGTGCTGATGGGGGAGCCCTGCGCTGTTCCCGGGGTCGGTGCCAGCCGGGTGTGTTCGCACCCCGGGATCAGCTCCAGATGGAGCCAGAGCCCCGCGCACCGCCCGCCCCGGGGACACTCCAACCGTGACAATCCCAAACCGCGGGGGCTTCTCCACAGGGGCTGCTCAGATAACACTGATAAATCCTCTCCACCTCCAGAGCAACTCCTTTCCAAGGAAAAGCTCTTTTTCGGGGGAATGACGGCGGCAGGATCATCGCAGCTGCAATTCTGCATCTTGAGGTTGATTTCTCCTTGCAGCTCAAAGCCGTGAGGAGGTGCCAGCCTGGTCTGTGGCTCTGCAGAATCAGTGCAGGGGCTCAGGACTCTTCCAGGGGTTTTTCCCTGTGGATCCCATCCTGCTGGGCTGTGTGATGTATCCGGAGATACTCCGGGCTGTGGTGCAGCACAGGGGTGTTATCAATAGAGCTGAGGGAGCTGGGGGGGCTCAGCCTGGAGCAGAGGAGGCTCAGGGGGGCCCTTCTGGCTCTGCACAGCTCCTGACAGGAGGGGACAGCTGAGGGGGGTCGGGCTCTGCTGCCAGGGAACAGGGACAGGAGGAGAGGGAACGGCCTCAGGCTGGGTGGGGGAGGTTTGGATCGGAGATTAAGGAAAATTTCTTCACTCAAAGGGTTTCCCAGCCCTGGCAGAGCTGCCCAGGGCAGGGCTGGATTCCCCATCCCTGGAGAGGTTTAAAGCCATGTGGATGTGGCACTTGGGGACAGGGGTCAGTGGTGGCCTTGGCACTGCTGAACTCGATGGTCTCAGAAGGATTTTCCAACCCGAATAATTCTGTGATTCTCTGTGCTGTGAATTTCAGGGTCGTGGGGGGAGTCAGGGTGTGCAGCACCAGGGAGGGGAAAGCCCCAGCCAGGCTGGAGATGCTGTGCCAGGTGTGAAATGGAAATTGCCCTCCAAATCTGCTGGCTCCAGGTGTGGGAGGGCTCAGGAGCCCCCAGGGATGGGTTTTATCCCTGTCCTCCCCCCCACCCAGGAGAACCTGCCCTGAGCTCCACCCACAGAACTCCTGGATTCCGTGAGCCATCCAAGGGCCTTCTGGACCTTTCCCCACATCTCCAGGGCAGCTGCACCGGTTTGTCCCTGCCTTCATCCTTTGTAAGGCTGTCCTGGAGGCAGATGTCTCTCGAGTGTCCTTCCCTGGGGTCACAGCTTGCCTGGCTCCGTGCAAGACTCCCTAATCCCCCTGCCTCTCCTGTCCCTCCCCACCAGCCTCGACTCAGGGGGGTCCCAGTGGTCCTTGAGAGCCACCAGCTGAGAGCTGGTGCCACCCCTGCTGCTGTGTACTCTCCTGCATGTCCCCTAAAGTCCCCCACAGCAACTTTTTCCCACAGAGTTGTGGCTGTGGCCCCTGAAGCTGTGGGCAGTGACAATGCCTCAGTTTACCTGAGGGGCTTTTCCCTGGTTTTTGGAGGATGGAGCAGCTCCTTTATGGATTACCAAGAGCAGGAGAAGCCTGAGGGGAGGCTTATCTCCTTCCCATGTAAGCCAGCACCTTCCTGTGCTGGAAATACCCATCCTGGATTCTCTGGTTACTGCTGCTACCAGGCAGGATAGGCAGGGCTAGGGATCTGCTCAATCCTCAAGTGGCTTCTCAGAAAGCCAAAAAAAAAAAAAAACCAGAGGAAAACGGGTCCCAGGGGCTTGCCAAGGTTTTCTCTTGTTATCAGCCCCTCTGGCCTTGCTGAGTGGTGTCTGGGAAGGCAGCCAAGCTGAGCTGTGGAGCAGGATGGAGCTGGAGAAACACATTTGGGATGCAGGTTTAGAACTTGGGTAAACCTCGGGCTGAGGGCCCTTCAGCTCGAGCTGAGCTGGAGGGAGGAGAGAGGAGAGGCTGCTTGGGTTTCTGCACCAAAAGGGGGGTTGGCAGAGCAATTCTTGGATGGGAACACACAGAGGAGGAAGAGGTGGCAAGAAAATCAGCCTGAGATGGTGGCACAGGTGGGAGATGGAGCTGCTGTTCTGGGAGGAAGGCTGGGATCAGGGGACCTTTTGTTTCTCTGAACCTGGATGAAAAACAAAGCTCAGGTACCAATAGTCCTCCAAGGTTTTCAGCCCTGCATGATTCAACAGCTTTTGGGCTGTGTCCATAGGAGGGGGACTTGGAGCATCCTCCAAACAAGGGGGTCCCACCACCCATCTGGTCCTGCCTGGGCTCTCTGGGGCAGGAGGAGCATGGCTGGAAGCAGCCAAAGCCCAGGAGCCATGCCTGAATCCCTGTCCCTCTGCAGAACCCCCTGTCCAGCGACAACGCCTCGTCCGTGTGCAGCACAGTGGATTACAAACCCCCCGCGCCCGAGGAGGAGGAGGTGGCAGAAGAGGCTGAGGAGAGCAACGAGCCCGAGGAGTGTTTCACTGAAAGTGAGGGACAGAGCAGGGCTGGAGACCCTGTGGGCAGGGGGAGATGGGTGTGGAGAGGGGAAAATGGGGGTGGAGAGGCCACTGCCAACCAGTTCTTGCAGCACAGGGACCCCCAGGCTCCTTGAGCTCAGCTCTAACTCCAAATCCTCCTGTACAGAGCTGATCTTCATGGAGCTCCCTCCTAAGCCCAGCAGGATCCTGGTCCAACTTCCACCAGGGGGGTTTGAAATGCCAATAAAACTGGGAATAGTGGAAAGGAGGTCACTCCTGGTCAGGAGTGACCCCCAGCCCTGTGTCCCCAGGCTGTGTGAAGAGGTTCCCCTGCCTCTATGTGGACATCACCAGTGAGAAGGGGAAGATTTGGTGGAACCTCAGGAAAACCTGTTTCCGCATCGTGGAGCACGACTGGTTCGAGACCTTCATCGTCTTCATGATCCTCCTCAGCAGTGGGGCACTGGTAGGTCCCACCCTTCCCCTGTCCCAAGGGCTCTGCAGCAGCTTCCCAGCCTGGGGGAGCCCAGGGAGGTGACAGAGCCACCAGATTATTTGGCATCTCCTGTGCCAAATAATCCAGCTGTGGGCAGATGTTTGATTTCAAACCCTATTTGGCTAACACCCTCCAGGAGTCCTGGTATTCCCTGGTCACCCTCCCCAGCATCCCTGGACTATCATCCACGGGCTGTGACCCATGGGCTCAAGGGGATGCCACTGCCTACAGCCCCCACTCCTGCTCTTAATGCCAGCTATGAACCATTGGAACCATTTTTGAGCTTCATGTGGTTCCTCATTTCACCACCACTATCACCAGCTGTCAGGAGGTGCTTGACAATCAACTCATGGTTTTTATTTTGCTGTTCAGCACCTCCATCAGTGTCTGGTTCCCCCTCTCAGAACCTGGCTGTTGTGTTAAATCAGCCTAATTTATTATCTGTGTTGGCCTGGTGCTCTTCTCCAAGTGTTTGGAGAACAAACCCAGGAAATACCAACTTCTCTGCAGGTTTGGATGTGAAGAGAGAAGGAAGGAGAACAGAGGGACTGAGAGGGTTTTCAGACACACCTGACATGTCTGCAGCTCGCTCTGAGGTGGTTTGGGGATGTCTGGGGTTGTAGCTGGTGCAGGAATTGAAAGCTGTGCTACGCCAGCTGTGCAACACCTGTTGACCACACCCCTCCCTCTGAGTGCTTACTCCACACATGGGTGTAGCACCCACACAAACTCCTCAGGACATTTTCAGAACTCCCAAAGCATCCCAAGGTGTGGGTTGGTGTCCTGGGGTTTCAGCCGAGACACCTGAGAATTGGATGCAGCTGGAGTTTGGCTTCAGTGAAGCTCTGCTTTGGGTCCAACCCTGCAAAGCCAACAGGGACTTGCAAACAGAAGCTGGACCCCACATTGATCAGGTCCTCATGGACCAGCCATCCTTAGGCTCCCAGCTTCCCGAGCCCTGGGAAAGCAGGGAGATGCCAGCACGGGTGTGCTCTGGGATGCCACATCCTCCCATGGAATGATGTGACTGTCACGAAGCTCTGTGGGGTTTTCCATGGAATGGTGTGACTGTCACGAAGCTCTGTGGGGTTTTCCATGGAAAGATGACTGTCACATAGCTCCGTGCACCTTGCAGGCTTTTGAGGACATCTACATCGAGCAGCGCAAGGTGATCCGCACCATCCTGGAGTACGCAGACAAGGTCTTCTCCTACATCTTTGTCATCGAGATGCTGCTCAAGTGGGTGGCCTATGGCTTCAAGGTGTACTTCACCAATGCCTGGTGCTGGCTGGATTTCCTCATCGTGGATGTACGTGATGGGCAGGGCCAAGCCAAGAGGCCTGGGGGTGTTAGGGGCTGTTGTAAATGAACCCAGATTGTATTTTAGAGGATAAAGGGCTGTGGAATGAGGGTTTATACCACCACTACTTAAAATAATGGTCCCCTGCAGGAAGGAACACTTCATTCCCGGTTGCAGGAACCTTTCAAACCCTTCTGTTTACACCCAAGCCAAGAACAGTCCCTGCAGTTCCACCAGGTTCAGGAGAGCTGTGAAGAGACACAGGGTCCCATGACAGAGCAATCTCTCCTTTCTGTGCCCTACATCAATTCCACTCTGACACTCAAGAGGTGTCATCCTGCCCTTGGATTCCTGGAAGTGTTCAATACCTGGTTGGACAGGGCTTGGAGCAGCCTGGGATAGTAGAAGGTGTCCCTGCCAATGGCAGGAGGTGGGACTGGATAGGCTTTAAGGTCCCTTCCAACCTAAACTATTCTGGGATTCTGTGACCCTTGAGGTTTCTGGTCACCAGGGACCCCAAAGACTCAACGTCTGTGTCCCAGAGCTAGAGGATGACCAGAAGCCAAGCTAACCCTCTGCACCACCCCTGGCCCCAGACCAGCACGTGTCACTGCAGTCTGACCCCACTTTCCAGAGAGCCAGCTCTCTTACTGCCAGCAGGGGATGGAGAGCAGGAGCCACTCCTCCTGGACACCCCAGGGTCCTTCCACAATGAACAAACTACAAACCATCTCTTAACACCTAACTCAGGTGCTAAAACAGAATACTCCTTTTATCCAAATACTCCGTGTCTCTGTACCAGTCCTGGGGGTTCTTGGACTCTGACACCTTCTGGACTCCCCCTTGGAGTGCTGGCAGGAGTGGGGGAGCATGAGCTGGGTGTTCCTCCAGTCCAGGGGGGGTTTCAGATTCCTCACTGTCCCATCTGGGGTGCTATAAACTGATGCCTTCTAGAGGCTGACCTGGAACAGAGACTAGACAGAGCAAAAGGATAAAGCAGGGATTTATTAAAAGGCCTCAATGGGCAGCAAAAGAGCCCAGCTGGACCACACCTAAGATGCACCCCAAAATGGTCACAAAATGAATGACCAGTCATGAGGTCTCACCCTTTTATAAGTTCTGGTCCAGTAGCATATTGGAGTTAATTGTCCAACCATAGCTTCAGGTTATGAAACTCCATCTTCTTTGTTTTTTCTTTTCACTTCACTGTTGTTTTTGTTCTTGGGCCTGAAAATTGTCCTTGGTATCTTGCTAGAGAAGGAATTGTTTTTTCTATCTACTCTGTGAAGAGACCTTAGTAACACTTAATATGAAAGCCAAAACTACCCACTAAAACAGCACAGAATATAAAAAATGTAAAAGCTAAACCTAAGGCATCAGCCTGAGGGGCTGGGGGGGGGAAGGAAGGGCAGGAGCTGCAGTTGTATTTCCACATG
>VZTB01003827.1:216820-229616 GCA_013397245.1 Thryothorus ludovicianus
GCAGGGCCAAGCCAAGAGGCCTGGGGGTGTTAGGGGCTGTTGTAAATGAACCCAGATTGTGTTTTAGAGGATAAAGGGCTGTGGAATGAGGGTTTATACCACCACTACTTAAAATAATGGTCCCCTGCAGGAAGGAACACTTCATTCCCGGTTGCAGGAACCTTTCAAACCCTTCTGTTTACACCCAAGCCAAGAACAGTCCCTGCAGTTCCACCAGGTTCAGGAGAGCTGTGAAGAGACACAGGGTCCCATGACAGAGCAATCTCTCCTTTCTGTGCCCTACATCAATTCCACTCTGACACTCAAGAGGTGTCATCCTGCCCTTGGATTCCTGGAAGTGTTCAATACCTGGTTGGACAGGGCTTGGAGCAGGCTGGGATAGTAGAAGGTGTCCCTGCCAATGGCAGGAGGTGGGACTGGATAGGCTTTAAGGTCCCTTCCAACCTAAACTATTCTGGGATTCTGTGACCCTTGAGGTTTCTGGTCACCAGGGACCCCAAAGACTCAACGTCTGTGTCCCAGAGCTAGAGGATGACCAGAAGCCAAGCTAACCCTCTGCACCACCCCTGGCCCCAGACCAGCACCTGCCACTGCAGTCTGACCCCACTTTCCAGAGAGCCAGCTCTCTTACTGCCAGCAGGGGATGGAGAGCAGGAGCCACTCCTCCTGGACACCCCAGGGTCCTTCCACAATGAACAAACTACAAACCATCTCTTAACACCTAACTCAGGTGCTAAAACAGAATACTCCTTTTATCCAAATACTCCGTGTCTCTGTACCAGTCCTGGGGGTTCTTGGACTCTGACACCTTCTGGACTCCCCCTTGGAGTGCTGGCAGGAGTGGGGGAGCATGAGCTGGGTGTTCCTCCAGTCCAGGGGGGGTTTCAGATTCCTCACTGTCCCATCTGGGGTGCTATAAACTGATGCCTTCTAGAGGCTGACCTGGAACAGAGACTAGACAGAGCAAAAGGATAAAGCAGGGATTTATTAAAAGGCCTCAATGGGCAGCAAAAGAGCCCAGCTGGACCACACCTAAGATGCACCCCAAAATGGTCACAAAATGAATGACCAGTCATGAGGTCTCACCCTTTTATAAGTTCTGGTCCAGTAGCATATTGGAGTTAATTGTCCAACCATAGCTTCAGGTTATGAAACTCCATCTTCTTTGTTTTTTCTTTTCACTTCACTGTTGTTTTTGTTCTTGGGCCTGAAAATTGTCCTTGGTATCTTGCTAGAGAAGGAATTGTTTTTTCTATCTACTCTGTGAAGAGACCTTAGTAACACTTAATATGAAAGCCAAAACTACCCACTAAAACAGCACAGAATATAAAAAATGTAAAAGCTAAACCTAAGGCATCAGCCTGAGGGGCTGGGGGGGGGAAGGAAGGGCAGGAGCTGCAGTTGTATTTCCACATGAGTTGCTGCTGATCACTTGGGCTGCTCCTTCCAGGTGTCCCTGGTCAGCCTGACAGCAAACTGGCTGGGATACTCGGAGCTGGGAGCCATCAAATCCCTGCGGACACTGAGGGCTCTGCGACCTCTGCGTGCTCTGTCCCGCTTTGAGGGCATGAGGGTGAGTGTGTCCCCATGTGCTGCTGGCCCTGACAGGGACATGAGTGCCTTCAGCAGTCTCCTACATCATGGACACCCCAGTTGGTTTTCAGGGACCTCCAGATCAGTGGGATCAATGCTAAGGTACCTTTGGTCCAGTTTGAGCTCACTCAGTGCTGCTGGGGAGGGCAAGGTTGGGGCATGGGGACATGAAGGTCCCATCCAGGTCCCCCAAGGTCTTTTCTCTCCATGCAGGTGGTGGTAAATGCCCTGCTGGGTGCCATCCCCTCCATCATGAATGTCCTGCTGGTCTGCCTCATCTTCTGGCTGATCTTCAGCATCATGGGGGTGAACCTGTTTGCAGGGAAGTACTACAGGTGTGTGAACACCACCACGGGCGAGCTCTTCGACATCGACGTGGTCAACAACAAGAGTGACTGCATGGCCCTGCTCTACACCAACGAGGTCAGATGGGTCAATGTCAAGGTCAACTTCGACAACGTGGGCTTGGGATACCTGTCCCTGCTGCAGGTGGTACGTCACGACATCGGTGTCACCATCCAAGATGCTTGGAGCAGGGTGGTGGGATGAGCATAAAAATTGTGTAGGATGGGGTTTTTAAGCTGCTTCTTAGCTCCAAAGCTGGTTTTGAACACCAAAAAAACCCTTAGGAAGGGGTTTCCTCTAAGCCAAGGAGGAAAAGTGACGGGGTAGAAGTTGGGAGGGGAAGGTGTCACCAGGGAACTGCTGGTTCCATCACCAGATGGATGCAGACAGTAGCAAGGCTGGAACTGCAAACCCAACCCTGCACAGCACGGGGTGCAGGAGTCAGGAGGGGAGGCTCTGTCTTACCCCTGCACCCCTTTGGGAAGTTCAGCCTGCTCCAGACGTAGGCTATGGGACTTTGTGTGGGGTGGGTGATGACTGGAAAAGGGTGCACATGTCCCCTGCAGGCAGTGGGTGAGCACAGCTGGGTTCCACTGAACTCCCCACAGCTGGGCCTGGCAGCAAAGGGGAACTGCTCACCACAGCTTTAACAAAAATATAGGTGTGGGCTCCATTACGGGGCAGGGTGGGGCTACTCCCATCACATCCAGGGGAACTGGTGGCTGCAGACTCGGAAATTAACCCCAGCTGATAACCCTGCTTCTAAACTCAGCTTCCTCTTCAGCTTTGTTGTTCCATCAAGTTCAGGAAGCAAGATGTGCAGACCTTTTGTTTAACAAATCAGCAGCAAAAGGTCGTAAGAGATGCAGCGGGGACACAATTCAGCATCAACCTAGGACATTCCACCCCTTATCCCCATATAATAAACTTAATACCAGCACTAACACACATTCTAACTGTACACCCACACATACACAGTATACAGCTATATATGGGCAATGGCAGTCACATATTTACACACGGCTCTCACCCAACAATCAGATCTCCCTGTGGTACACATCGTGTTATTCCATCTTTCTGCATTATCCACCATGTGCAACCTGGTCCCAGAGCAAAGACAACCCCACGGATGGGCTTGTCTGTACTTGAGGCAGAATTGATCCAAATTGTTTTCCCTAACAAACCTCTGACATGCACCACTGGGACTTTATCTCCATCCACTGTGAGCAGGGCTCAGACTGGGCAGGGCCTGTTGGGTTGGTGGAACCTCGGGTATTAACAAACCAAGTGGCCTTTGCTAAATGCTGCTCCCAATTTTTGAAAGTTTTATACCTGTAAAAGATTTGGTGTAGTCCACCACCCCACTGGGATGGGAATTCAGCAGAACTAGAGGAAGGATACAGAAGTCAGGGCTATGGAGGGGACACAGTTTGGGACTGAAAAGGAGGCAGCTGGCCCTGGCACAGCTCTGTCTTTGGGAAAATGACTTCAAAGTCAAGAGTAGAATGGAGAAAAGAGTCGATTGCTTCTTTTCCTTGCTTTGTTTGCAGTGGTATTTTGGAAAGTCAGTGGTAGCCTCATCCCCAGAATTATCCATGCATATTCACATGGGAATTTCCATAATTCTGGGACATTTTTCTTGTGGATTCAACCCACATTCCTTTCCTGCCATTCCCACAGAGAAGCCAGAGTGCTCAGAGCTAAACCCCAGACACACACCCATCACCTTCCCTTTATTCCCAGCCCCAAACAACTCCCAGAAAATACATTCTTCACCACTGCCATGGAATCACAGAATCCTTTACGTTGGAAAAGACTCCAAGTCTGACCATTCCTGTTCCCACAGGCAACCTTCAAAGGCTGGATGGACATCATGTATGCAGCCGTGGACTCACGAGAGGTGAGGGGACACTCAGGGACACATTGCTGATTCCAGGGGTGGATTCCCTTGGCAGACTGAGAATGGAATCCCAGAACTGAGGCTGGGATGGATCCTTGGCTACAGCATCACCTCTGGCTCTGCCTTTTGGTGCTGGGGGCTGCCTGCATCCCACCCATGATTTCAGCCAGGACATGGGCTACAGGGTGGAGAAAGCCCCAAAATGTATCAGATCATGGAATCCCAGCAAGGTTTGTGTTGGAAGTGACCATAAAAAATCATCCAGTGCCTCCCCCTGCCACGGGCAGTGACACCTTCCACTACTCCAGGCTGCTCCAAGCTCTGTCCAACCCAGCCTTGGACACCTGGGCAGCCACAAAATCCTCCTGCTGAAGTGCACAGCCTAAAAAAGTGCAGCCATGTGTCCCTGTGCCACCCATGTCATTGTCACCTGCAGCCTTACCCCACACTGGGCTCCCACCCCACAGCTGGGGCTGAATCTGCTCCACTCAACTTCAGTTCCAGGGGCCAAAATCCCTGTTCTGCCCCCACTGCTCCAACCTGAAGGGCTCGTCCTTCTGCCTGCTGTGACATGATGTCCTCCATGACCCCTCTGGCTGGGAAAGCTCATCCCATCCTCGAGAAAGTGCCTGGCTTGCTTTGAGCAATTAATGGGTTATGAGAACAGAGCAGCCAGTGTTTAACCATTGAGTTCAGTGAGTTATTAAAAAAACCCAAGTGTTTGAAGAGTGTCATGCAGAAGCTATTCCCACTGTGATCCATCCCCAAAAGCGTCCACACAGCAGAAGGGGTTTGCTACTGTTCTCCAATCACACTGTGGCTCACCCCACACATCCACAGGCCTGAAGGGGTAGTTTTCATTGCCTTTTTTTAGCACCCTCCCATCACCCTCTGAAAATCCCACAGGCCTCTGCCCCACCTGGGGCAAAGCTGGTTTGGGAGAAAATCCTCGCTGTCCTGCCAAGAGCTTTCCTCAAAATGGGAGAAGCCAATGGGATCACCTTGGGGTGTCTCTAGTCAAACAGAGCAGGATTAAGGGATGCTCCTTGGGATGAGGAGCATTGTCCTGGGTTGTCAGGCTGTGTCACCCATCTGTGCTGGTGTGACAAATTATTCCACTTTTCCCCTTTCAGATATATTTCAGCCCTTGGAATGCCAGTTATTGGGAAGAAACTCATTTGCTCATTAATATCACTGCAAAGGACATCCTTTCCCATTCTCCAGCCCATGCTGTGGGATCAGGTGTCAGCATGTCCTTGTCCCTCAGTCACTGTCACATGGATGTCCCGACCCATGGCTGCTCCCATTGGGAACACACAGCCAAAAGTTTTGGAGCAGCCACCTCCTGACTCTGTCCAAATACCACAGCCCTTGTCTGTGGGCTTGGGGACACCTTTCTGGGACAGGGTCAGTCTCACATTTCCCATCTCTCCTGGCCAGATTGAAGAGCAGCCACAGTATGAGATCAACCTCTACATGTACATCTATTTCGTCATCTTCATCATCTTTGGTGCCTTCTTCACCCTGAACCTCTTCATCGGCGTCATCATTGACAACTTCAACCAGCAGAAGAAAAAGATGAGTATTTCCTGGCTCCTGAGGTGCTGCTTTAGGCTGGAGGGGGCCAGCACAGTGGTGAAGTCATGTCACCATGCCTGGGACTAGGATGGATGGATCCCAGGATTCTTATCTGTTAGTGGCTTCCTGCACTGGACAAACGGCACATGGAGCTTTGTTGAGGTTTCATAGCAGTTACACAGAACTTAATTTATGGGTGCAGAGGGAGAAAACAAAGGTTCCTGGGCCATCACTTTTATTTTCTTTTTCCACCCTGGGATCATTTTCCCGTGCATGAGGTTGAGACTCAACTTCTGCTTCTGAGCCAGTAGCTCAGGACTAACAGCCCTGAGCAGGGGGAAAGTGGAGGGGAGGCAGGGCCAAGGATACTGGTGGTGTTGACCGAGGTCAGAAGGACACAGAGAGGACACCTTGCTCCCAGCAGGACCTCTGAGGGGCTAGAGATACTTTATGGGAAGGGACATGGTCAGAGCACTTGGTGGGAAGAGAATTCCTGAGACTAACAGTAGTGATTCCCTTTATACTTTGGAGGCAAAGACATCTTCATGACGGAAGAGCAGAAGAAATACTACAATGCCATGAAGAAGCTGGGCTCCAAGAAACCCCAGAAGCCCATCCCCAGGCCAGCGGTACGTTCGTTGGGCTCATCCTCCTGGAGTGGAGCACACAGGGAACACTTCAAGCTACCAGCTGTCCCAAAGGGAATGAGAAGGGTTCAGGGAAGACCATTTGCCCCATTGTTACTCTTCAGACAGGACCCTGCCAAGACCTGGGGCTTCTGAAGAAGTTGACATCAGGCCACCTCCTTTGGGTATCCCCTTTAACTCTTGGTCTGCTGGCAAGGGCAGTGATGGGGTTTCTCTTGCAGGAATTTGGGTTTTTTCCTAGTTCAGTTCCCAGCTCCTCTCTGGAAGGGAGTTGGGCTCAGGGCAAGTTGACCTTTTAACCCTCCAGAAGAGACTCTGGTCCAGCCAAAACATTCTCTGTTGTGATTTGGGTTTTTTAGCCCTGCACAAGGGAGGTGCTTCCCATGTGCTATTTTGTGCCCTATTAGCTGTGGGTGTAATTAGCAAGTGACTGTGACCTGTGCCCACTCCTCCTGGCCATGGCATTCCCCAGTGTGCTCCATCCTGAGAGCTGCTGGGAATCCTCCCCCCAGAACTTTTGGGGCTTGAGAGCTGTGCTGGCCACAACCCTGAGGTTTCCCACACTTGTAAATATAGTTCCTTCTTCTCTTTCTGTTGTGTTTTTGTTTTTGTTGTGTCTGTCCTGTGTTCCCACCTCTTCTCTGGTGCTCCATCATAACCCTCATGTCCCTCGTTGCAGAACAAATTCCAAGGGAAGGTGTTTGACTTTGTTACCAAGCAAGTATTTGACATCACCATCATGATCCTGATTTGCCTGAACATGGTGACCATGATGGTGGAAACAGATGACCAGAGCGAGCTCAAAACCTCTGTCCTCTACAAGATAAACCTGGTCTTCATCGTCATCTTCACTGGGGAGTGTGTGCTCAAGATGTTTGCCCTGCGCCATTACTTCTTCACTGTGGGCTGGAACATCTTCGACTTTGTGGTGGTCATCCTCTCCATCCTAGGTGAGTCCTGCTGCTCCCACCAGTCCCTCAGGGGTCCCACAGGACAATGAAGAGTGGAAGTGGTCTCACCAATCCACACCTGCTGAGCTGTCACTGGACCCTGCTTTCACCCATCCTTTGAGCAGGGCCAAGCCAGCAGGACCGTGACACTTCCCAGATGTGAGGCTACTCCAGACCATCAGTCTGGGTCAGGGGCTGGAGATATCTCTGCTCCTCCTTGATATTCTCTTTCTCTGAAACAGAGCAGCCAGAGTTTAACTCTTGGGTCTGTGCCCAGAGGCTATTTTTTAATGTTTTCCCTGTCACTGGAGGAGCCATCAGAGCAGCTTCACTTCACTGTGTCTGCCCAGATGGAGTGGAGCAGCTTCCCTTCACCTCCCGTTGGTGGCACAGCAAACTCATCTGTCCTCCATCCCTCCACAGGTATCGTCCTCTCGGACATCATTGAGAAGTACTTTGTGTCCCCCACCCTCTTCAGGGTCATCCGGCTGGCAAGGATCGGCCGCGTGCTCCGGCTGATCCGAGGAGCCAAAGGCATCCGGACCCTCCTCTTTGCCCTGATGATGTCCCTGCCTGCCCTGTTCAACATCGGCCTCCTGCTCTTCCTGGTCATGTTCATCTACGCCATCTTTGGCATGTCCAACTTCGCCTACGTCAAGAAGGAGTCAGGGATTGATGACATCTTCAACTTCGAAACCTTTGGGAACAGCATCATCTGCCTCTTCCAGATCACCACATCGGCGGGGTGGGATGGGCTCCTCAACCCCATCCTCAACAGCGGCCCCCCAGACTGCGACCCCGAGCTGGAGAACCCCGGGAGTTCAGTGAAGGGAGACTGTGGGAACCCCGCCATCGGCATCTTCTTCTTCTGCAGCTACATCATCATCTCCTTCCTCATCGTGGTCAACATGTACATCGCCATCATCCTGGAGAACTTCAGCGTGGCCACGGAGGAGAGCAGCGAGCCCCTCTGCGAAGATGATTTCGAAATGTTTTATGAAACTTGGGAGAAGTTTGACCCGGACGCCACCCAGTTCATTGCCTACAGCACCTTGTCTGACTTTGTGGACACCTTGCAGGAGCCACTCAGAGTTCCCAAGCCCAACAAGATCAAACTCATCACTATGGATCTACCAATGGTTGCTGGGGACAAAATCCACTGCTTAGATATCCTCTTTGCCCTGACCAAGGAAGTGCTGGGAGACTCGGGAGAGATGGATGCCCTGAAGGCCACCATGGAGGAGAAGTTCATGGCTGCCAACCCCTCCAAGGTTTCCTATGAACCCATCACCACCACCCTGAAGAGGAAACAGGAGGAGGTCTGTGCTACCAAGATCCAGAGGGCTTTCAGGAGGTACCTCCTGAGGCGCTCGGTGAAGCAGGCGTCCTACATGTACAGGCACAGCCAGGACGCCCTGGGTGAGGATGCACCTGAAAAGGAAGGGCTCATCGCCACCAAAATGCAGGAGATCTATGGGAACACTGGGACAGATGTGGAGACAGCTCCTGCCTTGGGCCTCGAGCCCATTGCCAACTCAGAGACACCCCAGGATGCTCCTGAGGAAGCACAGGCTTGGGATAAGGAACGCGTGGTGAAAGAGTCGCTGGTGTAACACAAGGAGATTCCACCTGGCCCAGCCTGAAGAGACTTCATTTGTATCTCCTGTTCAAAGCCCTTCCATGCACAGATCTCTAGGTCTTAGATACTGAGCTAATTTCAGATATTTCAAGCAACCACCTTGAATTTCAAAGCAGGATCCCATCCTGATCCTGAGTTTTACAGCCCACTGCACTTGCAAAGAGTTTAATTCTTTTTCTTGTTAGAACTCAAATGTGAAATCTGTTGTCAGTGAAAGAGAAACAAGTTAGTTTTGAAATGATCTCACCATGGCAACAATGGTTTTCAGGCATGAGCAGAAGAGTATAGTTGTCCTTTCACTTAAAGTAATTATTTTTTAATGTTATTTCACTATTAAGAGATTTTCCTGTATTTTATTCTTCCAGAGTGCAGCCAAGCAACCGGTGAAAGATGAGCCAAGTGAAATAATATTAAGAATAATTACGAATAACAGAAGGTTTTGTGAACAAAAATCTCCAAAGTCTTAAAGTAGCACCTTTCTTTTGAACCTCTGAATAAGCTTGATGATTATTTTTTGTTACATACAAGAGAAAGTGCAATTATGTCTTAAAAATTGGCTGGCAAAGCCAAAGTAAAGCATTTGCAGATTTGTTCTCAGGGTTAAATATCAGGTCTCTGAATATGAATTGAAACCAGAAATCATTCAGGTCTCTGTAGGACGAATGTAAATACTCTTTATAGTCAGATTTTATTCTGTTTTCCCATTTCCATACAGGTTTTGTGGCAGGAAAGCACTGGGAAAAGGTAGGGTTTGGAAAACGTCCTTCAAGAATCCCCAGTCCCTCGGATAAAACTCTCCAAGGGTTTTTTCCTGGCCCTATTGCAAGATGAACCATCCCACTGGAGTGCTCTTGGTTGGCATTCCAAATATCCTCTTCATTAGTGTTAATTAATGAGATGCACCCCCAGGATCGGAGCAGATGTTTGATCGATCATTTCCACAAGCTGCTCTAGGGGTGCTCTAAATCCCACCCAAGCTCCAGGTGGCTGCATGTAATAAATGATCCCATTTGGGTGTGAATCCCAAAATCCTCAGGCAGAGCATCCTTCCCCAGACTGGGGCTGCAGAGAGGCCCCAGTGGCACATTCTGGATGGGCCAGGCATGTCCTCACCAGGAAAACTCCAGGCAGAGGAGCGATTTCCCAGGGGGAAAGGGGTTTGCTTCACACAGGTGAGCAAAAGAAAAGTAAATCAAGGAAAATGGCCCTGGCACAGCTGTGGCTGCCCCTGGATTCCTGGCAATGTCCAAGGCCAGGTTGGACAGGGCTTGGAGCAGCCTGGGGCAGTGGAAGGTGTCCCTGCCCACGGAAGAGGGTGGGACTGGGTGAGCTTTGCGGTCCTTCCAACCCTAACTATTCTGAAATTCTGTGAAAAATGGCCAAAAGGCCACGAGTTCACCTCCGACCACCTTCTGCCTTCAAAAGGTATAAAAACCTCTCTTGAGATCAAAACAAACATGAACCAAAACCTCTTCCAGATCAAACAAGGGCTGTTCCTGAAGCCAAAGGCTCTGTCTTTTTGTACTCTGATGATTCTCTTCTCTCCCGGGCTGCTTTGGGCACTGCCATCACAGATGTCCCACGGCCAGGCTGGCCAGGAGCGGTGCTGAGCTTGGCTTGGACCCATGAGCTGCCAGCCAGGTGGCAGAGCCAGGGACACCAGGCTCGCCCTGAGTCCTTGCGCTCTCATTTCCATGTTGATGCTCCCTGTAGCAGGAGCCTGAGCTGCTGTCGCTGGCATTTCCTTGGGAAGCATCCTTGGCATGGCAGTCCCTGCCCAGATCATGGTTCAGAATCGATGCTGCTTCTACGTTTGTGTCGTCGGGGATGGGGAAATGCCCCAGAGCAAGGTTTGTGTGTGCTGAAGCTGTTTTTCTTTGTACATTTCTTACAATAAACAACTGTAAATGGTCTGTTAGTACTGTACCAAGTGTGTTGGGGTGTCTTGGGGGAGGAATGTTTTCCCTGCACTGGGAGGGGTGAACACCCCTTCCCTTGGCTCCCTGTGCTTGGCCTTGGACCTGCCAACCCAAGCAGGACCTGGCGGTCTCATCCTGCACAGGAGTCCCCAGGGCTGTTCCCTGGGACCTCCAGCACAGCTCCCAGACCATCTGCTCTGCTCATGATCCCATCTCCTGGAGCCCTCGGTGCTCGCTGGCACCAGGAGCCACAGGAGACGCTGCTGTGGGCTCCACCAAGGTCAGAGGAGGGTTTAGAGAAGGTTCAAGCCCCTCAGTTGCCCCACACAAGCTCCAAGCCCACCCCAGCAGCCACGTGGGAGCAGGTGAGCATCACTGGGAGAGGACAGGGGTGGGTGAAGGAGGTTCTGCGTCAGCGAGGAGGAGCCACCCCCGGGCCCTGCTGACGTTCCCGGGGCCGCGGCTCAGCCCCGGCGCTGTTTTCGCTGCCGCTGGAACAGCTCGTCCCGGGGCTGTAACCCAGAGAGAGCGGCCTGTGCCCCGCAGGTGGGGGCTGCAGGGGCCGGGGCACAGCCCACCCTCCTGGGCACTGTGAAACCCAAACCCCGATGAATAGGGAAGGGCTGCGGAAGGTGCAGCTGCCGGCAGCGGCTCTGCTCTGGGAGCCACGGAGCCGGAGTGGCCCTGGGGACATGGTGTGGGGACATGGGACCTTCCCCGTGGGGCCACCAGGTTCCCCTACGCCCCACGTCGTGGTTGCTGTAAGCACAGGGGAGACCGACCCCCTCTGATCCTCTCAAGGGTGCCAAGGAGCCCTCAGGCAGCACAGGGGATGATTCAGCTGCTGTTACTGCAAACCCTCCTCAGTCTGTGCCCCGCTGCTGGTTTCACCTCACAGGGCTTTGCCAGGCACCTCCAGCATCCCAGCTGCCATCTGCAGCCCCAGAGCCCCCAGAAACCCCTCCAATGCCTGCCAAGCACGTGGGAATGCCTTTCCCTTTGCCCTGCTGGGCTGTCAGGGCCAGGCTCTGCCCTTCCAGCCAGACCCAGGGGGGATGGCAGCAGGGACTTGGCAGCGCTGCCCCTATGTACCAAAAGGCACCGTTCCCATCATCATTCCCTCATGGAGACAGTTTTTCTCTAGAAAACTTTATTTCTCTTGCTTCCTGTCCCTTTGCATGCAAAGTCAGGTTGGGGCTGGCTCCCAGCACCCATCCGGTGCTCAGAAGTGGCAAAAAACCCACACAGCCTGCAGAAGATGAAGGTTTGGGGAGGCCCCAGGCAGTGGCATGGGCTCTGGGGACCAACACAACTGGCAGAAGTACCCAAAGATGTTTTTCACTGGAGTTACAGTTCAGTGCTCACCCACAGCCGGGGAGGTGGGCAGAGCCTGGGAGAAACTGTTTCCGCACCAGAGCTCACCTCGGGGGCCTCCCTGTGCTCCCCTGGGGCCTGGCTGTCTCAAAGGTTCCATGGAGAAGGCTCTTGGAAGTGACAAATGGGACATGGAGAAGGGGTGGGCATGGCTGGCACCCAAGTGACTCCTTATTTTGGCCATTTCCCCCTCTCATCTTCTCCTGGAAGCGCTCAAAAAATGTGTGGATGTGGCACTTGAGGACATGGGTTAGTGGTGATCATAGTGGTGCTGCTGAGCTGATGATGCTAAAGGTCTTTTCTAATCATAATGATTTTGTGACTGACTCATGCTTTGATGATTTTAGATTTCTGGACTCCCTGGGATGCAGGGATGAGAACTGAGGGACCCATCCCACTGCATCCCACAACAAGCAAACATCCCACAAACATCCCCTATTCTTATCCCATTCTTGCTGCAGCTCTTGGCTTCTGGGCCACCATCAATCCCTGCCCACCCCCTTTAGAGCCAAACACCCTGGGGGGATCTGTGGAGAAACCCGGGGGGTCACCCCCATCCTGTCCCCCGCGGGATGTGGCCAGGCAGCACCAATCCCATTCCCGGGGCACATCTCATGCCCAGCCAGGTTTGGCACCTCCTGCTTTGCAGATGGGCTCATCCCCAGCTCTGCTGCGGGTCCACACCAGTCCTGGCCACCTCCAGGGAACACTGGCACCACGGGGAGCCAGTGGGGGACACGAGAGTGGAGAGTGCCCAGGGACAGGAGGAGGATGGACGGTGCCCAGGGACAGGAGGATGGATGGTGCCCAGGGACAGGGGGATGGATGGTGCCCAGGGACATGAAGATGGA
>VZTB01003827.1:229892-243665 GCA_013397245.1 Thryothorus ludovicianus
TGCCCAGGGACAGGGGGATGGACAATGCCCAGGGACAGGGGGATGGACAATGCCCAGGGACAGGGGGATGGATGGTGCCCAGGGACAGGGGGGTGGATGGTGCCCAGCCCACAGGCACGGCTGCCCCAGCGTCTGCGCTGCATTCAAAACCAGCCCCGAGGGAAAGTCCCCAGCGGGGAGGATTTACATGAGCAGGAAAGGGGCCGCACACAGAGCAGCAGCTTTGCCATTTTTAGGTACTGAGGCCAGGCTGGTGGGAGCAGCCGCTATTTCTGCAGAAGCACAGGCTGGATGCCTCCCTGCCCTGGGCATTAAATATGGCTGATCAGGGCACGAGGCTCTGGCTGCTGCAGGTGATCCTCTGGCTGCTGGCTCTGCTCACAGGTAGGCACCAAACGGGCTTTGCACTTCAGAGCAAGCAGCCAGGACAATGGCCTGGGGTGTGTCCCCTGCTCGGGGGCTTCCCCCAGCTCTGCCTTTCAGGGCAATAATTTTAAGCTTTGTGCTGATCTCTCTCAGTCCTGTTCTGTGCTAGGAGCCTCCCAGGGAGCCCAGGAGGGCTCACAGGGTTGCCTTGGGTTTGGGTTTTGCTTCCCTTGGGGATGTGCAGACAGAGCACATTCTGGGGCAGGCAGGTGGCTTTGGCTGAGCGGGTGCAGAGCCAGTCTGGCTGGGGCTGCAGGTGGCAAGAAAGAAGGATTGTTGAGGAGTTTTAACCATTTATTACTCTCAGAGGCGTGGGGATGGGGCTGGCACATTGCCGAGGCCATGGCCAAGCCACATCTCTGCTCTGTGAGGTTCAGTGCCCAGGAACAGAGGAGGAATGGGAGGAAAAAGGCTTTTGGGCTGATTTGTGGGATCTGTGTGAACATCCCTGTGCTGTTCCCCTTGGAAAAGCAGCAGCAAAACACAGGACATGGCTCCTGTCCTCTTCCAGCTCCTCTTGCCTGGTGCAGGGACAGCTACGAGAACTTTCAGCACATCCCACTCTCAGAGGGAAATGTGCCCATGGGACAAAGAGCATTTAAAGGGCTCCTATGGTGGCTACACAAACCCAGCATGGATTCAAGGCTGCAGGGTTTGAACGTGGCTCTCATGATGATTTCAGGAGAGGACAGGGGAAGTTCAGTCCACCTTTGGACTCCTGATTTGCAGGGGTGTGAGTGCTTTCAGGTGCGGGATCAGCCTGGTCTTCCTTTAGAAACACCAACAGAACCTGGAGAGCAAAGCCTTGGCTGGTGGCACTGCAGGTGACAGGGACATACAGCCAGTGCATAGCCAGGACAAAGGGCATCTGGCATCCTGGAAAAAAATGGAATGGGGCTGGAAGGGAGGATTTGCCTGCAGAGTGCTGGATGTGAACAGGGCAGCAGGGACCTGGAAAGGGCTCTGGGGTAATGAGAGGAGCCCCTGCCCAAGCCAGGAGGTCCCTGCAGGCTGGGAGTCTGTAGGAGGGTGGCACAAAGCTCAGGCTGGGGAATCGAACCCTTCTTCTTTTTCTGTTCCTTCTTCTCCTGGGGATGGGGAGGTTTGCAGGTGCCCTGCAGGGAGGTGCTGCAGCCCCACCTCCGTGCCAGCTCCTCCACAGGGTTTGGTGAATCTTCATCGAGAGGAGGGAGCTGGGTGCTCAAGCGGGGCAGTAAACAGGGCCAGGGCTTCCTGCCCAGCTGCAGCAAGAGGAACCAGGCCCAGCAGCACTAGAGCTGTGGGCAGGGCACCCAAGGGTGCTGGGGGGGTCCCCACCTCACCCTGCTTCCTGAACTGCAGGTCACACATACACCATGAACCCACAGCCCTTGTCCTCTGGGACTGTGTGGCCACAGGATCTGGGAACGCTCCTGGCCATCACAGGGCTCCGAGCCCAGGAAATCCCAGCAGGGAAGGGTTTCTGGCTGGTTCAGAGAGTGGAAATGCAGAGTTGGGGGTATCTGGAGCCTTCCCAAGAGGCACCAGCCTTGGGAACATAATAGAGAACAGGTTTCACTGGGATATCAACCAGAAAACAGCACGGAAAACTTTCAGGAGACAGGATGGAAATCAAAGGGTTTGTACCCAAATCTGCACTGCCCCAGGTGCTCTGAGCAGAGCTCTGTTGTTGCTCCTTGGAGCTCCACACTGTATGGATTAGGCAGGAAGGGCCCAGGAGTGGGCTCCTGGCCACCATCTCAGGCCCTTCTCCTGTCTTGCAGGTGGGATCTCAGCCGACAAGGACAACACCAGGAACAGCACAGGTACCCTGGTACCCTCGGACCTGCTGGGCTCTTCCCCTCCGTGTGTCCCCAGGGTCCCTCCTGCCCCCACAGAGCTGCTGTCCCACCACCCACAGGCCTTTCCCCCCACAAAGGCCATTCCCAGGCTGGACATCCCCCATGGCTCATCCCCAATCCTGCACCTTCCTCTCCCTCTGCAAAGCCGGATCTGCTTTGTTTTTCCTGAGCACCCACAGGTTTTCCCTCTGCATGACCAGTCTGGGGCCAGCACTGGGCTTGTGCCACAGCACTTGTGCCATTGTCCTTGTGCCATTCCCACCCATGGGGCCCTAAGGGTGACATCTGCAACCCAAACAGGCTCTTAAGGTCACCACTCTGGGACTAAAACATGGCCAACAAAATACAAAGTAAAGAAAAAGGCCAAAAATGTGGAAGTAAAAGAGAAACCAGCTGGGATTCTACAGGCTGTAATTTTGGAGCTGGGATTAACTAAATGTGCGCAGAGAAGGGTAGGAAAGAAGTGTTGTAATGAAGGTATTCCCACAGAAAATTGGAGTTTCCATCAATAGCAGACTTCCACCAGAAGCCTCAGATCTCATAGAATCACAGAATATCCTGACTGGAAAGGCTCCACGGGGATCACCCAGCCCCACTCCTGGCCCTGCCCAGAACATCCCAACAATCCCACCCTGGGCATCCGTCGAGCAGTGTCCAAACACTCCTGGAGCTCTGGCAGCCTCGGGGCCGGGACCATTCCCTGGGGGAGTCTGGGATGAGGATAATTCACCAAAACCAAGCTGGATGCTCAAAAGCAGCGTGAAAATGGAAAGTGCTTTGTTTGGGAGGTGCTGGGGGGCTCTCATGGGAGTGAGTGCCTGCAGTGACAGCCTTGTCCCCTGCAGTGACAGCCTTGTCCCCTGCAGTGACAGCCTTGTCCCCTGCAGGTGGCAGGTGTCCTCCGGTGCACCAGAACGTGCGGTACGTGGCCATCAAGAAGAACATGCCCATCTACTTCATCTGCTACTCCCAGAAGGCCCAGGACATGCAGTGGTACAAGATGGCAGAGAAGAGGAAAGACCTCTCTGTGCTGGATCAGAACACGTCCAGCTACCACATCGAGAGGACAAACACCTTCATCAACCTCACCCTCTTCAGGGCCACCTACGAGGACAGTGGGATCTATGTGTGTGACAGGAGGGGCATCGTGGACAAGGAGAAGCTGCACTCGTGTGGGACAGAGCTCCAGGTCATGGGTGAGTGACAGCCTCTGGTCTTCCTGCACCCCAGGAGATGCTTTTTCTCTTCCTCTCCCATTTCCCCTTCCATATGAACCCCACATATTTCCCCCTCCAAATGAACCCCACATGGTTCCTCCTCTCCCTGTGCTGGTGGGACCCTCTCTGACCCAGCTGTGGGTGCTCTGTGGCACCACAGAGGCTCTGTTCCTCAATTCCAGCCCCAAGGAGCAGGACAACCTCCCTGTGTCTGCCCTGGTATGGGCATCCTCCAAAAACTAGGGACATGGTCCTCTAATAAATCAGCTTTGTCCTGCTCCTGGTGACTGCTGGCTGCTGCCCAAAGTGTCCCATCCCAGAGTTGGTCCCTGATGCCAATCCTGGGTGCAGCTGCAGTGCTCTGGTCTCTCCCAGTGCAGAGGACAGGTCACCCTGGTCCCCACATCCCCCCTTGGTGACACACTCTGGCCATGGCGGGCTCATCCCTCTCCCTGCAGCCTGGCACAGAGGTGAGACCTGAGCACTCCCTGTGCTGTTGCTCCCAGGTACCAGCAGCATCAAGCAGGTCCAGAATAGGAACACGCTGAAAGACGCCATCATCATCATCCAGTCCATCCTGCTCGTCATCTTTATCAGCATCCCCGTCCTCCTCTTCCTAGATAAGGCAAGTGACAAAGCCTCCAGCAGAGGGGATGTCCCCAGCTGGGCTCGCAGCAGTGTCCTGCAGTGCATCCCAGGCAGGCCAGTCCTGGGCATGGGATGGGTTTGGGGCTGTGGGTGGGAATGTGGATATCTGAAGTGGGAACATAACCACCTCAAATGCTGTGTGAGGACTCCATGGATGTGGAAGTGGTGGGACCTGGCCTGGGGGAACCAAGGCTGGGGACAGGTGATCCTGGTGGCTGCTGACCCCAACCTGTGACTCTCCATAGGGTGAAGACAAGAAAAGCCCAGAGGAGGACCACACCTATGAGGTAATTAATGATAGCAAGACCTCCCTAACGTCACCTGAGCCTTGACATGGGGTTGTGCCCCTGCTGGGTGTCTGCTGGGGGTCACCTTGCAGCCCCTTCCTTGGGAGGAGGGAGGATCAGGGCACCTTCCTCCCTCACCTGTGCTGAGCTGCCCCAAGAAGCAGCCAGTGCACATCCAGCATCCAACATCCAACTATCTCCATCCTCTCTCCTTGCTAGAAGCTGCTTCAGTCTTAGGGGGAACAGCCTGGGAGGGTCCCCAGCTGGGTGTCCCAAGGGATGTACCATGGCTGGAACTTGGTGCCATGTCCCACCCCCTTGTCGTTGCTGCAGGGGCTGGAGGTGGAGCAGATGGCCACCTACGAGGACATCACTCCTTTCCGGGACGTGAAGGCCAAGTGGACAGTAGGGGAACACCCAGGTGAAGAGTGAGGGGTCCTGCACCCTCCACCAGGCCCTGTCAGCACCCTGCCAGCCCCCATGGGGATGGATCCCCTGGAGCACAGCTCTGCCCGGATCCTGGACTGCAAACACCAGCACAGCCCAGCTCGGGGCTGGGAGCCTGCTGCCCTGGGGTGCTCACGTGTCCGGGCTGTGTCCCCGAGGCTGCCCCGCCTCGGCTGCCATTGTCCCCACCCTGCTGACCAACCCCTAAAGCCTCTGTAGAAATTAGGAGCCACCTGTGATCCTCCCAGTTGTGAACTGGTCCCACAGCCCGGGCAGCCCCACGCCCAGCACTGAGCTCCAGCCTGGTCAGTGCCACGGAAGGACTGGAAATGAGGGGTCTGCTCCAGTCTCACCAGCCCGGGAAGGACAGGACCAGGCACTGCAAGGACACTGCCAACAGCACCATGTGGGTGCTGTGAGAAGTGGATTTGGGGCCACTCTTCAGCTGTCAAAGCTATGGCTGTGTCCACAGGCTCTGCTGGCAGAGGTCTGAGGTGGAGGATCCCCCAAAAGCACCTCTTTTTCTCCAAAAACTATGGGAAAGCTGGGGAGAAAGGTCTCACCCAAAGGCTTTCTGCTCCCCAAGCAAGAGCTGGCCCCTGTCACAAGGTCATCCCCATGGTAAGGGACATGTGTGGCCTCAGAACATCTGGGAAAGCTGTAAATTGTGGGACACAAACCTCCAACTGCTTTTGAAGTCCTAATAAAGGAAATGGGTAAATCCTCATCCTGCTCCATCCTGCCATACGCATTCCAGGGGTGTCCCATTACCCTGGTGCTGATTTCCTGGGAATAATGAGCAGCTTTGTGGGTCCAGCTTAGCTGGAAACCAAACTTCACCTCTTCAAACTTCACCCCGAGGGCAGGCAGGGATGGAGAACCTAGAGAAGACATGAGGCTCCCCGTGGGGACCACAACAGTCCCAAAACATCAGCTTGGGATGGGACAAAGAGAATCACAAGGAGCCAAAGCAGGAGAACAGGGCCCAGGACCAGCAGCTCCACTCTCAGCTAGATCTAGTCTAGAAGGAAAAGCTAAAAAAACACCTGGAGATTGGGTTTGTAATTAAATTATCTTGGCATGGCAGCAGCAGCTGAAGGTGGTGGACACGGGGCCAACTGGGCACCCAAAAGAGGCCTGGGGGGCACAGTGGGAGTGGGGACTTGGCTGGACAAGGGTCACTCAAACTGTCCCCTCAGAGAGCCAAATGCCTCTGTGTCCTGATGTTTCACAACATTTGGGGCTCCAAACAGCTCCTGCAACTGCTCTGCACTCCAAAAACAGCCAGAGAAGGGTAAAATTCCAAGCAAAAAAGGCTTTTTCAGAAGTAACAGGATCGTTCTTTACCAGTAAAGCACCTTTGTGGAAAACTGGAATTCAGTTTAAACAGCACAAAAACCAGGATTTTAGAATTGATTTTTACTAGTTAAATAAAACAACCCCAAATTAGTTCTGCCACATATATATAAAAGTTATTTTAGCATATTTTACTTATAGAATTGGTTAATTAAAAAAAGGAGCATTCACAGTGAAGGAAAAGAACTGGCTGTTCCTGGTTTCCACATTTCCAAGATTTTAGGACTAGAAGAGCTTATCCCTCCATTCCTTGTTTTCAGTTTCCAAATGGAAGATGGAAGTTTTTTCTGGCCTCCCCCCTCCAGATTCCTCAGATCTGTGTAAATAACTCACTCAAGTGACTGAACAGAAAAATAGAAAAAAAAAAGAAAAGTTGCTGTTTGCCCCTGGTGAGGAACCACTTGTGTCAAAAGCAATTTTTGTGACCCCAATCCTGCTCTGCTGCTCCCTCAGTCCAGAGCTTTGGCCTTCTTTAAAACACCAGAAGTAAATAAATATTTCTGTAGTGTTGATGGTTTATTTGAAATGCTTGGAGTAGTTTCTAGGGACCCTGGAGATGGAGGCTGGTTTCATTCTATATTGAGAGTGGTCTGTGTTTGAAACACATTTAATGTAAATAAATATATCAGTCTATACAGCCCAGGCTCTGTATTTTGTCCTGATTTCCATCATGGAATCACATAGGTTGGAAAAGCCCTCTAAGATCATTGTGTCCCCCAGCACTGCCAAGGCCATCACTAGCTGCTGTCCCCAAGTGCCACATCCATACAACTTTTAAATCCTTCCAGGGATGGGGACTCCACCCCTGCCCTGTGCCAGGGCTGGACACTCCTTTCAGGGAAGGAATTTTCTGTAATATCCAACCTAAACATCCCCTGGCACAGCTTGAGGCTGTTTCCTCTTGTCCTTGGGAGAAGAGATGACCCCCACCTGACTACAACCTCCTTCCAGGTAATTGTAGGCAGGGAAAATCCCTGTTTTCTGTCGAGATGCTCAGGCAGACAAGCAGAGTTGCCTGGGGAACTGAACCTGGGGGTTCAGCCTCATCTTTCCACAGGAGTTCAGGGAAACCCAGCAGTTCCAGATCTGGTAAATAATCCCCATAAATCTGAAATGGAATTTCCCCTCGGAGCAGTGAGTTAGGAGAGATAATCCCCCACACCCTAAACCCTCTGCAGAGCTGGGCTGTGGCACAGCAGCAACTCCTCGGTCAGGATTTTCCCGGGCTGGGGATCACCAGGACCCCGGGAGCACACTCCAGGAAAAGCTGTTTCACTTGTTTAAAAGCTTAGGAAAAGATGGGTAAACACGGGGCCATCCTGAAAAGAATGGAGGGTTTGTTTTTTTCTCTCTTCCAAGGAATGAGGAAATCACGGAGTGTGACGCTGCTTTAGATGGGATGCTGTGGGTTGGAAATGTGGAAATGGAAAGCCCGAAATTGGCCCGGCTGATGTTTGGGAGCCGCTTATGCAAGCGCGGCTCTGCCCGCGGCTCTGCCCGGCCCGGCGCTCGTCATGCGCCGCTTCTGCCTCATTTACTGCCCAGACAGCGGCGGGGACAAAGCCAGCCTCGGGGAGCCCTCGGCCCCTCCGTGCTGGCTGCGGCACAGATCATGTGGATTTAGCCCCGCTGTCACCACCGGAGCTGCGCAGGACGCGCAGGAGCTGCAGTGACACAGCGGCGTCATTGCGGGCTGGGCTGGGCTCGGCTCACCCCTGACCAGCACTGACAGATTTAAACACGACCTGGAGTAGAAAACACAAAAACACGCCCAGATGTTGCCGCTATGGGGTGACGGGACACCTGATAGCGGCAGGACCCGCTGTTCCCTCCGCTGCCGGGACTGACATTTCCCTGTGACACCACCGCGTCTCCAGCAGCAACACCTGGGGGCTTCTCAGAACAGCCCTGCTCTCCCTCATGTTTATCGAGCAGCTCTCCTCTCTCTACTTCAGCAGCTCCAGCGGCTCCGGGGGTGATGCTGCTGCTTGGAAACCAGAGCCACGCACAGCAAACCCGGGTCCTGGGGGAGCCAAATTACCTCCCGACACAGAACATCCTCTGAACACCAGATAAAGGCCAAACCAGTGTGGTTTGGGGAAATGGGGGCTTTATGTGGAGTAAAAGTCCTTTAAATACCCCCTGGAGCTGCCCATTCCAGGTTCTGTCTTGTTTTTCTCAAAAGCAGGGATGGGTGGGCTGTATCCTCTCTCCTTCAAGGCCAGGTAGGACTGGGCTTGGAGCAACCAGGGATAGTGGAAATTGTCCCTGCCCATGGCAGGGGGTAGCACTGGATGGGCTTTGAAGTTCCTTCCAACCCAAACCACTCCATGATTCTCTGATTACCTTCCCCATCTCCCCTATCCTTCTATCTCCTTTCCACACCATCCCTCTCCTTAATCTTACGGTATTTCATGTTTGCATCTCAAGCAGGAAGATGCTCATGACCAGGTTTTCCCACAGCCCTGTTCAGCTGAGGATCAGAGAAAGCTCCCAGAGCTCCAGATTTGCACTGGGCAGATCCCGGGCAGGTTGGAACCCAAACCAGCACCAGGGCAGGACAGCTCCTCGTCACACCTGTGACAAACCAACTCAGTTTGCTGAACTTTTGATATTTTGGGAGAAATTGGAAGCAATTCCTTGGCAGAAGGAGGATCCATCTGACAACAGCCAGCCAGCTCTATCCCCACAAACAATAGCGAGGAAAGCATCACAGAATTATGGACTCCTTTAGCTTGGAAAAGGTTTCTAAGATCATCAGTCCAACTGCTCCCCCAGTAGTGCCAAGGCTACCACCAAGCCATGTCCCCAAGTGCCACATCCACACACATAAATCCCTCCAGGGATGAGGACTCTGCCACTGCCCTGGGCAGCTGTGCCAGGTCTGGACATCCCTTTCAGGAAAAATTTTTCCTTAATATCCAACTGAAACCTCTCCTAGTGCCACTTGCCACTTGCTTTAAGCCAGAAATGTCTCAAGCTGGCCGGTCAGCCCTGGGAACTGCCAAGGCTGCAAAGCCAGGCAGGAACATCGAGAGGACACAACTGATGCCACCGTGATCCAGTTTGGGATGGGTCTTGCTGTGAAAAGGAAATTTTAGTTGCAATAAACAGGAGAATATGGTGAAATCATGGAGCACTGGTCTCATCCTGAGGCAAACAAAGCTCCCCAAGCTGCACATCTGTGAAAATGCCTGTGATGAGGTAGCATCACCGTGAACACTTGTGCATTTATGCAGGGGGAAGGTGCAGAGCTGTTGTTGTGATCATGGACACACAAATCAATTTTAAACAGACCCTCTGCTATATAAGAGGGGTTTCCACAGTTTCCTTCACCAGGTGGAAGGAGGAAACATTCCCAACCAAGCTACACCTGAGCAACTCACCAGCAGAAATGGCTCCAGGTACATTTTATTTCAGTTTTAAAGGATTTCCAATGTGGGTGTGTAGGGTAACAGGAGATTATGATGATGGGGTGGTTCTGTGGTGGGATACACACACTCCTTGCCATCCTTAAATTAAAATACGGCAACTTTTAAATCCATGGAAAAGAAAACCTTTCCCTGCAGTGTGACTCTAATCCATTAATTAAACTAAAGTGAGCAAGGAGAGTGTTGCAAGATTGAAGAACAAGATCAAGCCACAGTTATAATAGTTACTATTACCATAAATGTTGGCAGGGATAATAAAACTCATATTCCCAATCTCAGACAGGGATGAGGATGATGTCTAATAATGTCCAAGTCCTACAGGCTCCAGGGCATTCCTCCTCCTAAGGGTCTTTGAGATGAGCTTTGTGGTCTGTGTGAGCAGAGGTGGACAGTTGAGTTGGCTATCGTGGGCTGAAAACCTTTAGGCATGACCAAGATCACCAAATCCTGAAAGTGTGACCCAGGGAGCAAAAGCAGCTGGTCACAGCACAAGTGATGCCACCAGCTCTTGTCCCAGTGAGGACAGGGACAAGGCCTAGGGGAAAACATGACTGTGTCAGGAAAACCATAGGGACACCCTTTAGTTTTCATGGAGCAACCACAATTCCAGCCAGGAAGACGCTGCTGGTCACACTGGGAGCAGCCTCAGCCCCGAGAGCAGGTCCAGTGAAAGGGTGTCCCTCGATTTCGGGGAGGACTGGGCCCACCCAGGATCCAACAGTGCACCACGGAAGGTGAGCGTGGATGCAGCACGGGCAGAATAGGCTAGAAATTAATTCCCAGGGGCCACCTCCTCCTCAGCACAGTCCCCAAGGACTCCCAACACCTTCCTCTCCACTTTGCAGGGTCCTGGCTCTCTCCTCTGGCCATTGCTGTGATCACCCTGGGACTGCAGGGGCCACAGCCAGCTGCCACCTTCCCAGCCATGCCCCTGTCCAGCCTGTTTGCCAACGCTGTGCTGAGGGCTCAGCACCTTCACCTCCTCGCTGCTGAGACCTACAAGGAGTTTGTGAGTGCTGTGGCCTGAGGGCACCTCCTCTGTGTTTCCTTGATGGCTCCAGAACTGTAGAACTTCCCAGAGAATTCCCAGCTCTTGGTGTCTTTGTCAACTCTCAGGAGAGGCAAAGGAGGAGAAAGAAGCTTAACAGGATAGGGCAGGTTGTGTCTCACCAGCCTGGAGACTGTCACCTCTCTGTCCCCTTTCTGATGCCTCCTTGGGGCCATTTCCACCTGTGTCCAGACCCCCTGCACAGAGGCAGCTGGGAGGTGGCACAGATATTTTGCAGGACTTCCTATGTTGGTCACCTTTGTCCCTGGGAGGGTCTGAGTGCTTAAACCCAGCAAGTGTCTGCTGCTGCCCAGGAGTTGGCACAGGCTGGCCCTTTGGCACAGGCTGACCCTTTTCCACAGGCTGACCCTTTTCCATGGGCTGGCCCTGGGGATCCCTAGGAAGAACCTGTCCCAGTTGTGTTCTGTTCCTCCCCCTCCTGCAGTTTGCCTGGAGCAGTGTCTGCCATCCTTATGACACCCTGTTCCCTGTGGTGACACTGAGTCACCTGCTGTCCGTGGGCATAACTGGTCCTTACTGAATAGCAACACCTTGCCCTAGGGAGAAGAAGACTTTCAGGGCAGCTGTTGTGCCAACACACAAAGTCCTGTTTCCCAGCTCTCCACCCTGTTCAAAGGCACCTCCTGTCTCCCATTTATTCCCTGCAAAGAGGAATCGTGCAGACAGTTTGGGAATTCTCTGTGCTTTTCTCCAGTCCACGGGCAGCAGACCTGAGTGTATCTGGGATGTCTCCACAGGAACGCAGCTACATCCCAGAGGACCAAAGGCACACCAACAAAAACTCCCAGGTAGCCTACTGCTACTCAGAAACCATCCCTGCTCCCACGGGGAAGGAGGATGCCCAGCAGAAATCAGTGAGTTCTGACCTGGGGCAGGAACAGACCTGTTTGTAGAGTCCCCACTGCAGCATCAGAGAGTTTCCACCTGTGAGACCTTTGGTGTTTTCACCCTCCTCTCTCTTCTTTGCTATTTAAATCCTGCAGTCTCTTCTGGGTTACACTATAAATCCTATTCCCAGCTCCAGGATGAGAACACTGCTGTCTGCACAGGACATGGGGCTGGCTGGTGCCCTCAGCCTGCAAACTGATGCTGCAGGAGCAGTGTCCCTCTCTGGTCACTCCAGGCTGTTCTAGAGGGAGCAGGACACTCCACCAAACACCACACCTACTCAGCTTTGACCCTTTCCTGCCTCAATTTCAGGACATGGAGCTTCTCCGGTTTTCTCTGGTTCTCATCCAGTCCTGGCTGACCCCAGTGCAGTACCTGAGCAAGGTGTTCACAAACAACTTGGTTTTTGGCACCTCAGACAGGGTGTATGAAAAGCTAAAGGACCTGGAAGAAGGGATCCAAGCTCTGATGAGGGTAAGTTACCAGCATGACTGTGGAATAACAGAGATCTCCCTGGCACAGGGCACTCTTGGGGATCCACAGACCATAAGAAATCTCCCTTTGGACTTTGCTTCCCTTTAGATAACAGGATCATGACCCCTCAGTGCACAGGTCCCATCAGTGAGGAGGGTAAGAACACAGGACAGGTGTTACCAGCACTGCCAAAACCGCTCAGGGAGCAGATTCCACCAGGAATCACAACATTACAGATCCAAAATCTTTCCAAACCCGGCACCAAAGAATTGCCAGTTGTTGAAATACGTGGACAAAGAGCAGCAAAATATTTGTTACACCTCCAGGCAAAGGACATTGAAACAGGGCAAATTTTGCAAGGTTTGCAACCTCACGTTTTATAAACACATTTTTGTGCGGGGAAGGACTTGCTCTGATGTTTCCCTCTTCCATTAATACAACATTCCAAGCTGAGAGATGGAGGGTGATCTCTCCAAGCAAGATCTTGTCAGAGAATCTCAGAATGGTTTGGGTGGGAAAGGACCTTAAAGTCCATTCAGTGCCACCCCTGCCATGAGCAGGAACACCTCCCACTATCCCAGGCTGCTCCAAGCCCTGTCCAACCTGCCAGGGATCCAGGGGCAGCCACAGCTGCTCTGGGAATCCTGTGCCAGGGCCTGCCCACCCTCACAGGGAGGAATTTCTTCGTGAGAGTTAACCTGAATGTCCCCGCTTTTAGTTTAAAACCATTCCCCCTTGTCATTCTCCCTCTCTTTTATAAACCCCTTTAAGGTCTTCTTCATTTTGGGCTTGTTGTTTTAAATTAAATTGCCCATTATCTACCAGAACACCCTTCAGTTATGCTTATTCTATAAGTTTATCTGCCAGCATCACCCTGAAGCTGTAGTTATGAGAAATGAGTCTTGGCCATTATTTCTATCTTCTAGCAGTTAAATAACTCTGCAAGTCAGGCCCTGTGAGCAAACACAGACCTTCTGTACTGGACTAAGCTGGCAAAAGAATCAGGATCACTGCAGATTTTCCTCTGCATTCCATGTGTCTTTGGGCATTGGGAATCCACCCACAGAAATGTCACAAATATTCCTTTTTCACCAATTTTTGACACTTTCTACTTCACCAAAACCATTCTGTTGCTGCGCACAGCAGGGGGAGTGGCTGATTACAGCTCTCCAGATGGAGACGTGGGGCTGGATCAGAACTTTGGGAAAGTGGGGGAGGAGACAATTATTTGTGCAGTTCCCCATCTCCTTGGCTGGAGGGGCTGCAAAGAGACACTGGGATTTTGCCTTTAAGCCCCTCCAGGACACTCTTCCCTCCCTACAGTGTCACTGGCACACTCTGTGGCATCACCCCGCGGCACCACCTCCACCTGTGCGTTCTGCCACACACACCCCCAAAACTACGCCTGAAATCCCATTTAAGAGCAGGGAGGAATCCCCCTGGCCTCTCCCAGAGCTCGGCAGGAGGTTTGTCCCTGGGAGATGCCCCTGCCCGAGCTCTCCCGGAATGTCCCCGTTGTCTGGCAGGAGCTGGAGGAGCGGAACCCGCGGGGAGCGCAGGTGCTCAAACTCACCTACGAGAAATTCGAGCTACACCTGCGCGGCGAGGACGCGCTGCTCAAGAACTACGGGCTGCTCTCGTGCTTCAAAAAGGATCTGCACAAGGTGGAGACCTACCTGAAGGTGATGA